>CM035171.1:80085608-80685608 GCA_020205615.1 Panax quinquefolius | reverse complement strand
AGAAAGAGGGGCTTTCGAATAAGAATTTCTCTCTTCTTGGCCGCAATTAGGTGACCAAACCTCTCCTTGACAGAACTTTCTAGACATTGCCTGTGACGCCCCCAAAATAGGTCCATTCCATCCAACCCATTCTGAGTCGCCAAATACATGGTACAGAAATAACTACAACTTTATTATTACAACATATAAACTTTGAGTTTAAATACAGATATTGCCATCTAGACAATATCCACACGCAAATAAATTCCCATCATAATTATTGATTCATTATTTTACAAAAATGGTGAGGACTACTAAACAACTCTCTCTAGAACCTTCATTCCATACCCCGACTAGTACTCGCTACATTCTCGCCTCCTGAGAAGAAAAATGGAACAACAAGGAAAAGGGTGAGCTCAACTAGCCCAGTAAAGAATATTATGACTAAGATAATATACAACAAATTATCGTTAGTCTTCAACAGGGAAAAATCTGATAGAATACAATAGATAACAAATTTTAAATCAATATTCGCAGCGGAAATAATAATTCATAGAAGAGTTACGTAGAGAATGAAATCTACTACAATCTATAAATTTAATGATCCATCATCAATATTTTATCCTCAGTAACATCAATCAATATACATCCGAATCAAATATTCATCTTTGCACTACTGAGCCAAAGATATTCATCGATTAATCATGTTCATTTAAACACTGCTCATCTTTGCACTACTACAAAGCCAAAGATATTAATCAATCGGTCATGTTCATCTCAACACTGCTCATCTTTGCCTACTGTGCCAAAGATATTCTTCAGAATCATTCATCTTTGCACTACAGGGCCAAAGATATTCCATAATATCATCATTTAAGACCAAGATGATGAAAAATATTTTTTTTTTTTTAAGAAACGAATCCAAAGAAACAAAATGACAAGGATTAAGGATTAAGGATTCGTACTTGGTTTTATCCACGCCCAAAAATACCTCAAAAATAATCATAGTGGTGTAAAATTCAAGAATGATCAAAACATGGATACAATCGAGTTAGTATCCGAATAGATGTTTTGGACGAAAAGAAGAAATTTTATTTTTCGATTGAATAATACAAGTATCGTGAATAGTCAGATATCGTGAATAGTCTTCAGATATCGTGAATAGTAACTCAGACACCAAAAGATAGAAATTCTACAAAAACATCTTCACGCTTCATGAATAGTACTTTAAGTGAATAGTAACTCGTGAATAAGTAACTCATGAATAGTAACTCGTGAATAGTAACTCATGAATAGTAACCCATGAATAGTAACCCCGACATGAAAAGTTCCAAATTTGATAAAAACTTCAGATCAACATTTCAAAGATATAATGATATTGAAGAAATAATATCATTACTGAAAAAATAATATCCCTTACCTCGAAAGATCAAGATTTCTAAATTTGAAACAGGATATAAAGCTATGACTTGGACTTGCAATCAGATAGCAATACTCAAAGTATACTCAAAATACTCACAAGAATACGCTCGATAATATAGAGAGAAAACTTCAGCTTACGGTGTGATTTTCAATTCTAACCCAAGCACCCTATTTATAGGAAAATGCTTAGAACACCAAAGCGAGAAAATTTAATAAATTAATAATATAATTATATTATTTTCTACACATGTCTAGAATCTGATTTCAGCCATCAAACACATGCCACCTTCTAGAAAAAATAGAAAAACGTTTTTCTAATTTTAAATATTTTAAACTTCCAAAATCAATTATTTTGAGCTTCTAACTTCAATAATTCATAATAAATAGCCCTTTCATCAGAAAATTCGAATCTCATGAGTTTTTATAGGAAATTCAATTCTCTACAACTTTGCAGAAGAAAGTTTTTCCAAATTCCAATCAGAAATTGACCGAAATCCACAAACGGGCAATTTTACAAAGCTATAATCAAATTTCATCAATAAATGGGGTCCACCGACATGTTTAACATGTTTTAAACATTTATTGCAACAAAAATACTCTTCCTCCTCGTATACTCATATATCCCACATTCGTTGTAAAAATATCACCGTTAATATATTATTAAAATAATATATTTAAATGAATTATTTTATCGTAAAAAGATAAAATATTAATTTTCAACAATTGTCATTTTAAAATTTTCTCCATCTATATCCACATAAAATCAATATTTTCCTCATCATATAAATCAATAATTAATTATTCACAAATAATATTACGAGAATCACAATATTGACAACCGAGGCGGTTCCTGGAAGAGGGGGCTTTCGAATAAGAATTTCTTCTCATGGCGCAAATTAGGTGACCAAACCTCTCCTTAGATGTAACTTTCTAGACATTGCCAATAATGTTATCTAATAATATTATTCAGATAATATGAATTATTGCTTCGATAAAGAAAAATACCGTGTAAATGACAATTATCAAACAACAACAATATAAAATATCAACGCAAACAATTATTAACTTAATAAAATCTTTGAATAAAGAATTCATCGTAACCATTATTGAGTAGTGCCTTCTTACGTAAGAATCAATAATTGGTGCAATACTGAAAAGCTACTGTTCAACAACGCCAGATTAGTGTGTTTTAACCACCGGGTATTCCAACAAGATATTAATTGGTAATAACTACTACCAGTTATTTAAAAACAACTTATTTTTGTCGTTTTCTTCATCCAATCGCTTTCAAGTTATGGGGCCCACACATGGTCGCTTGCAGTCGCATTTAAATATTCCCCGACAAAGATTTAATATTCCACGACCAAACGAATATTCCCAAAGCGATAATGAATATTTTATAACCACTTGCTTAATTTGAAATATTTGCATATTTAACCCTTAACTATCCACATTAATCAAATCAACCCTTACTATTTCAAAATAATAAATAAAGGAAATTCCTTTTTATTTAAAAATTTCGGGGTCTTACAACCTCCCCTCCTTATGAAATTTCGTCCTCGAAATTGACGTACGTACCTGGTGTTTTGAAAAGGTGAGGATACCTCGCTTTCATTTCCGTTTCCAACTCCCAGGTCATTTCCTCTATAGCATGATTCCTCCATAAAACTTTAACTTGTGGTATAACCTTTGCGCGTAGGACATGCTCCTTCCTATCCAAAATCTTGACAGGTACCTCCTCATACGTTAAGTCTTCGGCTATCTCGTCCGGTTCTAACTCTATAACGTGGTTCGGGTCTTTCACATAATTACGAAGTACGAGATATGAAACACATTATGAACACGAGACATACTCGGAGAGTAACGCAAGTCTATAGGCTACATTTCCTACTTTCGGTCAAGAATTTGAAATGGACCAATAAATCGTGGATTGAGCTTTCCTCTCTTCCCAAATCTTGTAACTCCCTTCCATGGAGCAACTCGCAACAATACATGATCCCCTACATTAAATTCCACGTCCTTTCGATGAAGATCCGCATAACTCTTTTGTCGATCTTGTGCCGTTTGTATACGTTGTCGAATCATTTGGATCTTTTCGGTAGTCATACGTACTAACTCGGGTCCCAACAATGTTGCTTCACCCACCTCATCCCAACATATTGGAGAACGACATTTTCGTCCATATAATGCTTCGAATGGAACCATGCCTATATTTGTTTAATAACTATTGTTGTATGAGAATTCCACCAATGGCAAGTACTTATCCCAACTTCCTTTGAAATCTAGGACACAGAGTTTTAATATATCTTCAAGAGTTTGAGTAGTCCTTTCTAATTGCCCATCCGTTTGAGGATGGTATGCCAAACTGAATCGTAAATTCGTGCCCATAGCTTTCTACAAACTAACCCAAAATCATGAAGTGAATCTTGGGTCACGATCTAAAACTATGGATACTGGCATGCCATGCAATCTCACAATCGCATTTACGTACATACGAGAAAGACGTTCAAGGGAATAAGTCTCTACGATCGGTAAGAAATGAGCGGACTTGGTTAATCTATCAACAATAACCCAAATAGCATTGATGCCTTGAGAAACCGCAGGAGAAGACCCGTAATTGAAATCCATAGTAATGTGTTCCCACTTCCATTCCTAAATCTCAAGTGGTTGCAACGGACCCTTAGGTACAAGATGCTCCGCCTTTACACGTTAGCAAGTTAAACACATCGAGATAAACTTTGCAATCTCTCTCTTCATATTGTTCCACCAAAATGTATGTCAAAGATCACGATACATTTTAGTACTTCCAGATGGATTGCAAATGGCGTATTGTGTGCCTCCATCATAATCTTGTACTTCAAATCGAGTCGTTAGGAACACAAAGTCTAGAGTGGACTCAAGTATTCCTTCTTCATCAATTCTCGCTTCTTAATAGCTCCTTCTTGTACTTTCTTCTTCATACGCATCAACTCGGGTTCTGGTGGCTTGAGTAACCTTAACTTTTTCTATTAAAGTTGGCTCTATGCGTATACTTGACATCATCGCACTCGTTCCCGCATATGATCTTCTACTCAACGCGTCAGCTACCACGTTCGCTTTTCCAAGATGGTATGGTTAGAATATGTGCCGAAATGAGTCTCCTCTTGAGTTCTTCGAAGCTCTTCCCACATTCCTTGCTCCATTCGAATTTTGTATCTCTACGAGTCAGCTGCGTTAATGGAATAGCGATTCGAGAATATCCTTCAACGAATCTCCGATAATAACCAACTAAGCCTCAAAAGCTACGTATTTAGATTCTCGACTTAGGTTGCTCTCAATCGTGACTCATATCCCAATCTTGGATAAAGACGTCACAATGACACCTATCGCTTTACTATCGCATTTAATATGACGTCCCTACTGAGAGTGCGGCTTAGGTGAATTCCACAAAGGAAGTCACAAGATAAAGGCTCAGTACCAAATTCTATAGTTGAATTTTTAACTCTGAAGTTCAATAGGAGCCATTCGATATGAGATTTTAGAAATGAGTTTTGTACTTGGGTTGAAGTCGATACAAAATTTAATATCGAACTTTGGGAGTAAGCCAAGAAATTCTTCAGAAATACGTCGGGAAAAATCAATAACAACAGAATATTATTCAAATCGACGTGTCTTTATTCAAATCCATAACATGGACTAAGAAAACTTGACATCCGTAATAAGCGAATGACTTCATGGCTTGATATGAAAATGTTTGACTACAATGGTTTGATTGCTTGAATTGAATAACAAAGTTGCTTAGGAATATGAAAACTAACAACCTTACAAAAGCAATCAATTTGGCATGATGAGTAGTTAACCTTAAAATCACATCAAAAGCAAATATCTCTATAGAAATAAGGTTAACAAGTAATGTGATAGTGCCAACTTGAATCAAGCAAGATTTTTAAACAACGGATGTAATGAAAGTTTCTCCTAATGGAGTCTCCACAGATAGGTCAAAGTTTAATTTCTCCGTAGTCAAGTTCAAACGTTGAGCGCAAGTAAGAGAGATAAAAGAATGGGTAGAACCAATATCTAGTAAGGTATATACTTCGCAAGAATTTATAATTAACTAACCTGTATAACTTCGTTCGGGTTCCTCGCATTTGACCAAATACAACAAACGCTCTTCCTTAATCGTTGACTTTGACTTTTACGGGACATCTTTTGAGTCACCGTCCCATTGAACTAGGTTTTGCTCTCGTCTAATCTCGAAGCGATATGTCCTTCCTTTCCACAATTATAGCATACCTTGAATCTGTTGTGGGCGCTTTAGATCGATTCGTCCCTCTTTTTTCATTTGTAGCATATGACCGGTGGTCGTTCTCCTCCTTAAAACTAGTTGCTCTCGGCAATCGACGTCTTCACATGGTCGTTGTTGAATCTCCTCTTTTAAAAATCTCCTCCCGGCTCGCTTCTTCTATTTTCATGGCCACGATTACCACCAGAGTGGTTACCGCCTTTGTTTGTATTCTTCTTTCTCCGTTTGTTATCGTTATTACGATGACCGCTATCTTGATATGATCCTCGGTTATGGTCCCTCGGTTGAACGTACTTTCGTATCTCGCTTCTAACAACCGAGCCTCATTGACAACATCCTGAATAGAGAGAAATTTATGAGAAATGAGATACCGACGTATGTCGGGTTTCAAACCTCTCGAAACATCCGCGTCATCGTTCCTCATTCTCCACCAAATGAGGTGCAAACTCGATAACTCCGCGAACTTCGCCAGTCTTTGACACCGCCATGTTATTCTCGCTCTAGTCTAATAAACTCCACTTCCTTCATATGACGAATACTTTCGTGGAAGTACTTGTCATTGAATTGTTCTCAAACATCTCCCATGACATCTTGAGTCGCAATTTGGATGGGTACGCTTCCATGATTCCCACCAAGAATCACCTCGCCACTAACATAAAGGTGGCGAATGGAACTTTCTGTTCCTCCGCTTCATCCCAAGACATCGAATATCTTGGTAATTTGTTTGACCCACGTCTCGCTTTTTAATCGGATCCGCTTTCCCAGTTCGTGGTCCCAACTCTTTGAATCTGCTTGTTGTGACCACCCGTGAATCACTATAATTTCCTCCCAGATTTTGAACACGAGTCTCCTCGTGCGATTTTGCATGAACTCGCAAAAAGCTTCTAAACATCCCCTCATTCCTCATCTCTTTCATGTGGTGTTGTTTCACAGAGGAGGAACATTGCCACTGTTGTTGCCGCTTCTCCTCGTTGGTGAGTACAGCATCTCCACGGTCTCATTTACTCCATTTGTTAATATTCTCGATTCGACATTCTCAAATACTATCATAAAAACAAGGGTTAATTAAGGAAATCAATACATCACATAATATCCCTATATACTAACCAACTAACAAATAAGCTTAGGTAGGACACACTAGCGAAGGATTTACTCGTCTCTCCCCTAGTTCTATTCCCCGATCTCCGCCAGAGATCATATCCTAAGCTCGATACCAACCGTGGCGCCCCCAAAATAGGTCCATTCCATCCAACCCATTCTCGAGTCGCCAAATACATGGTACGTAAATAACTACAACTTTATTATTACAACATATAAACTTTGAGTTTAAATACGAGATATTGCCATCTAGACAATATCCACACGCAAAATAAATCCCCATCATAATTATTGATTCATTATTTTACAAAAATGGTGAGGACTACGAAACAACTCTCTCTAGAACCTTCATTCCATACCCAGACTAGTACTCGCTACATTCTCGCCTCCTGAGAAGAAAAATGGAACAACAAGGAAAAGGGTGAGCTTAACTAGCCCAAGAAGAATATTATGACTAAGATAATATACAACAAATTATCGTTAGTCTTCAACGGGGAAAAATCGATAGAATACAATAGACAACAAATTTTAAATCAATATTAGCAGTGAAATAATAATTCATAGAAGAGTTACGTAGAGAATGAAATCTACTACAATCTATGAATTTAATATTCATCATCAATATTTTATCCTCGTAACATCAATCAATATACATCCGAATCAAATATTCATCTTTGCACTACGAAAGCCAAAGATATTCATCATTAGTCATGTTCATTTAAACACTGTTCATCTTTTGCACTACAGCCAAAGATATTAATCAATCGGTCGTATGTTCATCTCAACACTGCTCATCTTTGCACTACTGGGCCAAAGATATTCTTCGAAATCATTCATCTTTGCACTACAGGCCGAAGATATTCCATAATATCATCATTTAAGATCAAGATGATGAAAAAATATATTTTTTTTTAAAGAAACGAATCCAAAGAAACAAAATGACAAGGATTAAGGATTAATGATTCGTACTTGGTTTTATCCACGTCCAAAAATACCTCAAAAATAATCATAGTGGTGTAAAATTCAAGAATGATCAAAACATGGATACAATCGAGTTAGTATCCGCATAGATGTTTTGACGAAAAGAAGAAATTTTATTTTTCTATGAATAGTACCAGATATCGTGAATAGTGTCAGATATCGTGAATAGTCTTGATATCGTGAATAGTAACTCCGACACCAAAAGATAGAAATTCTACAAAAACATCTTCACGCTTACGTAATAGTACTTTCGTGAATAGTAACTCAAGAATAAGAACTCATGAATAGTAACTTCGTGAATAAGAACTCATGAATAGTAACCCATGAATAGTAACCCCGACATGAAAAGTTCCAAATTTGATAAAACTTCAGATCAACATTTCAAGATATAATGATATTGAAGAAATAATATCATTCTGAAAAAAATAATATCCCTTACCTCGAAAGATCAAGACTTCTAAATTTGAAACAACCTGGATAAAGCTATGACTTGGACTTGCACCGTATAACAATACTCAAAGTATACTCAAAATACTCACAAGAATACGCTCGATAATATAGAGAGAAAAACTTAGATTTACGGTGTGATTTTCAATTCTAACCCAAGCACCCTATTTATAGGAAAATGCTTAGAACACCAAAAGCGAAAATTTAATAAATTAATAATATAATTATATTATTTTCTACACATGTCTAGAATCTGATTTCAGCCATCAAACACATGCCACCTTCTAGAAAAATAAGAAAAAACGTTTTTCTAATTTTAAATATTTTAAACTTCAAAAATCAATTATTTTGAGCTTGAACTTCAATAATTCATAATAAATAGCCCTTTCATCAGAAAATTCGAATCTCGCGAGTTTTTATAGGAAATTCAATTCTCTACAACTTTGCAGAAGAAAGTTTTTCAAATTCCAATCAGAAATTGACCGAAATCCACAAACGGGCAATTTTACAGTTATAATCAAATTTCAAATCAATAAATGGGGTCCACCGACATGTTTAACATGTTTTAAACATTTATTGCAACAAAAATACTCTTCCTCCTCGTATACTCATATATCCCACATTCGTTGTAAAATATCACCGAATTAATATATTATTAAAATAATATATTTAAATGAATTATTTTATCGTAAAAGATAAAATATTAATTTTCAACAATTGTCATTTAAAAATTTTCTCCATCTATATCCACATAAAATCAATATTTTCCTCATCATATAAATCAATAATTAATTATTCACAAATAATATTACGAGAATCACAATATTGACAACCTGCGGTTCCCAGGAAAGGGGGCTTCAATAAGAATTTCTTCTTCTTGGCGCCGCAATTAGGTGACCAAACCTCTCCTTAGATGTAACTTTCTAGACATTGCCAATAATGTTATCTAATAATATTATTAGGATAATATGAATTATTGCTTCGATAAAGAAAAAATCTTGTGTAATGACAATTATTGAAACAACAATGAATATAAAATATCAACGCAGAATTATTAACTTAATAAAATCTTGACAAGTAATTACTGTAACCATTATTGAGTAGTGCCTTCTTCACGTAAGAATCAATAATTGGTGCAATACTGAAAAGCTTCTTTGTTCAACAACGCGTATTAGTGTGTTTTAACCACCGGGTATTCCAACAATGATAATTCAGAATAACTACGCCAGTTATTTAAAAACAACTTATTTTTGTCGTTTTCTTCATCCAATCGCTTTTAGTTATGGGGCCCACACATGATCGCTACTGTCGTCATTTAATATTCCCCGACAAAGATCGAATATTCCACGACCAAACGAATATTCCCAAGCGATAATGAATATTTTATAACCACTTGCTTAATTTGAAATATTTGCATATTTAACCCTTAACTATCCACATTAATCAAATCAACCCTTACTATTTCAAAATAATAAATAAAGGAAATTCCTTTTTATTTAAAAATTTCGGGGTCTTACATTGCCAATAATGTTATCTAATAATATTATTCAAATAATATGAATTATTGATCTGATAATGGAGATACTGTGCAGTGACAATTATTGAACAACAATAATATAAAATATCAACGCATCAATTATTGAATCAATAAAATAAAATATTGAACAGTAATTGCTGTAACAATTATTGAGTAGTACCTTCTTACGTAAGAATCAATAATTCAAAAATACTGTGTAATACCGTGTGCTACTGTGCAACAACGCGTATTACTTTATTTTACCAACCGGGTATTCCAACAGTGTTAACGATAACGATTACGTCGTTATTTATAAAAACTTAATTTTGTCGCTTTTCTTCATCCGATGTTATTCCATTATGGGGCCCACAAATAGATCTTGTGCCGTATTTAATATTCCCAAGTAAAGAAGAATATTCCACGACCAAACGAATATTCCCAAATAATAATGAATACTTTATACCCCTCACGTATTTTGAAAAAAATTTCATATATCACCCTTAACTTTAACTTTTATCAATTTAACCATTTACTTGAATAGAAAAATTGAATACTTTTATTTCATAAAATTCGGGGTCTTACAATCTCCCCTCCTTATGAAATTTCGTCCCCAAAATTTACGTACCTGATATTTCAAAGAGTTGAGAATACTTTGTTTTCATTTCAGATTCTATCTCCCCTGTCATCATGATTTTCTCCATTGCTCATCTCCCGTATTTCGATATCATTCTAGAATACGACTTTTCAAAACAAAGGTTAATTGAGCAAATTAACATATCACATAATATCTCGATATTATGATGACCAAACAAATAAGCTTAGGTAGGACACACTAGCGAAGGATTTAATCGTCTCTCCCCTCCTAGTTCTATTCCTCGATCTCCGCCAGAGATCATATCCCTAAGCTCTGATACCAAATGTAACAACCCCAAAATAGGTTCATTCCATCCAACCCATTCTGAGTCGCCAAATATATGGTACGAAAAACAACTACAACTTTATTACAACAATTGTCGTGCAAAATACAACAACACATATCTTTGTGAGTTTGGATACAAATATATACCAACTGTATGTAGACGTCACAATGACACCTTACATAAAGGTATAGTCAAAAACTGCTTTTAGAAATTAGAATCTTTGGGAAGTGCTCAAGAAACCTTCATACATGGGAGGCCATGCTTTTAGGTTATGGTAGATATCATATGGCCACGTAATTATCCTTGGTTGACCTAATAAACCCCAAAGAAAAACGAGAAGATTACTATTATATTCTTCCCAATGGTGAGTCTTCTCTTGACATATCATTATCTCCATTGTCTCTAATTGGGTATTATACTCCAAACAAACACCAAGATTATATAGGTAGTGCTTGTAAATATACTCGTGAAGTGGATGAGCACAACCATGTCTTATGATAACACGAGGTTGTATGTCATTAGACATCTTGTATGATAGTGACAAAACACCCTTCCAAGTTAAATTCACCTCACCCTCAACATCTATAGACCACCACTCTATTCCTCGCTATCCCCGCGCTCGACCCAAATTTACACTTTTATTACCCCGAAAGGAATTGTGAAACAAAAGGGTGAGCAACCTGACTAGCTCGATAAAGAATATTATGACTAAAGATAAATAAATTATCAATAGTCTTCATCAAGAATAAATCGTAGATTTAGAACATATGGTAGATGATAAAACTTTTCAACCATAGTTGCAAATGGAATGAGCAATCCATTAGAAGAGTCAAATAGACTATAAAGTCTATCGCCTTCTCCATGTTAAAAATCCACCAACAATGTTTTATCCTCGTAACATCAATCAACAATTCCCCCCACAATCACGTGTATAACTCATAATCGTAATTGTAGTTCTAAATTCCTTTCCTCATCCAAGACAAAGATAATTTTCATCACTTGTCTTTACCTGAAACATCAAAGATCATGGTTATACCAAATCACAGTTCCTGTTCATAATCATACTAATAAATTCATCTTTTGCACCACTCGGGCCAAAGATATTCATCAACAGCTCATCTTTACACTACAAAGCTAAAGATATTCAACAACGGGTCATCTTTGCATTACAAGCCAAAGATATTCATCAATAATTCATCTTTGTACTACAGGCTAAAGATATTCAACAACGGGTCATCTTTGCATTACAAGCCAAAGATATTCATCAATAATTCATCTTTGCACTACAGGCTAAAGATATTCAACAACAGGTCATCTTTGCATTACGAGCAAAAGATATTCATCAATAATTCATCTTTGCACTACCGCCAAAGATATTCAACAACAGGTCATCTTTGCATTACGAGCAAAGGATATTCATCAATAATTCATCTTTGCACTCTCAAGCAAAGATATTCATCAGATTGGTCATGTTTATTTAAACACTGCTCATCTTTCAGACTACGAATGCCAAAGATATTCTTCGAAATCATTCATCTTTGCATTGGTTTTATCCACGTCCAAAAATACCTCAAAAATAATCATAATGGTGTAAAATTCAAGAATGATCAAAACATGGATACAATCAAAGCTAGTATCCGAATAGATATTTTAGACGAAAAGAAAAATTTTCATTTTTTGGTGAATAGTCTTGTATTCGTGAATAGTGTCAGATATCGTGAATAAAGGCCGAGTATCGTGAATAGTAACTCAAACCAAAAAAGATAGAAATTCCACAAAAAAATCATCTTCACGCCTTCATGAATAGTACTCGTGAATAGTAACTCTCGTGAATAGTAACTCATGAATAGTAACTCGTGAATAGTAACTCATGAATAGTAACCCCATACATGAAAAAGTTCCAAATTTGATAAAAGTTCCAACTAATATTTCAAAGATAATGATATTGAAGAAATAATATCATCCGAGAAGAAAATAACATCCTTTACCTCGAAAGACAAGATTTAGTTGAAACACCTGGATATAGTCTTCAAGGAACTTGCACCGCCTAACAATACTCAAAGTATACTCAAAATACTCACAAGAATACGCTTTCGATAATATAGAGAGAGAAGAGAAAACTTGTTTACGTGTGATTTTCAATTCTAACTTAGCCCTCTATTTATAGGAAAATGTTAGCACGCCAAGGCGGACTTAACTCTGCAACTTTGATGGCTTTACTCGCTACTATTCCCACCCACCACATTTGAAATAAAATTCAGCACATTTCTTCACCAACCACAAGTGGGGCCCACTCAATTCTAGAATTTTCCACCAAAATCATTTATAACCTAATTTACAATCACCACCTCTTAAAATTCATAACAAATTATACGTTCATTTTAACGGTTCAAAATTTGTGAACATATACTCAACTTATATATGTATAACATACCCAAAATTCCCAACGATCCAACGGTCGATTAAAATTATAACTCACATAATAAAGTCAGTAAGAACAATTTGATTTGATCTTTTAATACCTCCAATCCGGCAAAATAATCGATAAAATACCTCAACATTAATTCCTTCATTTATAACCACATAAATAAATCCATCATTTATATCCACATCAAATAAATATTTCATTGTCATATAAATCAATAATTAATTATTCATAAATAATATTATAGAATCACAATAATGACAACCGTGCGCCTCCTGGAAAGAGGGGCTTTCCAATAAGAATTTCTCCTCATCTTGGCGCCGCAATTAGGTGACCAAACCTCTCCTTGATGTAACTTTCTAGACATTGCCAATAATGTTATCTAATAATATTATTCAAATAATATGAATTATTGATCCGATAATGGAGATACTGTGCAGTGACAATTATTGAACAACAATAATATAAAATATCAACGCATCAATTATTGAATCAATAAAATAAAATATTGAACAGTAATTGCTGTAACAATTATTGAGTAGTGCCTTCTTACGTAAGAATCAATAATTCAAAAATACTGTGTAATACCGTGTGCTACTTCTTGTGCAACAACGCCATTACATTTTTATTTTACCAACCGGTATTCCAACAATGTTAATTACTGAACGATTTACGTCGTTATTTATAAAAACTTAATTTTGTCGCTTTTCTTCATCCGACGCTTATTCTCATTATGGGCCCACAAATAGATGCTGTGGTTGCATTTAATATTCCCAAGCGAGAAAGAATATTCCACGACCAAACGAATATTCCCCGACAATAATGAATACTTTATACCCCCTTGCGTATTTTGAAAAAAAATTTCATATATCACCCTTAACTTTAACTTTTATCAATTTAACCATTTACTGAATAGAAAAATTGAATACTTTTATTTCATAAAATTCAGGGTCTTACACCTGTCGTTCTTGTAATGTAGTATTGATCAAGACAGGGCTCATCGGATTATCACCCTCGCGCCCGTAAGTTATGACGGTTTGTAGATGAAGTTCTGCTAAACCTAATCAAAAATTTAAAACAATGTTCATAGTATGTCAACTAAACTCCATATATAGTCAATACGTAGTTTCAAAAATTTGAGATAGAATTGTTATGTTATTATTATCGGATCAGTTTACTTCACAACTATTGAATCGTTGTAGAAGTGATGTATAAAGAAAATATTTAATCCTTTAGCTAAATATAATTATAATTGTTATTACTTTTTGGGCACTCAAATGCTCATTCTTGCTTAATTTAAATATTTTCAGCCAATCGTGATCAACCTGAAGGATCATGCAGAAACAAAGGAAAAGGAAAGAAAATAGAATAAGATTTTTGGTATTCTATGTAATAGTAGGACTTTATTAAGACAATGATAACTATTAAGTATCATGCAAATGAATGTTTAAAGGTTGCGTACTTGGGATTAAACTCTGATAAATGTAAATTAAGTTTGATTTTTATATTATTGTTATTATTTTTAGTATTATTCCGCTCATAGAAATGGTATCGTGAAGCACCGAGTTCGAGTTTCAAGTACCCGAGTTTGGGGGCTTTACATCTACGATTTTTATTAGGGACTCTACGACTGGGCTAGAGTTATGGATCGTAGAGATGGTGGTTTGTGGGAGCAAAATAAAGTTAGTTGCATTTGGTTCCTCAGTTACAGAATTTTGGGATTCTACAACTGGAAATTGATTTACTAGATTAAGAATCACTTCCAACCATCGAGGGAATTCATAGAATTGACTAAATGATGATGATGGAAAGTGATTAACTCTGAAGTGGGTATGGATAGACAATACCTCAAGTTTATCCTTTGAGGAAGAGTTGTTGGTAAACAATTTCTTGGCAAAATTGAAGCTCCCTGGAAATCCATGAGCCAATACTGAGATGGTTGGATAGTCTTTGAAACTCCAGAACATGTGATCCCAACAGTTTAGGATTTGGGCTTGATGATATGGCATCATGGGTAGGTATGAGAACATATGATTGTAGAGATAGCTTCTATACCCATCTCTGCCCACACCAGTGATTTGAAGATCATCATCATCTTCTTCCTCTTCCTTGTCTTCGTTTGAGGACTCCATTATCTCAATGGGCTCTTGATGATCTTTTACAGGTTCCTCTTCATTTCTGGCAGGAACATCTTCTTCTGCCATGGAGATATCTTGAGGCTCCCCCTCAACTTGATCAACTTCTTGTAAGATCAATAGCTCCCCCTCAAGTGGAGCATCTTCTTGAGCTTCAGGCATCTCCCCCTCAACTGGTGTATTCTCTATCATGAGAATTTTAGGGATCTCCCCCTCAGTTGGAGCATTGTCCTCTTGACTTGCTCTGGACAGTTCCCTCTTGGCAGCCAGACTTTTTGCTTCCTTTTTTAGCACTCTTTCATTTTCAAGAATGTACTTCTTGACCAACTTTCTCCTTGACTTGATAGGCTTAGCCACAGCTTTAGGATTTTCTTGAACCTCAGTGTTGTCCTTTTCAATAGCCATTATGCTTGAAGCAGCTACCTCCTTGCCTTCCATGCTTGGTCTAGTCTCTACAAACAGTAGAGACTCTACGATTGAGGTGACTGATGGCCTTTTGGACTTATGACCAACTTTGTTTTTCTTTAAGATCTGGGATATGGTAG
The DNA here is from genome assembly GCA_020205615.1 of Panax quinquefolius. Classification (NCBI taxonomy): domain Eukaryota; kingdom Viridiplantae; phylum Streptophyta; class Magnoliopsida; order Apiales; family Araliaceae; genus Panax; species Panax quinquefolius. Next base: position 80,669,858 of record CM035171.1, on the reverse strand, counting down.
CCTGATCCTCATCTGCTTCATCTTGTTGCTGCATCTTGCTGCTGCTTTCTCCTTAGCATCCTCAGAGTCTCTATATCAGAGGACTCTACAGGTATATCAGTGGTAGATCCTTGAGGTTCTTCCACCAGTCTAGCCCTTAGCTTCCTCTTGCCCTTGCTTTTTCTGGTAAGGACAGAGGGTTCTTCTTTGTTGATTTCTTCTTCTTCTTCTTCGATCTCCCTGACCACAGACATGTTTCTTGGAAGGCCTGAGTTCTTCAGATCCCCAGTTCTTCCACTGGATTCTGTCATCATTCGAACATACTCTGCAGGGTTCCTCTTCCAATTTTCAAACAACTGCTGGGTCATTCGCCTATTTGGGTTGATAGCTTCTCCTTCTTCATCCCCAATTTTGTCACCCAGGGTAGACTGTAGAATGATGCTTATGAATCTCCCATATAGCATCTTCTGAGGGCTTTTTGATTTCTTAGAGTTGACTATCCACTTACCAATCCATTCGAACAATAGGGCTCCATAGTTGAGTTGTATACCATAATACATGGTCGTCATGAGCTTAAGTTGTACTTCGTTGACAGAGTCATGACCTGAGCTCTTGAAACATATACATTTCCCAATAATATCAGCCAAAAATTCATACCTCTGTGGGAACTCCTTCTTCTTGTACCCTTTCACAGAGGGGGTTTTTTGTGATGCATTATTCTTAGTCCCTCTTGGTAATCTACGTTGTCTATGACTGGATGCCCTTCATTTTTGAGACCTAGGGCAAGATTGATGTCTTCTGCCTTCAGTCTGATTTCTACTTCCCTTACTCTTGTAGTGATGGTGTCTTTTTCAAGCACACCATTTTTGTAGAAATCTTTTACCAGCTTGGGGTATATCGATTATTATACATGCCCAAGCCCTCTTGAGACCTCGCCTTCTTCAATGAGGCCAAAGTCTTGTGGAACTTGGGTTGAAATGCTTTTGAATTAAATCAAAATAGAGTCTCAGAAGCTTTGAGATAACACCGAATGACGCCATTGATTTTCTAACTGGAAGTGAGATTCGACTGAGCTTTCTTCTGAGTTAGGGTTTTTGCTTTGAGAGAGGATGGGAGAGAGATAATCTTTTGAACTTTAGATTTCAAAAAATACGATTTCAATTTGTACTTGTAACTCCCCTCTCTTCTTTTTCTCTTAGTGGGACATGTGTCGACTTTTGCTTGGCTCTACGATTTTGTCAGTTAAGGATTGTTCTAATTTGTCCTTGGCTCCTTCAGAGCTGAGGTGTCCTTAGGGAGGACTACGATCGTTGAGGTAGTTTAGTGATCTTTGAGTGCTTTGCCTTTGTCAAGTCTGAGCTACGATCATCGAGTCTGTTCATCAATCGTCGTGTCTGATCTACAATCGTCAAGTCTGTCCATCATTCATCATGTCTGATCTATGATCGTCGAGTCTGTCCTGAACCTTGTGATGAGTTTTTGATAAAGCATTCTTTTAAGGCAACTCAGGAAGGGCCAACCTCTTGGAGTGAGTCAAGGGTTAGGTTTGTTCCTGAGATGCTAATCAGAAGGATTGCTTTGTTTTGAAGCTTATCATCACAGGGTGTGCTCTTGCATTGTTGATAAGGCTTTTGTCATCGCTTGAGTCTCGCTTCACGATGGTTGAGTCTTTACTACGATCGTTGAGGTAGTTGTCTTTTCACTTTCTACGATCGTGGACTTCCTCGATCATGTCTATGATTTTGAGCTTAGCCTTTTGTATCTCATAGATAGTTAGCACATATCTAGAGCATACATTTTAAGGTTATAGATTTAGCATGCCTAGCTCACTTATTAACTTATTAAATCTGGATTCATCTAGAGGTTTTGTAAAAACATCAGTAAATTGATTTTTAGTAGGGATATATTGTAAAGATATAGTTCCATTTTGCACATGATCCCTAATGAAGTGATACCTTATTTCAATATGCTTAGTCCTAGAATGCATAACAGGATTATGAGTTATTGTTATTGCACTTGTGTTATCGAGTGAATGGGAATAGATTTGAAATCAAACCCATAGTCAACTAGCTAATTTTTCATCCATAGGATCTGAGCACAGCAGCTGCCAGAAGCAATGTATTCAGCTTCTGCAGTTGAAGTAGACACTGAGTTTTGCTTTTTGCTAAACCAGGATACTAGTCTGTTTCCTAGCAATTGACAAGTGCCACTGGTACTCTTTCTATCTATTTTGCATCTTGCAAAATCAGCATCTGTGTATCCTGTTAGTTCAAATGAGGATTCCTTGGGGTACCAAAGCCCCAAGTAAGGTGTACCCTTGAGATACCTGAAGATCCTCTTTACAGCAGGTAAATGTGACTCTTTAGGGTTAACCTGAAATCTAGCACATATGCATGTTGCAAACATTATGTCTGGTCTACTGGTAGTTAGGTATAAAAGAGAACATATCATACCTTTGTATTGAGTTATATCAATACTTTTACCCTTTTCATCTTTGTCAAGCGTGGTTGCAGGAGCAATTGGTGTTTTCATGGGAGAGGCTGATTCCATGTCATACTTCTTGAGTAAGTCTTTGATGTACTTGGCTTGGTTTATAAAAATTCCTTCATCAGTCTGCTTTACTTGCAGTCCAAGGAAGAAATTTAGCTCACCCATGATGCTCATTTCAAACTTGCTCTGCATCAGCTTAGAGAATCTCTTGCATAACTTTTCATCAGTAGAACCAAAAATAATATCATCAACATATATTTGAACTAATAAGACTTTGTCTTTATGCTTTCTAAGAAATAGTGTGGTATCTACTCTACCTCTAGTAAGCTCATTTTCAAGTAAGAAGTTAGTTAGTGTTTCATACCATGCTCTAGGTGCTTGTTTAAGATCATATAAGGCTTTATCTAATCTATAAACATAATTGGAAAGAGATGGATTGATGAAACCTGGAGGTTGCTCTACATAGACTTCTTCTTGGAGTTCTCCATTTAGGAATGAACTTTTGACATCCATCTGAAAGACTTTGAACTTCATGTGAGCAAAGAAAGGCAAGAAAGATTCGATGGCTTCCATCCCCGCAACAAAGTGCAAATGTCTCATCGTAGTCAATGCCTTCTTCTTGAGAATAGCCCTTTGCCACTAATCTTGCCTTGTTCCTGGTTTTTACTCCATCCTCATCCATTTTATTTTTGAAGACCCACTTGGTTCCAATGAAAGGATGACTCTTTGGTCTTGGTACCAATCTCCATACTTTACTTCGTTCAAATTTCTTGAGTTCTTCCTGCATGGCTTCTATCCAACTGGAGTCTTCCATAGCATCCTCTATCTTTTTTGGTTCTGTTTGTGATAGGAAGCTTAGATAAAAGCATTCATTTTGAGTAGCAACTCTTGTTTTGACTCTAGCTTTTCGGATCTCCAATGATTAGATCCTGAGTGTGATCTCCAACCATCTCATACGGTTGGGACATCTGTCCTGATGCCTTCTTGTCTTAAATCTTCAAGATCTATTTCTTCTTCTTGGTGTGGAGGTTCACTGTCTTGCATAGATCTCTTTACGATTTCATTTTGTTGCCCGACGATTTCACTATCTGGCACTGCGATCGTAGTGTTGGGCTCGACGATTTCATTCGTAGTGTCTGCATTATCGGTCGTAGTGTCTTACAATACTGTGTTGTCTGAGTCTGTTTCATCGAAGATGATATTAATTGAGACTTCAACACTCAGTGTCTTTTTGTTGAATACTCTGTAAGCCTTACTGTCTGTGACATATCCAAGAAAGATTCCTTCGTCTGACTTGGGATGAAATTTTGTCAGGTACTGCTTTCCATTGTTGAGAATGTAGCATGCACAGCCGAAAACATGAAAGTAGCTGACACTTGGCTTTCTTCCTTTCCACAGTTCGTAGGGCATCTTCTTGACCGTAGAGTGTATCAGTGATCTGTTCTGCGTGTAACATACAGTGTTGACAGCTTCTGCCCAGAAGTATTCAAGCAGATGTGCTGCTGCAAGTAGAGTTCTTCAAGCCTCTATAAAAGTTATGTTCTTTCTTTCAGCTACTTCATTTTGTTGAGGAGTTCGTGGAGCTGAGAAGTTATGACTGATCCCATTGTCTGTGCAGAACTGGTCCATTTCTGAGAAGTCGAATTCTCTGTCATGATCACTCCTTATGGCCTTGATTTTCTCTCCTTTCTCGTTTATCACCGGTCTGAACATCTTGATTAATTGAGAGCTCGTTTCATCCTTTGAAGTTAGGAAGAATACCCATGTGAATCTGGTGTAGTCATCGACTATAACTAGAGAATATCTTTTTCCTCCAAGACTAGTTGTTGGAATTGGCCCAAATAGATCCATGTGAAGCAACTGCAGGGGCTTGTCGATAGAGTTGGCAGTTTTGCTTTTGAATGAGCTTCTGGTTTGTTTTCCAAGCTGACAGGCATTGCATGGCCTTTCTTTTATGAAGTTGAACTTAGGTAGGGCAGCTACGAGATCTTTTGATGCCAGTTTGGACATGCTCTTGAAGTTTAAGTGAGACAACCGTCTATGCCATAGCCAGCTCATTTCTTCAGATGCTTTTGCCAGAAAACATATTGTCTCATCTGAGCTTAGTTGACCAAGATCCACTGTGTAGACATTTCATTCTCTTGTCCCGGTTAGCTTTACAGCAGATGTCTTCAAATCTCTGACTTGACATTGGTTGTTGAGGAATGTCACTTGATGACCCTTATCGCAGAGTTGACTGATGCTTAGAAGGTTATATTGCAGACCTTCTACATATGCTACCTTGCTGAAAGATACTGCACAATTGCCAGCAGAGCCATATCCTCTTGTCTTGCCCAAGTTGTTGTCTCCAAAGATGACTGAGGGACCCTCCTTTTCTATGTAGTTAGATAAGAGGGCTTTGTTCCCGGTCATGTGCCTTGAGCATCCACTGTCCAGATACCATGTAGTGATCGTGGAGCTCTTTTCCTGTCAAAATATTAAACCTTCATTTTGGTACCCATATTTGCATGGGTCCTTCTTTGTTAGTGCCTTTGGGGACCCAAATCTGTTTAATCTTGGGTATCACATGCATAGAATTGTAATAACACTTTGCAGCCTTGTAACCATATTTATTGCATATAAAACACCTAATATGATGCATACCAGTGTGTGTATGATGATTCATCCTCCATTTGGACATGTGTGGTTATTTAATTATCCTTCTGTTAAACTGATTCTCATTTTTCCATGTGTCCTTGGATTTCATAAATAATGATGAGTGTGCCTTACCTCTACTGTACCTTCCCAGTTGATTCGTAGAGTTGGTCTTGCTTGACTCTACGATTCTTCGAGGTTTGTGAGTAGAGGTTAGGTTAATCTTCTCTTTTATGAACCCCAGACCAGCATGAGATCCTTTACTCCTATGAGTATGAATGGAGACAGTAGGACAAGGTTGTACTTGTTCTTCCTTCTGTGAGGATTTCACAAAGGTAATGCTTTTACTGAAACTTGAGGCATTACTAGTGCTAGTTTCCTTTGTCTTTTGCACACAAGGCTCTGAGATGGATTCCCCAAAGCCTAGGCCTGTTTTGTTGAATGTGCTTCTCTGACTAGAGAGCAGGCAGTCCATGGATGATGAGGATTTGTTCCATGTAGAGATAGTCTTTTCTAGATCCTCAATTTTGGAGGTTAGATTAGACTCTCTTTGTGCATTGAGTGTGTTTGTCTATTTTAAGGTCTCATTCTCAACCTCAAGCTTGGAGAGAAGATTAGTACTTAGAAGGGCTGTTTCAAGCTCTCCTTGTACTTTCTTCTTCTCCTCTTGAAGAAGTGAATGATCCTTAGACAAAACTCTGAACCACTTCATATATTGATGTAGATCAGTGGCTATGCCATGCAGTGCAGTTCTTAAGTCATTTATATCTACATCAGGTGAGTTGAAGTCAAATACCTCATCGAGACTTACATCATGTATGTTAAGGTTTTGTTTGTCCTTTGCATGTTTGGCCATTAGGCACAGATTGGCCATTTGTGGTTCTTCTTCATCTCTGGAGTCAGCTTTAGAGTCATTATCTGAGTCACTCCACGATCCTCCAGCTACCAGGCCTTTGTCTCTCTTTTGAGGCCTTTTGTTTCCTTTGTATTCCTTCTTTCCATGTTATTTCTTCTTTAGTTCTTCTCTTAGAGGTTTGTTGCAGTTGGCAATGAAGTGGCCAGGCTTCTTGCAGTTGTAGCACAGATCATTTATTTGCTCTGGCTGCTATAGTTATTGACCTTCTTTGGCTTCTTGGGTTTTGCCCCGACGCATGAACCTTCTCTGTCTTTTTTACCAAGGATAGCAAGGTCTTCATCATCGTCTTCATCATAATCAGAGTCAATCTCAGTGTTTACCTTTGATGCACTTTCAGTTGCCTTGAGAGCAACACCCTTATCCTTCCTTCTTCCTTCTGATAGGGTTTCAGCTCGTTGAGTCAACTCCAGTTCGTATATCAGGAGATTTCCATATAGCTGTTGAACTGTCATCACGTGAAGATTCTTTGACTCTGTTATAGCAGTGGTTTTGGCATCCCACTTGCTCGGTAGGGCTCTCATGAACTTTATGATCAGATCTTTGTTAGGATAGATCTTCCCATATGCTCGTAGAGAGTTGAGTAGAACGTTGAATCTTTCATAGGTGGCAGTCACGTTCTCTCCTTGAACATGAGCGAACATCTCATACTGCTGTGTCAGGAGAGATTGTTTGCTTTCTCTGACTTCTTCAGTTCCTTCGTGCATAATCAACAATGCTTCCCAAACCTCCTTAGCTATTTTCTGTTGACAACGTTTTCAAACAGATCGTCTTCTAAGGATTGGAACAGGATGTTCTTAGCCTTTTTAACAAGTTGGACAGCTCTTTTCTCGTAGTCTGTCCACTCTTCTTTAACCTTGATTTGTATTCTGTTTGGATCGTCAGTGGTTGGTGCAAGCTTCGTTGTAATATAGGGCCCATTTTGAACGGTCTCAAATAGATCTTCATCTATTGAGTCCATGTAAGCTTGCATCCTGACTTTCCAGTTTGCAAATTTATCCTTGTTGCACATTGGTGGCTTGCTGCCTCCTCTAGTTCTAGATTCGCTTGGTACGTGTGCCATTGGATCTACTAAAGCTTGTAAGCTGTATAATAGAACCTGCTCTGATACCAATTGTTAGTTCCTAGTTGGCACAATAGTTATCTAGAAGGGGGGGTTGAATAGATATTTAAAAAAAAAATCGTTTTAAACTTGTTCTTTAATGATGATTAAAACTTAGCGGAATTTATGTTTGTTTTAATCTTCTTTACAAAGCTGTGGAGTTATGAAAGTGAGACAGTTATAGCAGTTATGGCAGATATAGCAGTTATAGTATGAATGTAAAAGACACAGTCGTTTTGTAAGTGGTTCAAAGCACTTAAAGCTCCTAGTCCACTCTTCTACTCAACGAGTAGGATATCCACTATGGATGTCTTTTACAACTTCTGAATCCCACAGATTCCTTCTAGACCAGCAGTCTAGGAACTTCTTAGTTCACTCTTGAACTCTTCAAGTCCAGCAGACTTGGTACTCTTCTTCAGTTGATTGATAGATGTTGAGTTCTTGATGGTTGCTACTCAGTTGCTATTTAGGCACTTGTTCGAAAGAACTGAGTAGCTGAGCAAGCTTTGCAAATTCTCAGAGTTGAGCTTGAGAGTTGTTCACGTTGTTTGTTCAATGCTTTCTTAATCCTCTCTCATCTGTCTGATTTGCATATATGTGATCTTGAAAACTATCCGTTGGATCCATCCGTTGAGGCATTAAATGCATTTGACTTTTCTGATCTTTGATGGAGACATTTCTGCACATCTTCTAAAACTGCATTCTGGCCCACTGACACAGCAGACTGCTTTCTCACCTAACACCTGAAAAGGTGTTTTTCCCCCTTACCAATGGTACTTTCCTTAGCTTCTTTAATACGCTTCTTTATTGTATACTAAGGATATTTCATATGACTTTGGGACTAATGAGTACTGCAACATCTAGAATCCATTCCGCATATGTTGGAATCTGTCTTCACACATATCATGAGGCTCGACATTTTCTGACATAAGACAGATGATGCTCTACGATTTGTATCTTGATACTTTACGATTCAGGTCGTAGTGACTTGTCGCCTTGGTGCTTGATCTGATGTTATCAACCGAGAGCACTACGATTTCTCTTAAACCTTTTCACACTACGATCTTTGCTTGCTAGGTTCTAACTCTACGTTTCTGAGAGCACACTACGATTGTTGACTTGCAAACTCTACATTTCCTTCAGCATGCTAAGATCGTTGAGTTGGCTCGGTAAACGTTGGGACCACTCTACGATTCTCGAAGAGGCCCTTCAAGGCATGCACACTACGATCTTTGAAGCTCTAGGTTTATGCCTTGACTTCTGCAATGTTGATCAAATGATACACTACGATTTCTTCGAAGCCTATCTATTACATCTCAAGACCAACCTAACAGCTTTGATCTTTCTATCTATACATCTTATTACAGAATGATACACGTTAAGAGATTAGATCAACCTAACAAATTTGATCTATCACTTAGTCCTTGTACATATCTTACTTGAAGGACTTTACAAATAATCATGAGTATATACATTAAAACATCAAATCATAATATGCATTCTCCCAACAGATTAGATTTAATCTCGATCAGCTGGCAAAAATGTACGTCAAGGAGATCGTCTCAAGACATGGAGTTCCAATATCAATTGTATCAGACAGAGATCTAAGGTTCACATCAAACTTCTGGAAGAAACTACAAGAATGCATGGGAACGCAACTGAAAATGAGTACGGCATACCATCCGCAAATAGATGGTCAAAGCGAACGAACAATCCAGACGTAGAATTTGTAAATTTGACGTAGGAAATTTTGTTTTCCTGAAAGTTTCTCCTTAGAAGGAGAAAATTCATTTTGGAAAGAAAGGAAATATAAGCCCAAGGTTTATCGGACCATTCGAGATACTGCGAAGAGTGGGAGAAGTAGCTTACGAGGTAGCTTTACCTCCAGAATTAGAACATGTTCACAACATTTTTCATGTGTCGGTGTTGCGACCGTATAAACTAGATTACAAACATGTGATCGAGTATGAACCGTTACAGTTCAGTAAAGATTTGTCTTACAAAGAGTTTCCTATCTAGATAGTTGACAGAAAAGAACAAGTGCTCAGGAATAAGGTGATACCTTCTGTGAAGGTGATATGGAGAAACCACAATGTCAAAGAGGCTACGTGGGAACTCGAAGATGAAATGATGAAGAACTACCCTGAGTTATTTGTTTAATCTATGTCTTTAATTCTGGGGACAGAATCTTTGTAAGGAGGGAAGAATGTGACGAATGTATTATTTGAGTTGTGATTCTGGGGACAGAATCCTTGTAAGGAGGGAAGGATGTAACAATCCAAAATTTTAAATTGTAATTTCAAATATTTATTGAATTATATAAATATTTTAATTGATGTGTTTATTGTAGAATAAATATTTGTTTAATTTGATTTGATTTGATTATTTATTTGTTAAAAAAATAATTAATGAGTTAAGGAAATTAATTATTATGAGATAATATTCTAATTTATTATAATAATTAAGTTAGAGAGTTGATAGGGATTAAATGGATTATTATAATGTTTTTAATTTAATTTGGCAATAAAAGTGTGACAATAAACTATGTTATTAATGAGTTATTAAAATAAATTAAAGGTGTTTAATTCAATTTTACCAAACAAGGCTTAATGAATGTTAAGTCTTTAATTTAAATAGGTTTTACCAAACAAGGCATAAGGATTTTAAGTTATTAAGTTTTAAAATGGTTTAGCCAAACAAGCCTTAGGACTTTTGATTTTCAAAAAAAGATGTAACTGATATCAGTTACATATATATTTATATTATATAATTAATATCTATTATATTATACGTTATATGTTTCTAAGTACGTAAGTTAAAGAAGGGAGAAAGAACAAAAAAGAAGAAAAAGAAGAGTAAAGAAAGAAAGAAAAGAGAGAACGGAGAATGGAAAGTTCTCTATGAATGGAGAATTTAGAAAAAGAAGTTGTCGTAATCATCTTCTAGCAAAGGTATAATCCTACCTTTCTACTTTTCAAAGTTTTAGTTTTATCCTATTCAAAAGTTCTTTGTAAAATTGGTGTGAAGGATTAATTGTTTATTATGTGATTTTATATGATAATTGTTGATATAAATTATTTTCATGTGGTTTATATACGATTTAGAGTAAATTGATTCATGTAATATATTTTATTATGGAGGAAATCGTATTATAATAAGTTTACATTGACATATGTTGAATATGGCTTAAATTAGAATTTAAAATTGGTACTCAATTCATAGTATAGTGTAAATTGTTTATTGATTGTGAAAATATATGAAGAAACGAAAAGCAAAGTAATTGAAACTAACTGTTTTGGTTGTAAAACTAATTCGAATGAAGAATTTCGCTATGAATGTCAAAAGAAGAGGAAATAAGAGAAATAGTGAAAATTAAAGGTTGTAATATTGATGTTTATATTGTTTAGGTGGTTAAAACGTGTTAAAAATATTAGTTTATGTTTCACGTAAATATATTATATACCTTGGGTAGGTTGGTATGGTTGTTAGAAATGAATTTGTAGGCCTAATTTGGCTTTACAGAGTGTTCTAGATGATAAGTCGCGAAAATACATAGGGACCCCGCCTTACGTGAAGGTATCCTAGAGCAAAAACCCCTACCCCGGTGGGGGGGTAGTCTGTCTAGCCAAATTTTGAAAAAAAATTTGACCGGACATGTTTTACTAAAATGAGCATAACATTTTCATAAGAACTCCGATTGATACGATTCAATTTGATGTTGTTATTAGGGGTCAAAATGGCTATCTTTAGGACTATTGTGCATTTGGAGGCCATCGAAGGGCGTCGGGATGCACGAATACAAATGCAGTCATTTGTGTGTTAGTATAACCTAATCTAAAGAGAATGATAACATGTTGGACATGTAATAGGATGTTAAATCAAGTTGTTAATGTGTATATGGTGCAATGACATGATCACTTAAGTAGTTGTAGTAAAGCTAAAATGTGATTCTCATGAAATGATGTGATGTTGTTTAAACTTAAACTTAGTTAGTGAGCTATACTAAAAGTGGGAAAGAAACTCATGAAGCTAATATTAGTGTAATTAATGTGTATTGTCAATACATATGGTATATGTAGGACTTGTGGTGATCGTGAGTAGTGATTGTTTAACCTACGCACGAGGCAAGTTCTCTAACTCTACTTTTATGATTGTGCAAATGCTTAAACCTTATTGATGCATTGAGAAAGTTCCTAAACCTACTTATATATCTATTCTAACTTGATTATGTTCATGCAAACTCTTCAACCAAACTCTTACTTTGAGAAGGGTTCCTATCTTTAATGTTGATCTAATTACGCAAGTTCCTAAATTATGTTATTCTTATGTTGAGCAAGTTTTATTCCTCAACTTGTTATTAATCACGCACGTTCATTAACTCACTTCTTTTATTGAGTAAAATTAATAGCCTTAGCTTATTATTGTTCAAGAAAGGTTTGGAATAATATTCAATGCTTATACTTTCTAGTCCATTTCTAAATCATGTTTTCGATGTATAATGTTGATTCACTTATAATTCATGACTATTTCATATCATATTATTATCGAGCACTTGAAGTGATATTAAACTATATTGATTCAACTAATCCTTAGTTGATGTTCGTTGAACTCTAAATTACCTTGAAGCTTATCCAAACCAAACTTCCTTTGGTGCGGACTCGTATATTAAAACTGAGATGAATAACCCTATTATAAGGGATTACTTACGCGTAAACGTTTAGATGTTTGTGCATAATACATGGTACGAAAGGCTGATTCCCCTAAGTACGTGAAGTCCTTACAGTATAACTATTTTGGTTAAAGTTGAAATACTACTTGTAACCATGGACATAGTTCGTGGTCTTATGACCCTTAGATATTTCATATTTTGATTCCAGTTTTTGGTTATCATTGACAGAGTATTATTCAGTTCTAATGAGCTTATTCATTAACGATTATTATGTTATCGTTGTTCATTGCTATATCAAGTGAGCATTTGTTTTTCTCACTCTTGCATAAATTTAATTATTGCAGCTAAAGTTGAGAAGGTCGATGAACCTACCACAAACAAAGGAAAAGGAAAAATGTACAAGTGATGAAGACTTGTAATTTATTGGCTTTTATGTTGATAGACTTTATTTAAATGATGTGATGTAGTTATTTTATTTCCGCACTTGATTTATGTTAAAGGTTAGATAACCTAGGAGATTTTTATTGAACTTAATGATGTAACCCTTTTTAATAGGAGGACTTATGGTTTAAATTCTATTATATTTGGGTAGTTAGTATGAATGTATGGAAAGTGAACACCGAGTCTTGTTGGAATGAAGTACCCAAATTTGGGGGTGTCACACAAATGATGTGGTGAAAGTCCTCTTTGGCACATAGTCGTAGAGGGACAGTTGTTTGGCATGATTATGACCACTCACTGATCTTACTAACGAATATCCTTGGCCCGTAGTGCATGGATAATTCGGTAATGTGGATTATTTATTGAGTTGTGTTACAGGGATAAAATATTGATGATGGACTTTTAAATCATAGAAGATAGTAGACATCATTATCTACTTGACTCTTCTAATGGATTGATATTTCCGCTGCTGTTGTTAATCTAAAACTTGTTGTCAATTGTATTCTATTAGATTTTTCCCTGTTGAGGACTAAGGATAATTTGTTCTACATTATCTTAGTCATAATATTTTTTACTGGGCTAGTTGAGCTCACCCTTTTCCTTTTGGTTCCATTGTTCTTCTTAGGAGGCGAGAATGTAGCTGGGACTAGTCGGGGAGTGGAATAGTGGTTCAAGATGGTTATTTTAGTAATCCTCACTATTTTGTAAAATAGTGTGATAATAATTATAATGAGAATTTTATTTGAGTTTAGATATTGTCTAGGAAATAATATTTGTATTAAAACTCTCAACATTGTGTTGGTGTATTTTTCACGACAGTTGTATAATTGAAGTTTGTATTTGAATTCTGTACTGTATATCTGGTGACCCAGAATGGGTTGTGTGGACCTGTAACGACCCACAAATTTAAATAATTTAATTCTCGGCTTCGGTTGTTAACAATGCATTAAACCTCTAATTTTACATTATTAAACGATAATACAACCATTGAAATTTGTAGAATACTTAAAATTTTATATTACAAACTATTCTCGTTCCCAAAACTTTCAACCTTTACATTTAAATATCTCAGAATCATTTTGATACTACAAGAGTTTACATCGCAAAACGATATTACAATTCAATATTAATACATTATTCGGAACCTTAAACATGGTTCAAATATTAATAACTCAGCCAAAGTATATAAATCTTCAAGTATCACATCTGATTCATATCTTTCAAGTAGCACGTAATTTTACTTTAAATCTTTAACCTGCAAAAGTGGTTATTTGCAAGGTTAAGCTCGACAACCCAACAAAATCTAACAGTCTTCATACATCACATAGCACATAATAACATGCTCGATATACATCTCATAAACATTGGACTAACATAACATACATGTTGTAGTTCATATAACAAGTATAAAGATTCACTACTACAAAACAGTAAATAGATAACGCGGAAAAAACGTTGTAGTTTCAGTCAGAAAAACGTCGTGGTTAAGGGTGTTATCTATTTGACACCCTTACACGACGTTTTTAAAACATTGTAGTTAAGCACATTACACAACGTTTTTTAAAAAAAAAACGTTGTAGATTTGTTATCCAAAAATTAGCAGATGCTTAAAAACGTTGTAGAAGGTATGATTCCACAATGTTTTCTGGATAAAAATGTTATTGTTTAGTATATCAGACAACGTTTAGGCACATTTACACAACGTTTTTAAAATGTCATCTATTTAAAAGGTGTCATTTATTTATACAAATATACAACATTTTTAAAATGTTGTAGATAAAAAAAAGAAAAAAAAAATTGTGATTCACCTATATTACCAATACACCTGCAATATGCTAATGCTATGATATATAGCTACAAGGTCTAAATTCTCATTTAAATTTAAAACCAAAATGTATCAACCATTCAAAATGCATCTCAATAATATCATTTGTTTACAGTTTCAAATTACCATATCCACAAAATATATACCAAACTATCCATATATACATCTCAAATTCACTTTTCAATATAAATTACTACTATATTCACCAAGAAAATGTTCTTCGGGACACCATCCGTTTCACTTGGATACGCGTAAATTGAAGCAGAAACAGAAGCAGGAGCAGGAGCACCAAGTAAAGGCATGGCCACGGAAATTACACTTGATCATTTACAGATGCTCTAAGTAAAGGCATGGGCACGAAAATTTACCAGTACTTCATCTTCATAACTGGAGAAATCTTTTGCCAAATTTTGTATGCTTCTTACTGTTGCCTCGTGATCTTCCTTTCCTCCTATGAGACATAGCCTACACTTTATCCAAACCAGGAAAATTGTGATGATTTGGACTAATAATCTATTTTCATAGGAAGCCATAGTAAGGGATTTAAAAAATGAAAAAGTGAGAATAATCACCCAAATATCTCCAGAAGTAAAGAAACTTCTTCCTCATTTGGTGCTTCAAGAATCTGAGTCACACAAAGATTCCTGCGGTTAACCTCCATGGATCAGAATGTACGAAGCACAACTATAGTCTGGCTAGAAAACAGACAAGTAAAAAGGAAAAGCTCAAATGGTATTCATATAAAAATTAAATCACTAAAACAGAAGTTGAAATAAAGCCCACTACAAAATCTTATTTCCTTGTCAAGAAGCATAAAAACAAACTGCATAACATTTCAAACATGAACTAATTTTTCATAACATTTGCAATAGTGCGTCCAAACCAGGCATGAAAGTCTCATTTTTCAATCGAACACGTGAAAATTACAAAGAAAATGCCATTTGCCTCGACAGAAAATACAGCAGAATTCAGTTTTCAACTCGAGAACCTGCAACAAAATTGCAAACATGAACTAATTTTAAGAGAACCCCTGCAAAATATGGACTCATTATAAGACCTGATGAGACATTATAACCCCCATGGCTCAAATTGGATACTCTAAAAGCATCATAAAACAACTCTACACTGCACAAACAGAGATGCATTTCACAGCTCAATTCACATTCTAAAACCCAATTATATTTGAAACTGCAGTTGGTTAGAACATCGAAACTAATAAATTATCAGACTTGCACTACCTTACCAGCATGAATGCACAAAAAATGCACAAAAATAAAACTTGCATTTGCTTACCATTAACCATCTTTTAATTTGCAGTAAATGAAACCAAATTGCAATAAATTCATAAGAATATACCATCTTTTAATTTTTTATCTTTTAGTTTTCTTTAATTTTTGCAATAAATTCATAAGAATAATTTGGTGAAAGGGAGGTGAGGCATGAGGTAACCTTCAAAATAACTGGTTTTCAAAATTAAGATCTTCTTGTAAAATATATAAATTAGTATTAGTAGTGTACATTATTACTACTGAAAGTTTGCAACGGAGTACATGTGTTGTAACAGTGTGATTAGAGAGAGCTTGTGCAAAATTCCAACCAAGGGAAATTAAGGATCTTAACTACTCTATTCAGTTTCAGTTTAATTACTTGGTCAAATTCATTATGTATGTATTTTTTTTCCTTCTCTTATGCTCAAGGCAGCAGGCAGCAGTAGTGTTTCCTCATACTGGCTTATAAAAATGTACTTGTATTCAGTACGTAAACCCAAAAATGTTGTCAGGTATAGGCAGGCAGACATATTTTAACAGATAGCATTTTGGTTTCATTTACTGCAAATTAAAAGATGGTTGATGGTAAGGTAGTGCAAATTATCAGGCTTACATTGCGAATGGTGAAGAAGTTCCCCTTTGTTTACCTTGGCATTCTATGGATAAGACCCTCTCCAAAATGGTTGTAGGCAATAGTCACTTGCATTTGCTTGTCTTTCACATAGAAATCGCTATGACCCAACAACATAACCTGGTTTACAGAAGAGTATAGTGTTAGTATTTCCATGAAAAGGAGCCATGTTAAAACAAGTAGTGAAAATGGGTATAGAAAAAATATGCACCTCATTATGGTGGGTAAAGTAGTTGTTAGAAATTATAATGGCAGTTGAACCCATGACAGCATCAACAAGGCCATCAACAGAGTTAGATAGTGAGTTGTGATCAATCCATATGTGGCTCGACCTGAAGATGGAAAACAATAATAAATATCAGATATTAACAAAAAGAATAGTAGAATACAGAAAAAAGTCAATTTGCAATTTGCATACGACAAAGCTATCTACAAATAGACGAAGGAGGTGGATCACGGTGTCACATAGTAACTAAAGCTCATAAAGCATAATGGTACTGACCTGCGCCAGGTGCAATAGTCGCATGAGGCATAGAAGGGTTAGTACTTGACATCCATCCTGCAATTGCACTTAGAGAAGGAGAAACAACAGGCTGGAATGGCTGCACCCAAGAAAATTTTCCCTGAGTGAAATGTTGAACACAATATAACTATTAGTTGAGCAAGCAAATTCAGCTGACTTACACCATGGGCTCCAAGAGGAGGGAAAACCCCAGCTTTAGGTACAGGTCCAACTAGCGGACTATTAGTAGGCGGAGGAGCACGAGCTCCATTGTTAGAAGCACAAGTATGAATTCATAAACTTGGAACACCAGCAATAGATAAGGGAAGCAAAAAATAATTCAAAGGTAAACAACTATTCTTAATTATAAAGCTGCACCAAACAACAATGTGTCAATAAGTAAACATAAGTTAAAAAACCTTAGCAAATAGATCAGACATATTTATAAAACATGACTAGAAAGGAATCAGCAGATCAGTAATATCCATGAGAGCCGAAAGGGTAAAGATTGGACCTTGATAAATTCATATATTTGTCGGCGATATAATTTGTTGCAGGAGCTAGAGGAGGCATATTAGTCGGCGATATTATTTGTGCTTCAACTGGGTTGTCGGGTAAATCTGCATAGGCAATGCATAAGACATAACATGTAACAAGAAACAGTTTCAGAAATAACCAAAATCCCCTCAGGACATGCCAAAAAGACATTGTAAGCCATCCCCTCTAAGGTAAATTGCACTGAAATGACAGGTATTAGAGAAATAAAATGCAAATAAATCACAGTGATTCTACATTTCTTTCATATGCTACAGGTCTCTAACAGGATTCATGGCAGTGAAAAGCAAAAATTGAACTCATCAGCTAAAGCAAGTAAATTGTTTTGTAACGATGGGAACCTGTTAACGTCTATGATATTAGACCCTGAATTTCCTTTCTTTCTCTTATTCTTCTTCTTATTCCCCAGCCTTCGACTCTTATCTTTAGATTCTTGAGTTGTTAAATTTACATCCACACCACTGTTTTGTCTCACTTCAGTTTTCAAACTCTGCTCAACCAACTCCCCTTCTTCTGCATCAAGCATCTCAACATCTTCGACACCCTCTAAGTCTCATAAAAAATGGAATCAAATATGCTATCACCTCCCTCCATTAAATCAGCACAACTGCAAAGTCACAAATGCATCAACCATCCTCAACATTACAACTTTGCAAAAACAAATAAATGTACAGATTAAAGACAAAATAACATAAATACTGTCGATCTGCCTTCAATTGTGAACTAGGGTTGTTCATGAAATCGCAGCAGCTGCTTTGAGAAATTAGATTACCCAGTACTTTTTGCCCCAATTCGATTTCACAGCTTCAATTGCAAATAATTGTGAACAACCCCAATTCGATTTCACAATGAAATCGCAGGAGGATTTTTTTTCCACAATCAGATTATCATCATAGGTCAGGATTATCAATAGCTAAATATAAAAATTGATGAACACCCAGCTTAAATATATATAAAAGTGCAAGCCTATTAAGTTTTTCAAGGAAAAAACAATGAGTAATTCATCATTAATTTGAACCGGGCATCAAGTAGTACTCAAATTACCTCATTTATGACTAATTACCTTTAAGCGACTCCAAACAGGTCCAGAGTAGAGATGACTGATACCCCAGACACCAAACTCGTAGTTGAATATTTCCATCAGCCTAAACACCGCCGCAGTGATATTCGGCTGCGAAGCCTTTCAATCGAAACGGGTGAATCGATTATGACAACGCTAGGGTTTTGGGAGGAGAATTCATTCAACTGAAAGAGGTCGGTACCTTGATTTTGGGTATGACTTACAAGAGATTGAGTTATGAAGCTATGGACTTTCTTCGGCTTGAGAGCGTAACCTATACGCAACCTTCTTGCTTCCGACATTGTTTCAGCTCTGCACATAACATGTTTTGGCCACCTTGGGAGCCACTATCGACGCTTCTTCCCTTTGAACTGGTTGACGATCGACCCTCTGGTTTTGGCCATTTGAACAGGAGAGAGAAAGTTAATCGGGTTAATAAACCCTAGTTTTTGTGTAGCATGTTGAGGAGTAGAGACACAAAGAAGTATATATTTCTCTCTAACTGTTTAGGCTTTTTAATTTAAGTTTTCATTCCGCGAGATTTTTTTTGACCTCCGTGTTTTTGACTTACACAACGTTTTTTTAAAAAAACGTTATCTATTTAAAACCCAAAAAAATATCTTTTTAAATAGATAACATTTTTTCATATGTATTTACAACGTTTTGTTAAAAAACGTTGTGAAAAAAAATACCACAACATTTTTATAAAAAACGTTGTAGTTGAAGTGTTATCTATTTATTACTTTGTTGTGACGCCCCTAAAATAGGTATACATCACCCATCTTGAATCTCCAAATACATGGTACAGAATTCGAATATAAACTTAATTATACAATAATCGTGTAAAATACGACAAAATATAAATTGTGAGTTTTAATACAAATCATCCTCTAGAGAGTATCTGGCTCAATGAAGTCCTCATTATATTTATTATCACACTATTTCGCGAATAGTGAGGGACTACTAATGCACCATCTAGGACCATCACTGCGTTCTCGATTGATCCCATTCGTTCTCATTTCACAGAGAAACGCAGAAAGAAAAGAAAGTTTCAACTAAATTTCAAAGAAATATTATGGTAAGATAAAGCGTAATAATTTATCGTTAGCTTTCAACAAGATTAAAAGCGATACAATATAACAAATATCGTTTTTAACTGCAATGAACGAAATCCATTAAAAGAGTCAGTAGAGAATAAAATCTATTATCTATTATGTTTTAAAAGGTTTTTCATCACTTTTATCGTTGGACTTCAACTTTAATAAATAATCCACATCATCGAATCATCCCTCGCACTACTGGTAGGGATATTCTTTAGATCACGTGACCATGAATTATCCACGCATGCACTTCTGGTAAAGATAATCATGTTTTCATCAACTATCCCGATCATGCCATAAAACAATTCATCTTTGCACCCTCGTCAAGAGAATTAATCATACCAAAAACTCGTCCATCAATGCTCTCTACTGCCAACGATGATTTTTTTCACATCATTTGTAATAATACTGGTCATGATTATCTGCAAATAATTCTCATTATAATAATCATACCAAGTCCATCTATCTTACTACTGAGCCACGATGACTTTCAACATAATATAAACGTGAGGATGATGACAACGACATAATAATTCAATAAAATAAGTTCAAGAATTAATTTATCCGGGAACCAATAACGTCCAAATTGTCAACACGATCATCGCTTTGTGGAGTAAAATTCAAGAATCTTTCGGAAGAATATTTCCATGAAAAAATCTTTGGATGAAGCCTTGAAATATCGAGGATATTCCACTAATTTCATGGAGTATAAAATCAAAACTTTAACCAACCGAAAGTATAATAAAGAATGGAATAACAAAAGAAATCACCATGCATGCAAAGATTTGGCGTGTATGGTTATTCCAATGTAATAATAATAACGGATCCGCGTCAAAGCGAAATTAAGACCCGACGGGATATTCAAATGAATAATAAAGAATAGAGTAACAACAGAAATCACCATGCATGCGGTCTTGATGAAATGTTATTCCAACGAATACTAAATAATGTAACCAAATTAGACGTAATACGCAACCGATGCGATGTTCCAACTTAATAGTAAAAATTTTAACCAAGTCCCGATAAAACGCATTGTGCGACGGGATATTCCAACGTAAAAATAAAGAATAGAATAACGGAGAATTTCACCAAGTATAGGGAAGTCGCGTATATATAGGTTATTCCAATAGAATAATAAAGAATGGAATAACGTAAGTTATCTTCGTGAATCTGAAAAGAAATAATACCCCTACGGATCAACAAATAATATTCTCACCTTTGAAAGAAGAAAGTTTCAACTAGTAGGTCGAGGATATACTTAAGAAGAAAACTTCAGACTACTGTTCGAAAACTTTCTTAAACTCTAAAGAAATACGCTCAGATTATATAAGAAGAACTCTCTATAGTTTGATGAAATTAAAAGAAATAATGAAGGAATGAGCTTTCTATTTATAGAAAAATAGATCGTATAAGAACTAACTCATGAATCTATTCCAGGATTGATTTACTTTAATCTGACGGTCATTCATATTTAAAGAAAAATCTTTTAAATAAAATATAATATATTCTATTTATAATCTAATAAAACGAATAACTTTATGAAAATTTTTACTATGTAAATACTATGCAAGACTATGCAAAACACTATCGTAATAAAATATAATATATTCTAATTATTGTCTAATAAAACAAATAACTTTATAAAAGTATTTTACTATCTGCAAACACTATCAGTCTTATCTGAAACACTATGCATAATAAAATATAATATATTCTAATTATTATGTCTAATAAAATAAATAACTTTATAAAAGTATCCCATTTTTATATAAAAGATTTTACTATTAAGCGTAATAAAACGAATAACTTTATAAAAGTATTCTATTTTATATAAAAAGCTTTCTATTTTATATAAAAAGCTTTTCATTTTATTACACTAATAATACCAATAAAACAAAACGAGTGACTTTATCACGTAAGCATCAATAATCAATACTGGTGTCTTACTATGCAACCAATGCCAGATATCTTTGTACTTTTTACTACCGAATAGTTCAACAAGATATTAACTGTAAAACTTTCGTAGTTATTTTCATAAAATATTTTTATTGTTTTCTCAATCCGAAAATAATTCCGTTGTGGAGTCCACTAATGATTGTCTTCGTCGTGCGGATATTCTCCGAAAAAAAAGAATATTCCATAGGTCAAATAATATTATACAACAACTTGCATACTTTTCAAAATTTTTAAATATTACCCACAACTATAACACTATCTCAAATCCACACCATAATATTCAAAAAAATATTTCGAGAAAATTAAATATTTATTCATAAAATCTGGGGTCTCACATTTGTACTAGTGATTGAGTTCCTTACTAAATCAACGTAGTCATAAATTGACTTTAACATTTCATACTTTCAACATTAATATAACACACTATGTTATTTGCAATAAAGATTTCAAACAGTTCATCATCAAATTCACATAGCAAATAGGAACTGAAAGACTTGCCTTGATCGTTATTTACCAATAACAGTTTAACAGCTTACAGTTATCTGCACTTCACATGCCCTACACAATTATATAATCATACACATCAACTATTCAACGCATAGTAGTTGTAGTGTAAATTTTACTCTATATCTCATAAGTCCGATGACATCCAACTTTGGATATGCTATAAACATCATATTATCCTATTTTTAAAAGTTATTGGACACCCATTTCGGATAAGATAGACAGTCCAAAACAGTGTTCAAAAAGGGACGTTCAAAACTATTTTTCATTCTTTCCCAGCTTTACCCTCTCTCGCTAAAACAGTCATAACATTTCCGTTTCAAAACATTTTTGAGCGATTCTTGAGCCCACGCGAAGCTAACTTCCGGGACTATAACTTTTATTCTTTGATCGTTACCAAATTCTAAACACAGAATTCCAGAAATATAGTTCAAGGTGACTGCCCCGAGTTGGTTACACAGTTTTGACGTGACTACTTTGAATGGTCATCACTCTTTGCTCCGATGTCAGAATTAGTCCGTTCTGGAGTCTATGGAAAGCTTATTCAGTGTACTATAATATACCAAAAGCCCAGAATTTTCTAAATAATCTAGATAACCCCGAATTTTTGTTATTGGATCAGCAGTCCACTAGTTTTTTGGACTTCTTGTTTTGACATTCAAAACTCGCCTTGACACGTTCCAACCCAACTTTCTTTACAAATAAGTCTTATTTAACATAATCAGACTCGTCTAAAGTCTCAGCTCCATATCTCTAATTACAATCATTAGAACTCGTTTACATAATCAATTCTAAGCCAAAATAAACATAGTAAACTAACTAGTTTACTAACAAAACTAACTAAACTCCCAAAATTCAAACTTTAACTAACAAACTAAATACAATATTTAAAATAATAACATTACCAAAAAATAAATAAGAAACATACCCGAAAATACGAGTTCTACAAACTGAATACGCACTTCCACGCCAAAATTTAACTAAGAAGGTCTTTTTAAAATGTCCTCCCACAACAAAGCCTTTCTCAAAATTGGAGGCCTTATTGTTGGTGAATGAAACAAATTGTCAAGCTTTCTATTTATAGGTTTAGCAAATGGGTAAAGTTCTCAATTTAGTTGGTGTGGAACTTGGTTTATACTAATTCTAATTTGTTTATACTAATTTTCCTATTTTCAACATATTAAGCGAAATCATTCACCATGAATTAGATTGTTTAACCAATTCGATCCGTTCAAGTTGCGTTGTTCTCGTTTTATAGAGGAGAATAACAATCATCCATCAATTTAAAGTTTCCATCATGAATTCATCATCAACTTTAGTCCCAAAGTTCACCAAAACACACATTATAATCAAAACCCAAATTCCACTTCTTTAGTATAAATACATGAATTTGATTTCTAAAAATTTGTTTCTAGATGACCATTATCAAATTATAAATATCTAATAATGTGACGCCCCCAAAATAGGTATACACAACACCCATTCTGAGTCGCCAAATACATGGTACAAGAAGCAAACTACAACTTCAATAATACTGAATGTAGGTGTGAAATACGACGATATATCTTGTGAGTTTAAATATAATATTGTCTTCTAGACAATATCCACATGCAAATAAATCCCCATCATAATTATTGATTCATTATTTTACAAAAATGGTGAGGACTACTAAACAACTCTCTCTAGAACCTTCATTCCATACCCATACTAAGACTTCGCTACATTCTCGCCTCTTGAGAAGAAAAATGGAACAACAAGGAAAAGGGTGAGCTCAACTAGCCCAAGAAAGAATATTATGACTAAGATAATATACAACAAATTATCGTTAGTCTTCAACGGAAAAATCGATAGAATACAATAGGCAACAAGTTTCGGATCAATATTCGCAGCGGAAATAATAATTCATAGAAGAGTTACGTAGAGAATGAAATCTACTATAATCTATGAATTTAACGATCCATCATCAATATTTTATCCTCAGAACATCAATCAATATACATCCTGAATCAAATATTCATCTTTGCACTACTGGGCCAAAGATATTCATCATTAATTCATGTTCATTTAAACACTGCTCATCTTTGCACTACTGGGCCAAAGATATTAATCAATCGGTCGTGTTCATCTCAACACTGCTCATTTTTGCACTATAGGCCAAAGATATTCTTGAAATCATTCATCTTTTGCACTACTGAGCCAAAGATATTCAATAATGTCATCATTTAAGATAGAGGATGATGAAAAATATTTTAAAAGCGAATCCAGGTGAAACAAAATGACAAGGATTAAGGATTAAGGATTAAGACTTTTGTTTTATTCACGTCCAAAATACCTCAAAAATAATCGCGAGTGGTGTAAAATTCAAGAATGATCAAAACATGGATCTGAATCGAGTTAGTATCCGAATAGATATTTTGACAAAAAGAAGAAATTTTATTTTTCTTGAATAGTCTTGTATCGTATCGTGAATAGTCTTAGTATCGTGAATAAGAACTCAGAGCACCAAAAGATAGAAATTCCACAAAAACATCTTCACGCTTCATGAATAGTACTCGTGAATAGTAACTCGTGAATAAGAACTCATGAATAAGTAACTCGTGAATAGTAACTCATGAATAGTAACCCATGAATAAGTAACCCGATACATGAAAAAGTTCCAAATTTGATAAAACTTCAGATCAACATTTCAAAGATAATGATATTGAAGAAATAATATCATTCTGAAAAAAAATAATATCCCTTACCTCGAAAAGATCAAGACTTACAAATTTGAAACATCTGATATAAAATATGACTTGGACTTGCACCGTATAGCAGCAATACTCAAAGTATACTCAAAATACTCACAAGAATATGCTTCGATAATATAGAGAGAAAACTTGATTTACGGTGTGATTTTCAATTCTAACCTAAGCACCTATTTATAGGAAAATCTTTAACACCAAAGCGAAAATTTAATATAATATTAATATTTATTTTCCAAAACCTCATACTTTACACTTGCTTAACTGAATTCAGCTCCTACACATGTTAAATGAGTTTCAAAAATGGAAAAAACGTTTTGTAATTAAAAATATTTTAAACTTCCAAAATCAATTATTTGAACTTGAACTTCAATAATTCACAATAAATAGGTCTTTTATCGGAAAATTCGAATCTCGCGATTTTTATAGGAAATTCAATTCTCTACAACTTTGCGAGAAGAAAGTTTTTCCAAATTCCAAATAGAAATTGACCAAAATCTATAAGCGAGCGATTTTACAATTTATAATCAAATTTCAATCGATAAATGGGGTCCAATGACATGTTTAACATGTTTTAAACATTTATTGCAACAAAAATACTCTTCCTCCTCGTATACTCATATATCCCACATTCGTTGTAAAAATATCACCGTTAATATATTATTAAAATAATATATTTAAATGAATTATTTTATCGAGAAAAGATAAAATATTAATTTTCAACAATTGTCATTTTAAAATTTTTCTCCATCTATATCCACATAAAATCAATATTTTCCTCATCATATGAATCAATAATTAATTATTCACAAATAATATTACGAGAATCACAATATTGACAACCAAGGCGGTTCCCTGGAAGAGGGGCTTTCGAATAAGAATTTCTTCTTCTTCTTGGCCTTGATTAGGTGACCAAACCTCTCCTTAGAGCGAACTTTCTAGACATTGCCAATAATGTTATCTAATAATATTATTCGGATAATATGAATTATTGCCGATAATGAAAGATCTTTGTGTAATGACAATTATTGAAACAACAATGAATATAAAATATCAACGCAAAGCAATTATTAACTCAATCAAATCTTTGAGCGATAATTCTGTAACCATTATTGAGTAGTGCCTTCTTACGTAAGAATCAATAATTAGTGCAATACTGGTAAAGCTACTCTTTGTTCAACAACGCGCGTTATTGTGTTTTTAACCACCGGGTATTCAACAATATTAATTGATAACAACTACTTCTATTATTTAAAAAAACAACTTATATTTGTCGTTTTCTTCATCCAATCGCTTTTTCGTTATGGGGCCCACACATGGTCATTTACAGTCGATACGAATATTCCCAAGCATCTAATATTCCCCGCGACCAAACGAATATTCCCACGATAATGAATATTTTATAACCACTTGCTTATTTTGAAATATTTGCGTATTTAACCCTTAACTATCCACATTAATCAAATCAACCCTTACTATTTCAAAATAATAAATAAAGGAAATTCCTTTTTATTTAAAAATTTCGGGGTCTTACAACCTCCCCTCCTTATGAAATTTCGTCCTCGAAATTGACGTACGTACCTGGTGTTTTGAAAAGGTGAGGATACCTCGCTTTCATTTCCGTTTCCAACTCCCAGGTCATTTCCTCTATAGCATGATTCCTCCACAAAACTTTAACTTGTGGTATAACCTTTGCGCGTAGGACATGCTCCTTCCTATCCAAAATCTTGACAGGTACCTCCTCATACGTTAGTCTTCTTGGCTATCTCGTCCGGTTCTAACTCTATAACGTGGTTGGTCTTTCACATATTTACTGAAGTACGAGATATGTGAAACACATTATGAACACGAGACATACTCGAGGTAACTTGTGAAGTCTATAGGCTACATTTCCTACTCGGTCAAGAATTTGAAATGGACCGATAAATCGTGGATTGAGCTTTCCTCTCTTCCCAAATCTTGTAACTCCCTTCCATGGAGCAACTTCATGACAATACATGATCCCCTACATTAAATTCCACGTCCTTTCGATGAAGATCCGCATAACTCTTTTGTCGATCTTGTCTTGTTTGTATCGTTGTCGAATCATTTGGATCTTTTCGGTGATAAATACGTCTTAACTTCGGGTCCCAACAATGTTGCTTCACCCACCTTATCCCAACATATTGGAGAATGACATTTTCGTCCATATAATGCTTGAATGGAACCATGCCTATATTTGTTTAATAACTATTGTTGTATGAGAATTCCACCAATGGCAAGTACTTATCCCAACTTCCTTTGAAATCTAGGACACGAGTTTTAATATATCTTGAAGAGTTTGAGTAGTCCTTTCGATTGCCCATCCGTTTGAGGATGGTATGCCCAAATCAGATAAATAAATTCGTGCCCATAGCTTTCTAACCCAAAATCATGAAGTGAATCTTGGGTCACGATCTAAAACTATGGATCTTGGCATGCCATGCAATCTCACAATCGCATTTACGTACATACGAGAAAAGGCGTTCAAGGAATAAGTCTCTCGTATCGGTAAGAAATGAAGCGAGACTTGGTTAATCTATCAACAATAACCCAAATAGCATTGATGCCTTGAGAAACCGCGGGGAAGACCGATGAACGAAATCCATAGTAATGTGTTCCCACTTCCATTCCTAATCTCAAGTGGTTGCAATCTTACCCTTAGGTACAAGATGCTCGCGCTTTATCGTTAGCAAGTTAAACACATCGAGATAAACTTTGCAATCTCTCTCTTCATATTGTTCCACCAAAATGTATGTCGAAGATCACGATACATTTTAGTACTTCCGGATGGATTGCAAATGGCGTATTGTGTGCCTCCATCATAATCTTGTACTTCAAATCGAGTCGTTAGGAACACAAAGTCTAGAGTGGACTCAAGTATTCCTTCTTCATCAATTCTCGCTTAGGAATAGCTCCTTCTTGTACTTTCTTCTTCATACGCGCATCAACTCCGGGTTCGGTGGCTTGAGCAACCTTAACTTTTTCTATTAAAGTTGGCTCTCTGTCGTATACTGACATCATCGCTTTTCGTTCCGCATATAATCTTCTACTCATCGCGTCGTCACCTACCACGTTCGCTTTTCGAGATGGCATGATCGAACATGTGCTTTGAAATGAGTCTCCTCTTGAGTTCTTGAAGCTCTTCCCACATTCCTTGCTCCATTCAAATTTTGTATCTCTACGAGTCAAATTTGCGTTAATGGAATAGCGATTCGAGAATATCCTTCAACGAATCTCCGATAATAACCAACTAAGCCTAGAAAGCTACGTCTTTCGATAATCGACTTAGGTTGCTCTCAATCGTGACTCATATCCCAATCTTGGATAAACGTCACAATGACACCTATCGCTTTACTATCGCACGAATATGGCGTCCCCTACGGAGAGTGCGGCTTAGGTGAATTCCACAAAGGAAGTCACAAGATAAAGGCTCGGTACCAAATTCTATAGTTGAATTTTTAACTCACGAAGTTCAATAGAGCCATTCGATATGAGATTTTAGAAATGAGTTTTGTCTGGGGTTCAAAGTCGATACAAAATTTAATATCGAGCTTTGGGAGTAAGCGAAAATTCTTCGAAATACGTCGGGAAAATCAATAACAACAAGAATATTATTCAAATCGGCGTGTCTTTATTCAAATCCATAACATGGACTAAGAAAACTTGACATCCGTAATAAACGAATGACTTCATGGCTTGATATGAAAATGTTTGACTACAATGGTTTGATTGCTTGAATTGAATAACGAGTTTGCTTAGGAATATGAAAACTAACAACCTTACAAAAGCAATCAATTTGGCGTGATGAGTAGTTAACCTTAAAATCACATCAAAAGCAAATATCTCTATAGAAATAAGGTTAACGGTAATGTGATAGTGCCAACTTGAATCAAGCAAGATTTTTAAACAACGGATGTAATAAAAGTTTCTCTAATGGAGTCTCCACGAGATAGGTCAAAGTTTAATTTCTCCGTAGTCAAGTTCAAACGTTGGCGCAAAGTAAGAGAGATAAAAGAATGGGTAGAACCAATATCTAGTAAGGTATATACTTACGAAGAATTTATAATTAACTAACCCGTGCTAACCGTTCGGGTTCCTCGCATTTTGACCGGTCACAACAAACGCTCTTCCGGAATCGTTGACTTTGACTTTTACGGGGATGATCTTTTGAGTCACCGTCCCCCCATTGAACTAGGTTTATTCTTCGTCTGATCTCGAAGCGATATGTCCTTCCTTTCCACAATTATAGCATACCTTGAAGCTGTTGTGGGCGGTTTGACCGATATGTCCCTCTCTTTTCCGCATTTGTAGCATATAATGGGTGGTCGTTCTCCTCCCTTAAAACTAGTTGCTCTTTTGTACCGACGCGTCTTCACATGGTCGTTGTTGAATCTCCTCTTTTAAAATCTCCTCCCGACTCGCTTCTTCTATTTTCATGGCCACGATTACCACCGGAGTGGTTCTGGCCTTTGTCTCAGTATTCTTCTTTCTCCGCCGGTTATCGTTATTCGATGATCGCTATCTTCAGTATGATCCTCGGTTATGGTCCCTCGGTTGAACGTTTTCGTTATCTCGCTTCTAACAATCCAGAGCCCTATTGACAACATCTCGAATAGAGAAAATTTATGAGAAATGAGATATTGACGTATGTCGGGTTTCAAACCTCTCAGAAACATCCGCGTCATACGTTCCTCATTCTCCACCAAATGAGGTGCAAACCTGGATAACTCCGCGAACTTCGCCTCGTACTGGGACACCGTCATGTTATTCTGCTCTAGTCTAATAAACTCCACTTCCTTCATATGACGAATACTTTCAGGGAAGTACTTGTCATTGAACTGTTTCTGAAACGTCTCCCATGACATGCTGAGTGCAGCTGGATGGGTACGCTTCACAGATTCCCACCAGTAATCTGCCTCGCCACGGAACATAAAGGTGGCGAATGGAACTTTCTGTTCCTCCGTGCATCCCAAGACATCGAATATCTTGGTAATTTGTTTGACCCACATCTCACTTAATCGGATCCGGCTTTCCCAGAATGCAGTGGTCCCAACTCTTTGAACAGCTTGGTTGTGACCACCCGTGAATTGCTATCATTTCCTCCTGTATTTTGAACACGGGTCTCCCTCGTCTGATTTTGCATGAGCTGCAAAAAGCTTCTAAACATCCCCTCGTTCATCATCTCGCTTTCGGTGGTGTTGTTCATGGGAGGAACATTGCCCGACTGTTGCGCTTCTCCTCGTTGGTAAATACAGGCATCTCCACGGTCTTATTTACTCCAATCATAATATTCTCGATCGACATTCTCAAATCTCGCCATAAAACAAGGGTTAATTAAGGAAATCAATATATCACATAATATCCCTATATCTTGACCAACTAACAAATAAGCTTAGGTAGGACACACTAGCAAAGGATTTACTCGTCTCTCCCTCCTAGTTCTATTCCCCGATCTCCGCCAGAGAGATCATCCCTAAGCTCGATATTAATACCAAGCTGGCGCCCCCAAAATAGGTATACACAACACCCATTCTGAAGTCGCCAAATATATGGTACAAGAAGCAAACTACAACTTCAATAATACAAATGTCGTGTGAAATACGACAATATATCTTAATGAGTTTAAATATAATATTGTCTTCTAGACAATATCCATATGCAAATAAATCCCCATCATAATTATTGATTCATTATTTTACAAAAATGGTGAGGACTACTAAACAACTCTCTCTAGAACCTTCATTCCATACCCCGACTAGTACTACGCTACATTCTCGCCTCCACGAGAAGAAAAATGGAACAACAAGGAAAAGGGTGAGCTCAACTAGCCCGATAAAGAATATTATGACTAAGATAATATACAACAAATTATCGTTAGTCTTCAACAGGGAAAAATCGATAGAATACAATAGACAACAAGTTTCGGATCAATATTCATGGCGAAATAATAATTCATAGAAGAGTTACGTAGAGAATGAAATCTACTATAATCTATGAATTTAACGATCCATCATCAATATTTTATCCTGTAACATCAATCAATATACATCCGGAATCAAATATTCATCTTTTACACTACAGTGCCGAAGATATTCATCGATTAGTCATGTTCATTTAAACACTGTTCATCTTTGCACTCTGAGCCAAAGATATTAATCAATCGGTCGTGTTCATCTCAACACTGCTCATTTTTGCACTATAGGCCAAAGATATTCTTGAAATCATTCATCTTTGCACTTCTGGGCCAAAGATATTCAATAATGTCATCATTTAAGGCCGAGGATGATGAAAATATTTTTAAAAAAACGAATCCAAATGAAACAAAATGACAAGGATTAAGGATTAAGGATTAAGTACTTTGTTTTATTCACGTCCAAAAATACCTCAAAAATAATCGCGTTGATGGTGTAAAATTCAAGAATGATCAAAACATGGATACAATCGAGTTAGTATCCGAATAGATATTTTGGACAAAAAGAAGAAATTTTATTTTTGATTGAATAGTCTTGATATCGTGAATAGTGTCAGATATCGTGAATAGTCCAGATATATCGTGAATAGTAACTCCGACACCAAAAGATAGAAATTCCACAAAAACATCTTCACGCTTCATGAATAGTACTCGTGAATAGTAACTCGTGAATAGTAACTCATGAATAGTAACTCGTGAATAGTAACCCCGACATGAAAAAGTTCCAAATTTGATAAAAACTTCAGATCAACATTTCAGCATAATGATATTGAAGAAATAATATCATTACGAAAAAAAATAATATCCCTTACCTCGAAGATCAAGATCTTACAGTTGAAACATCGGATATAAAGGCTATGACTTGGACTTGCACCGTATAGCAATACTCAAAGTATACTCAAAATACTCACAAGAATATGCTCGATAATATAGAGAGAAAACTTGAGTTTACGTGTGATTTTCAATTCTAACCTAAGCACCCTATTTATAGGAAAATGCTTAGAACACCAAAGCAGAAAATTTAATATAATATTAATATTTATTTTCCAAAACCTCATACGCACACTTGCCAACTGAATTCAGCTCCTACACATGTTAAATGAGTTTCAAAAATGGAAAAAACGTTTTTGTAATTAAAAATATTTTAAACTTCCAAAAATCAATTATTTCGGAACTTCGGAACTTCAATAATTCACAATAAATAGGTCTTTTATCAGAAAATTCGAATCTCGCGACTTTTTATAGGAAATTCAATTCTCTACAACTTTGCAGAAGAAAGTTTTTCCAAATTCCAAATAGAAATTGACCAAAATCCACAAGCGAGGCGATTTTACAAAAGTATAATCAAATTTCGATCGATAAATGGGGTCCAATTTACATGTTTAACATGTTTTAAACATTTATTGCAACAAAATACTCTTCCTCCTCGTATACTCATATATCCCACATTCGTTGTAAAAATATCACCGTTAATATATTATTAAAATAATATATTTAAATGAATTATTTTATCAGAAAAAGATAAAATATTAATTTTCAACAATTGTCATTTTAAAATTTTTCTCCATCTATATCCACATAAAATCAATATTTTCCTCATCATATGAATCAATAATTAATTATTCACAAATAATATTACGTAATCACAATATTGACAACCAGGCGGGTTCAGGAAAGAGAGGGCTTTCCAATAAGAATTTCTTCTTCTTGGCGCCGCAATTAGGTGACCAAACCTCTCATTAGACGTAAACTTTCTAGACATTGCCAATAATGTTATCTAATAATATTATTCGGATAATATGAATTATTGCCGATAATGAAAGATCTTGTGTAATGACAATTATTAAAACAACAACAATATAAAATATCAACGCAAAGAATTATTAACTCAATCAAATCTTTGAGCGAGAATTACCGTAACCATTATTGAGTAGTGCCTTCTTCACGTAAGAATCAATAATTGGTGCAATACAGTGTCTTCTTGTTCAACAACGCCAGCGTATTAGTGTGTTTTAACCACCGGGTATTCAAACATAGATAATTGGTAACAACTACGCCGCTTATTTAAAAAACAACTTATATTTGTCGCTTTCTTCATCCAATCGCTTTTTCGTTATGGGGCCCACACATGGTCTGCACGTGTCAAATGCAGATATTCCCAAATGATGCGAATATTCCCCGACCAAACGAATATTCCCAAGCGATAATGAATATTTTATAACCACTTGCTTATTTTGAAATATTTGCGTATTTAACCCTTAACTATCCACATTAATCAAATCAACCCTTACTATTTCAAAATAATAAATAAAGGAAATTCCTTTTTTATTTAAAAATTTGAGGTCTTACAAATAACATATATAACATCGTAACCCACAAATTCATTAACCAAAACTCTAATTTTAAAAGAAACTCAAGAACACATAAAGTAAAAATATAAACTAGATTATATACCTTTAATTCCTTAAGAAATAAATTTAACCTTATCGATTAAATTATAATTTCTATTCAAACTTTATTTAACAAATTCACACTCCTCTAATTTAATTATTTAATTAAATTAGAATATCACCATTATACTCGTAATAAAATACGTATAAATCTCATCTATTTTATCACACTTAAATAAATTAGCCCATAATAATTTTCATCAAATATTTATTTAATACCATAAATATTCATTTTATTCCTTAAAGTTTCCTACTAAAATATTTAATGTACTTAATAAATATTTTACTTGCATTATACTAACATTTACATTTTCATGCAATATATTACCTTCTCACTTTATTAAATCATTTATACTTGTATTAATTCACTATTTTAATTAAGTGAATTATTCATACTATATATGAAACTTAACTCATAATAATTTCCATTGCCCACAAGACATAACAATTAAAATTATATTATCTCATAACATAATTTCAACTTAATTAAACTAACTAATATTATTTAATTTCTTTAATAGTTTAATTAACTATTAAATCTAATTTTCTCCAACATATGTATATCTAATTCTATTCACACCAAATCGCATAATTCGAATATATACACCTCATAATAAGAATTTAAATTATTAAATTCTTATTTTAATAACTTATGAAAATTTGGGTTGTCACATCCTTCCTCTTTATAAAGATTCCGCCTCCTAATCAAAGAAACCTCCACTACTCGGTTTTTACCAAATCTCTTTTCAAAATTTATCGTTGAATATCTTGACACATTACCTTAATATAGGTTTTATATTTTCTACTACATTCATTTCTTTAACAAATACTAGGTTTTTTATTTCATAACTTTCACTTGAACTCAATTATATTTTGAGTATTATATATTCTTTAACCCATTCATTTCCATTTCTAAGGATCGTTATCATAAACACTTGGGATATTACATTCACCCATTCTTCTAAGAATTTCGTCCTCAAAATTTTATCTATTAATCTTTATTCATTCAATCTATCAAAATAGATTTTATGTTAATACTTTATTCATTCATTGGGTTCTATAACCACTTTCTTTCCACAAAGATGTTTCTACAATTATTAAACTTTTCTATTAAAAGTTTTACATTATTCTTTGATAACTCATCTCCTTCTCACTTCAAAATTTCTTTTCTCACTTATTCAATATATTCATCATTCAGTGTCGCATTCTACGACTTACTTCTTTCTAAGGAATATCATCCTTACCACATTCGCCTTTTAGAATAACAAGAATCTGCCATAATTGCTCAATAATTGGGAAGTAGTATGAATAACTCAGGAATTTAAAAGATTCTCGAATCATGTAGAGGGGTCACAAGACCTTGAACTACGTCCCCAGTTTATCAAGTATCTCGACTTGAACCTTTAACAGTTATAAGACTATATAGACCTTTCTTCTCGTACTCACGAAAATCTGCCCTTCGTACAATGTTTTGTGCACAAACATTTTAACGCTTTCGCGTAATATAATCCACTATAAAAGGGTTGTTCACCTCAGCTTCTCAACATCTGAATCCGCACCAAAAAAATTTGGTTCGGGAAAATTTCAAAGAACATTTTGAATTTCATAAAACGTTGGTCTAGCTGAATCAAATAGCTTAGACTCATACTAATAATTCAATTTCAATCGAAACATGTATGGCCAAACCCTATTGGCAATTAATTATCTTTAAAATTCTAAAAATAATTTTATGACGTCATGATACCGTACCGTGTTTACAGCCCATTTGAGGATTCCATCATTTTGTGACTTTGTCATACTGCATCATACCATAGTGGGCTGACAATCCTTAGATCACATCCAACACTAAGTAATTCTACATTGATAACTCCATCGTTTTTATCATCTTTGCACCAGGTTACATGATGCATTAATGATATAAAATACATTTTGATATTTTCAAATCATTTTCGTCTAGCCGAAACAATTAGCATAGACTATTCTTTAAACAATTTAAAAATCTTTGAAAATCAATTTTAGTGATATCATATCTCAACAGGTAACGATGTGTTAGTGTCCCGAAGTCCACACATACACATTTGTCACCATGCGTTGAGAATAAAAATTCATTTTTAAAAGGCACATAGTGTGAATTTAGCTTGATGTCAAAAATTTTGAAGTCTAGCATAGCTAGAAGATTTGGAATACATGTGCTTCAAACATCAACTCCACTTTCTATAATGATCCATTGCTTAATAAATCTATCTATTCCTATCATCCTCAATACTCCATTCACACTTAATTATACCACAATTCATCAAACTTACCGCACATTGGAAGTTTAGGAACTTACCACAATAATATGAGTTTAAGAACTTATCTTAGTCTGACCATAGGCGTCCATTCGCTTGAGGGGTTCAAAACATACCATATTATTATGAGTCACGAACTTACCATATGCATTAGTTTTAAGAATCGCACCTAATCCTAATAATATCTGACTAATCTTAATAGTTTCTAACTATCAAATATACACGATGAAAAGAATCACCTTTTCACCACATATACATTGATAAGCGGCGACACATGACATTCCAATGATTATCAATGTGATAAACCAAGTACATGCACAAAATCTCCGCTTGATACAAATGTTTGTACAACTTAGTCATCATATGAGTCCTCAATTGAAATCCCACCTAACATTACCTTACTCTTAACTACTTGCCCTTAACTTTCTCAATACGAATTTCTCGTATCACATTATCTATAACTCCTCGTGAGTTTATCTTGTATTATATCATAGTACACTATCTTCATAACATAAAGCTATAATTATTCAAACATTACAGACCATCTTTCTTTTATAACTTAAACAGATCATGTCGTGATCTTATTATATAATCATCTCCCTTAAAAATCTTTTCCTAACTCGTGATCGTTTTGTTTTACGATCCTCTTTCTTTCTTTTTTCATCATTTACGATTTCATTTATGATTTTAATCTTACAGGTTTTGTCTATTCATCATTATTCGTTATCTTGGCTATTAGATTTAGGTAACTCCCATTTCTTATCTTAATATCTCTTCAATATTCTTCTTTGAATTTTCTAGTTTATATAACAATTCTTCCTTTAAGAATTTCTAACTTCATTTACATTGCTCAACATTTCATTCGAGTTCCACATTTTCATCATACGTATCCATTTTCTATACTTGGTACACATCGAGTCTCTAATAGTTTCAATATGGTTTGCTGAGTGGTTTCCCACAAATAACCAACAAAATAGGTTCCGAGTTACTAGCTCGTATATACCTCCGCTCTATGAAGGAATCGTTTAACTCAGATACCATACATCAACTATTAAAGAGTACGATTGTACCATACTTAGATATAACTTTGTTATTCTTAACTTCTTTATCATTCTCTTTTTATAGACATTGTCTATTTATTATCACCTTACATCCTTATTATTGGAGTTAGGTAACCCCACATTCATATTCCTTATAACTATGCGATATTCTTCTTTGAATCCTCTTACGCATGTTTTAATCCCTTCTTTATAAATTTCTTAAATTATTTCTTATTGTTCAAACTCTATTTGAGCTTATTCACTCATTATCTTCACCTCTCTTCTCTAAGGTTATAGCCTAAGGTACTCTTACCTAAGATTTCTAACCTATCAACTTTGATACCAACTGTAACAACACCAAAATTTAAATAATTTATTTCTCGACTTCGGTCGTTAACAATGCATTCAACCTCTAATTTTACATTATTAAACGATAATACAACCATTGAAATTTGCGGAATACTTAAAATTTTCTATTACAAACTATTCTCGTTCCCAAAACTTTCAACCTTTATATTTAAATATCTCAGAATCATTTTAATACTACAAGAGTTTACATCGCAAAACAATATTACAATTCAACATTAATACATTATTCAGAACCTTAAACATGGTTCAAACATTAATAACTCAGCCAAAGTATATAAATCTTCAAGTATCACATCTGATTCATATCTTTCTAGTAGCACATAACTTTACCTTAAATCTTTAACCTGCAAAAGTGGTTATTTGCAAGGTTGAGCTCGACAGCCCAACAAAATCTAATAGTTTTCATGCATCACATAACACATAATAACATGCTCTATATACATCTCATAAACATTGGACTAACATAACATACATGTTGTAGTTCATATAACAAGTATAAAGATTGAGTTCTGTTAGTTCCTAGTTGGCACAATAGTTATCTAGAAGGGGGGGGGGGGGGTTGAATAGATATTTACAAAAAACCTTTTCATTTTAAAATAGTTCTTTGATAATGATTAAAACTTAGCGGAATTAATATTTGTTTTAATCTTCTTTACCAAGCAGTGGAGTTATGAGAGTGAGGCAGTTATGGTAGATATAACAGATATAGCAGTTATGGTATGAATGTAAAAGACACAGTCGTTTTTAAGTGGTTCAGAGCACTTAAAGCTCCTAGTCCACTCTTCTACTCAACGAGTACGATATCCACTAAGGATGTCCGTTATAACTTTTGAATCACATGCATTCCTTCTGAACCCGGCGATCCCAGGAACTTCTTAGTTCACTCTTGAACTCTTCAAGTCCAAAGAGACTTGGCTTTCTTATAGTTCACTACGAACTCTTCAAGTCCAGTAGACTTGGTACTCTTCTTCAGTTGGTTGATAATGTTGAGTTCTTGATGGTTGCTACTCAGTTGCTGTGTAAGCACTTGTTCTAAAGAACTGAGTAGTTGAGCAAGCTTTGCAATATCTCAGATCGTAGAGTTGAGCTTGAGAGAGATGTTCACGTTGTTTGTACAATGCTTGCGTTCGTTATTTCTCTCTCATCTGTCTGATCTACATATATGTGATCTTGAAAACTATCCGTTGGATCCATCCGTTGAGACATTAAATGCATTTGACTTTTCTGATCTTTGATGGAGACATTTCTGCACATCTTCTGAAATTGCATTACATCCCCAATCGACACACGGCCAGATTGTTTTCTCACCTAACACCTGAAAAGGTGTTTTTCCCCCTTACCTATGGTACTTTCCTTAGCTTCTTCAATACGCTTCTTTGTTGTATACTAAGGATATTTCACATTACTTTGGGACTGATGAGTACTGCAACGTCTAGAATCCATTCCTCATATATTGAGATCTATCTTCACATATAACATGAGGCTCGACATTTTCTGACATAAGATAGATGCTCTACGATTCATATCATGATACTCTATGATTCAGATCGTAGTGCCTTATCATCTTGGTGCCTTGTCTGATGCTATCAGCCGAGAGCACTACGATTCTTCTTAAACCTCTACACACTACGATCTTTACTTGCTCGTGTTGTTGACTTTACGTTTCCGAGAGCACACTACGATCGTTGACTTGTAAACTCTATGTTTCCTTCAGCACACTACGATCGTTGAGATGGCTCGGCAAACGTTGGGACTACTCTACGATTTCCGAAGAGTTCCTTCAAGGCAGGCATACTACGATCTTTGAAGCTCTACGTTTTTGCCTTGACTTCTGCAATGTTGATCAGGTGATACACTACGATTTCTTCGAACCCTATCTATTACATCTTAAGATCAACCTAACAGCTTTGATCTTTCTATCTATACATTCTATTACAGAATGATACACGTTAAGATCTTAGAGCAACCTAACAAATTTGATCTATCACTAAGTCCTTGTACATATCTTACTTGGAAGGACTTTACAATTAATCATGAGCATATACATTAAAATATCAAATCATAATATGCATTCTCCCAACAAGTTCCTTACTCAATCAACGTAGTCATAAATTGACTTTAACATTTCATACTTTCAAATTAATATAACACACCATGCTATTTGCAATAAAGATTTCAAACAGTTCATCATCAAATTCAAATAGAAAATAGGAAATGAAAGACTTGCCTTGATCGTTGTTTACCAATAACAGTTTAACAGCTTACAGTTATCTGCACTTTACGTGCCCTACACAATTATATAATCATACACATCAACTATTAGTCACATAGCAATACATAGTAGTTATAATGTAAACTTTACTCTATATCTCATAAGTCCGATGACATCCAACTTTGGATATGCTGTAAACATCATATTATCCTATTTTTAAAAGTTATTAGACACCCATTTCAGATAAGATAGACAATCCAAATTAGTGTTAAAAAAGGGGCGTTTAAAACTGTTTTTCATTCTTTCCCAGCTTTACCCTCTCTCGCTAAAACAGTCATAACTTTTCCATTTCAAAACATTTTTGAGCGATTCTTAAGCCCACACGAAGCTAACTTCCGGGACTATAACTTTTATTCTTTGACTGTTTCCAAATTCTAAACACAGAATTCCAGAAATATAGTTCAAGGTGACTGCCTCGAGTTGGTTACACAATTTTGACGTGACTACTTTGAATGGTCATAACTCTTTGCTCCGAAGTCAGAATTAGTCAACTCTGGAGTCTATGGAAAGCTTATTCAGTGTACTATAACATACCAAACGCCCAGAATTTTCTAAACATTCTAGCTAACCCCGAATTTTGTTTTTGGATCAGCAGTCAACTAGTTTTTTGGACTTCTCGTTTTGACATCCAAAACTCGCATCAACTCGTTCCAACCCAACTTTCTTTACAAATAAGTCTTATTTAACATAATCAGACCGTCTAAAGTCTGGGCTCCATATCTCTAATTACAGTCATTAGAACTCGTTTACATAATCAATTCTAAGCCAAAATAAACATAGTAAACTAACTAGTTTACTAACAAAACTAACTAAACTTTCAAAATTTAAACTTTAACTAACAAACTAAATACAATATTTAAAATAATAATATTACCAAAAATTAAATAAGAAACATACTTGAAAATACGAGTTCCACAGACTGAATACGCACTTCCACGCCAAAATTTAACTAAGGATGTCTTTATAAAATGTCCTCCCACAACAAAGCCTTTCTCAAAATTGGAGGCCTTATTGTTGGTGAATGAAACAAATGGTCAAGCTTTCTATTTATAGGTTTAGCAAATGGGTAAAGTTCTCAATTTAGTTGACGTGGGACTTGGTTTATACTAATTCTAATTTGTTTATACTAATTTTTCCTATTTTCAACATATTAAGTGAAATCATTCACCACGAATTCGTTGTTTAACCAATTCGATCCGTTCAAGTTGCGTTGTTTTCGTTTTATAGATGAGAAAAATAATCATCCATCAATTTAAAGTTTCCATCACAAATTCATCATCAACTTTAGTCCCAAAGTACACCAAAACACACATTACAAAAAAAACCAAAATTCCACTTCTTTAGTATAAATACATGAATATGATTTACGAAAATTTGTTTCTAGATGACCATTATCAAATTATAAATATCTAATAACATATATAACATCGTAACCCACAAATTTATTAACCAAAATTCCAATTTTAAAAGAAACTCAAGAACACATAAACTAGAAATATAAACTACATTATATACCTTTAATTCCTTAAGAAATAAATTTAACCTTATCGATTAAATTATAATTTCTATTCAAACTTTATTTAACAAATTCACACTCCTCTAATTTAATTATTTAATTAAATTAGAATATCACTCGATTATACTCGCGTAATAAAATACGTATAAATCTCATCTATTTTATCACACTTAAATAAATTAGCCCATAAACAATTTTTATCAAATATTTATTTAATACCATAAATATTCAT
Organism: Panax quinquefolius; assembly: GCA_020205615.1. Taxonomy (NCBI): domain Eukaryota; kingdom Viridiplantae; phylum Streptophyta; class Magnoliopsida; order Apiales; family Araliaceae; genus Panax; species Panax quinquefolius. Next base: position 80,629,323 of record CM035171.1, on the reverse strand, counting down.
TTTATTCCATAAAGTTTCCTACTAAAATATTTAATGTACTTAATAAATATTTTACTAGCATTATACTAATATTTACATTTTCATGCAATATATTACATTCTCACTTTATTAAATCAATTATACTCATATTAATTCACTATTTTAATTAAATGAATTATTCACACTATATATGAAACTTAACTCATAATAATTTCCATTGCCCACAAGACATAACAATTAAAATTATATTATCTCATAACATAATTTCAACTTAATTAAACTAACTAATATTATTTAATTTCTTTAATAGTTTAATTAACTATTAAATCTCATTTTCTCCAACATATGTATATCTAATTCTCTTCACACCAAATCGCATAATTCAGAATATATACACCTCATAATAAGAATTTTAATTATTAAATTCTTATTATAATATCTTATGAAAATTCGGGTTATCACAGGACCTATTCTGGGGGCGTCACAGTTGGTATCAAAGCTTAGGGATATGATCTCTGGCAGAGAATTGAGGTTAAAACTAGGAAGGGAGAGACGAATAAATCATTTGCTAGTGTATAAGCTTATTTGTTAGTTAATTGGTCGGTTGGAATGTAGGAATAATATGTGGCTTGTCAATATCTTTAATTAACCTTTATTTTGTGGCAGTATTTGAGAATGACACCTGTAAATCAAGAGATGAACTCATATAGAGTTTTAAGTGATGAATCGAGGATATTCATTTAAAGAATAAAAATTGGAGTATAATATCTTGTTATAACAAAGAATTTTATTGGGGAGTACTAATTAAGTTATTAAACTTGATTGTAGAATGTCAGGTGAAGAAGAAATTAGAGATATCCATGTGATGAGTAAAGAATTAATTGTTGCACCCGAGCTAGTCGCAGAGGTAGCAGCCGAGAGTGAGGAAGAAGAGGAACATGAGGTGTGACGCCCCCAAAACAGGTATACATCACCCATTCTGAGTCACCAAATACATGGTACATAAATAAATACAACTTCATTAATACAATTGTCGTGCAAAATACGACAACACATATACTGTGAGTTTAAATACAAATATTGTCTAATAGGCGGTATTCAAACTCAAAAGGAGTCCTCATTATAATTATTATCACACTATTTTATAAAATAGTGAGGAATTTCTAACACAATCGATTTGGAAACATCACTCCACACCTTTAACTAGTTCCTGTTATATTCTCGCCTCTTGAGAAGAAAAATGGAACAAAAAGGAAAATGGTGAGCTCAACTAGCCTAGTAAAGAATATTATGACTAAGATAATATACAAAAAATTATCATTAGTCTTCAATAGGGAAAAATCTGATAGAATATAATGATAACAAGTTTTAGACCAACAACTGCAGCGAAACAACAATCCATTAGAAGAGTCAAGTAGAGAATGAATTCTACTATCTTCTAAGATTTAAAAGTCCATCATCAATATTTTATCCCTTTAACATCAATCAATATACATTTGAATCAAATATTTATCTTTGCACTACAGGCCAAAGATATTAATTTGTATCACTAGTTGGTCATGTTCATCTCAACACTTGTTCATCTTTGCACTACGGGCCAGAGATATTCATCAGTTAATCATTCATCTTTGCATTATCGGCCAAAGATATTCAGTAATATCATCATTTAGGACTGAGGATGATGAAAAATATCTTAAAGAAAACGAATCCAGTGAGATAAAAGGACAAATATTAGGGATTCATACTACAGTTTATCCAAGTTCAAAAATACTCCATAATAATCAATTGTGGAGCAGAATTCAAAAATAAAGATCAAAATATGGATACAATCAAAGATAGTAACCTGATAGACAACTTGGACAAAGAAAAGAAAATTTTATTTTTACGTGAATAGTGTAAATGATTAATGAATAGTCTTGATATCGTGAATATTGATGTATATGTGAATAGTAACCCTAACACGAAAAGATAAAAATTTCACAATAAAATTTATACCAATATTTCGGCATATTGATATTGAAAGAGATAACATCATTTACGAAGAAAATAACATCACTTACCTCAAAAGAACAATACTTCTGACTGGAATATCGGATATTATTCTGAGAAACACTTGCACAAAAAGCTACACACAAAGTATCCTTATACTCAAGAAAAATACTCACAATAATATAGAATAAGAATTTCTAAAATGGTGTGTTGAGGAAGGAGGGGTGACCTCCCTTTTATAGTGCAACGAATGGAGAAGGTTTGGAAAAGTTTGGCAGATAATTAGGCAAGTATGCCAAATAATGCAGCCACCCAACCCACTACAATTCACCAACTTTCAATTTCCACCAATCAAAGTGGTCCCATGGGAGAAAACAAGGCACATGAATACAGAAGAAAATAAATTAATCTGCCCACCTTTCTTTTCTTCTCTGCCTAACTCCTCCCATTTTCTTATGGGAGAGGACCCACCTATTTGGAAAACTTAGTTTGCAGGAAGAGTTTGAATAACTCACATTTGAGGGCTCACACTTATTTGGAAAAAAAAACACAAAAGAAGCAGGAGAATTATTCCACCCATTTGCAAAGAAGGAGTGCACAGAAGTTTTTCTAATTCAAGTTGTTAACCTCCCTTTAATCACATCCTTATATATATATATATATATATATATATATATATATTATAATAATATTATTATTAAACAATTATAATATATTATAATAATATATTTGAATGAATAATTTATCAGAGAAAATAATTGTAGTTCCACAGAAAATATGCCAAACTTTTAACAAATATCTCATGCTGAATTCCTTCATTTATATCCACATAAAAATAAATATTTCCTTATCATATAAATTAATAATTAATTATTCACAAATAATATTACAGAATCACAATTATGACAACCAGGTCGTTCCCAGGAAAGTGGGGGCTTTCCGATAAGAATTTATCTTTACTGGGGCACAATTAGATGACGAAACCCCTTTCCTAGACAGAACTTTCTTAGACATTGCCAATAATGTTATCTAATAATATTATTCAAATAATATGAATTATTGATCTGATAATGGGAAATACTATGCATTGACAATTATTGTAACAACAATAACATAAAATATCAACGTAGCAATTATTGAATCAATAAAATAAAATATTAAACAGTAATTACTGTAACAATTATTGAGTAGTGCCTTCTTACGTAAGAATCAATAATCCAAAATACTGTGCAATACCGTGTGCTACTGTGCAACCACACGTATTACTGTATTTTAACCACCAAGTATTCCAATAGTGTTAACGGTAACAACTACGCCATTATTTATAAAAACTCAAACTTGTCGTTTTCTTCATCCGATCGTTTTTCGTTATGGAGCCCACAAATGACTGGGCCGTCGTACGAATATTCTCCGACAACAAGAATATTCCACGACCAAACGAATATTCCCCGACAACAATGAATATTTTATAACCACTTGTTTATTTTGTAAAATTTGCACATTTCACCCATAACCAAAGCATTATATCAATTTAACACCTTATTAATTCAAAATAATGAATAGAGAAAATTAAATTTTATTTATAAAAAGTTGGGGTCTTACATGAGGAGTATTTATTAGAAGAACTTTATGATCGAAATGTAGAACTGTAAAATCATATTCATGAGTTAGAAGAACAGGGTGAAGAACGACAGGCGGTCGTGGAATAAAGGGATACAATAATTCAAGATTTTGCTACCCGATATGCGATGCTTGAACAAAAGCTCTCTTTGACAAAGTATATGATAATAAAGCTGAAATCTGAGAATGCGAATGTCAAAGATCATCTGAAAGAAGAAACAACTGAATGAGTGAGAATGGAGGATGTATGGGTAAAAGTCGCATGACGCCTTGATATTGTAGAAAGAGAAGTCCGATTCAAGAAGGCTAAAATAGATTATATGTATTTCTCTTTTTTGGACAGCAATTGGGAGAACCCAACATCGAGTTTTGAATTACCCTGTACATTGCGGCCAACCCCAATTCGATTTGGATCGAAGATTAATGATTTAAATCATGGACCAGTAGTACGACGAAGCAGTTGAGAGTGCAATATGCCCTATAGCGAAAGTCAATTCCAGCGGTAATGATGACACCAAAGGTTGTCCTAGACAAGTCAAAGTCGTTGGTTCAAGGGAGAGCATTTTTCGTAACTTTCCGAAAAAATGTGGAACCCGAATGAAGTTATTACGGGTAAGCTAATCATAAACCCTTGCAAATTCTATACCTTATTAGATATCGGTTCTACCCATTATTTTATTTCTCCTGCTTGTGCTCAAACGTTTAAACTTGAGTCGGGAGAAATTAGACTTTAACTTATCTGTTGAAACTCCGTTGGGAGAAACCTTCGTTACATCCACTGTTTATAAATCTTGTTCGATTTAAATCCACACCCTCACATTACTTGTTGATCTCATATCTTTGAAAATACGTGAATTTGATGTGATTTTAGAGATTGATTGGTTAACTACTAATCATGCTAAAATTGATTATTTTCGTAAGATTGTTAGCTTTCATATTCCTAACCAACCTGTTATGCAAATTCAAGCAACTAAACTACTAAAGTTAATCACTGTCATATCAAGTCATAAAGTCATTCGTTTATTGAAAAATGGATGTCAAGCTTTCTTAGCTCATGTAAGACCCCGAAATTTTTAAATAAAAAGGAATTTCCTTTATTTATTATTTTGAAATAGTAAGGGTTGATTTGATTAATGTGGATAGTTAAGGGTTAAATATGCAAATATTTCAAATTAAGCAAGTGGTTATAAAATATTCATTATCGTCGGGGAATATTCGTTTGGTCGTGGAATATTCGTACTGTCGGGGAATATTCGTATGACGGCGCAGCCATGTGTGGGCCCCATAACGGAAAGTAATTGGATGAAGAAAACGACAAATATAAGTTGTTTTTTAAATAAAGGCGTAGTTATTACTGATTATCTTGTTGGAATACCCGTTGGTTAAAAACACACTAATACGCGTTGTTGAGCAAGAAGCTGCAGTATTGCACCAATTATTGATTCTTACGTGAAGGCACTACTCAATAATGGTTACGATATTCTTGTTCGATATTTTATTGAGTTAATAATTGTCTGCGTTGATATTTTATATTCTTGTTGTTTGATAAATTGTCATTACACAATATTTTCCATTATCGAAGCAATAATTCATATTATCTGAATAATATTATTAGATAACATTATTGGCAATGTCTAGAAAGTTACATCTAAGGAGAGGTTTGGTCACCTAATTGCGCCACCATGAAGAAGAAATTCTTATTGAAAGCCCCTCTTTCTGAGGAGCGCACGGTTGTCAATATTGTGATTGTGGCGCCCCCAAAATTAAGTATCGTCACCCATCTTGGGTCGCCACTTACATGGTACATAAATTCAAATACAACTTACTAATATAACTATCGTATACAATCGACATAAACTGTGAGTTTGAATACAAATTTTGTCTACTAGATATTATACAAACTCAAAAGGAGTCCTCATTCTGCTATATTATCACACTATTTCACGAAATAGTGAGGACTACTAATGCTATCCTCTCGGACCATTACTTACGTTCCCCGGCTAAGTCCCGGCTATGTTCTCATTTCACGAGAGAACGGTGAAAGAAAGGTGAGCTCAACTAGCCCGATAAGAAATATTATGACTAAGATAATGCGAATAAATTATCATTAGCCTTCAGTGTTAAAAGCCGATAAAATACAATAGACAACCGGTTTAAGCTGCGTGGAATAAGCAACCCATTAAAAGAGTCAAGTAGAGAATAAAATTCTACTATCTTTTTAGGTTTTAAAAGGTTTTCATCAATTTTTATCATTTGAGACTCGACAATAAATAAACCACCACATCTAATTATCCACATACCACGGTCAAGGATTTTCATCAAATTATCAATGGTCATGACTATCTTAGAATCACCCCGGTCATAATCATACCAAAAACTATCCATCATTTGCATTACAGGCCACTTTGAGGACTTTTGTCACATCATTTATATCAAGTCGTGATTATCTTGAATGATCCACAGTCATAAACATGCTAAGTTCATCTATGCACGTAAGCGAAAGATAACATAATATAACATGAAGATGATGACAATGACATAATAATTCAATAAAACAAGTTCAAGAATTATTTAATCCATGAATTATTAACGTCCAAATTATCAACATGATCTTTGTTTTGTAGAGTAAAATTCAAGAATGATCGGAAGAATATTTCCAAGAAAAGATCTTTGGATGAAACGCAAATATCGAGGATATTCTACTAATTTCATGGAGTATAGAAGTCAAAGTTTTAACTTATTGGGTATAATAAAGAATGGAATAACAAAAGAAATCACCATGCATGCGGTGCCAGCATGGACGGAGTTATTCAACGAAATAATAATAACGGAACGGTCGGTGAAATTCACACAAGCGGGATGTTCAACAGAATAATAAAGATGGAACCCGGATCCGGTGTAAAACACACGATAGGATATTCCAACGAAATGATAAAGAGCGGAACCGGTCCGGTGTAAAACACACGAGCAGGATGTTCCAACGAGAATAATAAAAAGCGGAACCGGTCGTTGTAAAAACACATGAGCGGGATGTTCCAATGAATAATAGAAGAATGTCACCAAGTATAGGGTAAACCAGCATATCTGAGTTATTCCAATGAGAATAATAAGCAATGGAATAACATAAAGGATTTCACCAAGTATATGGTATCTGCCGCGTATCACGAGGTTATGTATAGGGTATGCCACTTTTACGAGTTATTCAAATGAATAATAATGAATGGAATAACGAAGTTCTCTTGAAGAAAGAATAACACCCTTACCCAGTAAAAAGAACCGAATATAGAAGTAGTGAAGTAGCGAATACTCTTCTTCTTTTTCTATAATTTTCTCTTTATAGTTTCTCTCTATAATTTCTCTCTCTAGAGTTTCAATGAATTAAATAAGAAAATAATGAAGGAATGAGCTTATTTATAGGAAAATGGAATGCATAGTAACTAATCCATGAGCAGTCCAGTTGATTTACTTTAATCGACGGTCCATATTTAAAGAAAAATCTTTTAAATAAAATATAATATATTCTATTTATATAAAAATATTTTACTATGCAAACACTATACAATACTATGCAAAACACTATGCAAAAATACTATACGACAGACTATGCATAATAAAATATAATATATTCTATTTATAGAATAACTTTAATAAAGTATTCTATTTTATATAAAAGATGTTTACATTTTATTACGTTAATAATACTGAATAAAACAAAACGTTATTATCATTATAATAATTCATATTATTAATCGACAATAATGGAATCAAAGTGAGTGACTTCTCACATAGGCATCGATAATCAATACCATGTGCTTCTTATGCAACCACACGTATTCTTCTTTACTTTTACTCTTAGGTAGTTCAACAAGTATCAACGGTAAAACTTCCGCCGTTATTTTAATAAAATATTTTTTATGCGTTTTCTCGATCAAATGATAATTACATTATAGGGTCCACCAATGATTGAGTAGTTATCTGAATATCCCTGCTAAACCGAATATTCCCAGACCAATCGAATATAATATAACCACTTGCATACTTTACAAAATTTATAAATACTACCCACAACTATAATATTATCTTAAATTCACACCATAATATAAAAAAATTATTTAAACAAAATTTAAATCTTTATTGATAAAATCTGGGGTCTCACAATCTCCCCTCCTTATGGAATTTAAGCCCTCGAAATTAAGTGCGATACACAGTATGATAAAGAGGTGAGGATACCTTGAATACCTTTATTGTTGAAAATATTAAATTCATCTTCGTAATCCGCCGAAGATATTCATTAACAATTCATCTTTTTTACTGCTTCTGGGCCAAGATATACAAGCATAAAACCAATAATCTTTGAGACTTAGCTTAATAGTATCACAACCATGAATTATCCATGCACTCTCTTGGCTAAGGATATTCGTGTTTTCAATTACGGTCATGATTATACTTAATAATCCGTGGTCATAATCATACCAAGTCTATCAATACACTACTGACGAAAGATGACTTTTACCACATCCATGAATTAATATTTCATTCTTTGAGACTCATTTCGATAATTAATCCATATCATCGAATCATCCACGCACTACTGAGGCGAGGATATTCATTAGTATCACGACCACGAATTATCCATGCACTACTTCTGAAGAAGATAATCGTGTATTCATTAGTATCACGACCACAAATTATCCATGCACTACTACAAAGATAATTGTGTATTCATTAGTATCACGACCACAAATTATCCATGCACTACTGACCAAAGATAATTGTGTATTCATTAAGTATCCACGACCACGAATTATCCATGCACTACTGCCGAAAGATAATTGTGTATTCATTAGTATCACGACCACAAATTATCCATGCACTTTCGACCAAAGATAATTGTGTATTCATTAGTATCCGCGACCACAAATTATCCATGCACTACGGCGAAAGATAATTGTGTATTCATTAGTATCACGACCACAAATTATCCATGCACTACGGCGAAAGATAATTGTGTATTCATTAGTATCACGACCACAAATTATCCATGCACTACTGACCAAAGATAATTGTGTATTCATTAGTATCACGACCACAAATTATCCATGCATTACGGCGAAAGATAATTGTGTATTCATTAGTATCACGACCACAAATTATCCATGCACTACTGACGAAGATAATCGTGTATTCATTAGTATCACGACCACAAATTATCCATGCACTACGGCGAAAGATAATTGTGTATTCATTAATATCACGACCACAAATTATCCATGCACTTATCTGACCAAAGATAATTGTGTATTCATTAGTATCACGACCACAAATTATCCATGCACTACGACCAAAGATAATTGTGTTTTCAATTACTGTTATGATTATACCGAACAATCCTCAGTCATAATCATACCAAGTCCATCTATGCACTACAGAGCCACGAGATGACTTTCAACATAATATAAGCGTGAGGATAATGATATAAAGAATCAATCAAATGAGATAAAGGATAAATATTAAACATTTATAATATAATTTATCCGAGGATTCAAGAATATCCCCATGTTATCAATCACTTAATAATCTCATAATCTAATATCATTAATATTATAACAATATTTTAATCACTTTTTAAATTTATAAACAATTTATCTCAATTGTTTACGCTTTACCATATAATGCATTTAATCATTCAAAAATGCCATACTCATAAAATATCATCACCAATTATCAAATCCTCATCAAAAATATGCATATATTCTATATAGGATTCTCTAGCCATAAAATCCTATTTTCAACTTTGTTACTTCACATAACATATTTAACTCATATGTTAAGTAACTAAACTATTTTCATGAAAAATACCAAATTAATCCCAAAATATTTCTTTTTTTGGGATTTAGCATAATATAGTCCCATAATGAAAATATATTTTTCTAAATTTTTAAAATTCATTTACTATTTTTCAAAAATCAATTTCCAATTAATTCCTTAAGAAATTAGCTACCTCAAGGATAACTCCAAAATTCCCAAATCTTGGCAGAATCTTACACATGTTAACGTGAGCTTCTAGTTTAAATTTCATGGTCATCCTGAGTTATAGAACTCCGGTTATAGCGTTTTTAATCGGAAAACCTAAATATTGAAATAGTCATAACTTGCTCATTTTAAGTCGAGAATGAGCTCATTTTTGGACAGGAGATACTTTATACCATATACTTTCATGTCCCAAAAGGCCAGAATTTTTCTCATAATTTAAGTGGCCGAAACAGCCTCTCTAAAATCATGGCAGAAGCATTTTCGGTTTTTGCAACTTTGCACTCCTTTGCTAAAATCAGTCCACACAAAAATCTACAACACCTTTTCCAGTAATTGCACTTGGATTAGTTAGGTAACTCGTAGATCTAACTCTAGGACTTGACCACATTCAAAAATTCAAAATATAATAAGAGATATGGTCAATTGAATTTCATATTACGTTTTTCACCAAAATCTGATTTTCAACTCTTTGTGATTTCTAAGAAACTTTCATGTTTTCACATACTAACCAACATAACTCATCATAAAACTTACTAATACTTCATATACCCATGATTTTCATTATTCCAATGCTTTTATTATGACTTTCATCATAAACCACGTAAACTGTTCATTTTAGTTGAAGAAATATTTGAGGGTTTAGGAAATGGGTTTTTGTACTGGGGTCAATACAAAATTCGATTTCACGCTCTAGGGTAGGCTAGGAAATCTTCAAGAATACGTCAAGAAATTTATTAATGATAGAAATATCATTCAAAACTGCTACTCTTATCCAAGACTTGGATAGTACGTTACATTGATACCAACTGTGACTTCTATCCCTTAACTTAGATAGCACCTCACAATGATACCTATAAACTTGCCATCTTCATTCACGATGTAAGCCTACTGAAGAAAGTCAGGCTTGCCGGTGCATTCCACACAAGGAAGTTAACAATGAAAGGATCGGGGCTCTTTACTTACGGCTTGATATAACGATGATTAACTTTAGGGTTTGGTTACTTTGAATTAAGTATAACGAGTTGGTTATGAATATAAAAGCTAACAACCTTACGAAAAGCATGATGAGTAGTTAACCAATTGATTCCTAAAATCACATCAAAGGCAAGTATTTTCAAAAGATAAGATCGACGAGTAGCGTGAAAGTGTTTATTTGAATCAAACAAGATTTAAAAATAGTAGCGGTAACGAAGGCTCCTACTAACGAAGTTTCAACCAATAAGTCAAAGTCTAACTTCTCCGGAATCAAATTTAAACGTTGAACGCAACTAGGTGAAATAAAAGAGTGGGTAGAGGCCGGTATCTAAAAAGGTATAGACTTATGAGAGAATTTATGATTACTTACCCGTGATAATCTTATTCGGGTTCCTCGTCATCGAGAAAAAAAACTCTCTCTTAAACTCACGAAGCTGGTTTTGTGCAGGGATCCGCCTTTGGTGCCTCCATCCTAGTTGGACTTGACTTCACTATACGACAAAATCGAGCTAAATGACCTTCTCTTCTTGAAATTTCCACTTCTATTATCTTTGCCATGATTACCACCGAAGTGGTTACCATTCTTAGCATGATAATTTCCCCACGATGGTTATCATTGTTACGATAGCCGTTGCCACCGATATGATTATTATCGTGTTGTTGGTGGTTACCTTTTGTTTGAAATTGAATCAACACTCTCATGTGCTTCATTGCTTATCTCAGCATTTTCGGATGCCATTCTCAAACACTGTCACAAAACAAGGGTTAATTGACATGTAACAAATTATCCCTATATTCTGACTGACCAATAAAATAGCACATAAACTTAGGTAGGTCATTCTAGCGAAGGTATTCCCCGTCTCTCCCCTCCTAGTACTATTCTCACCTCTTAGCCAGGGATCATATCCCTAAGCTCTGATACCAACTGTGACTCTAGACACCAACTTGTGTCAGCACCTCACATTGGTACCTATCAGCTTGCCACCGAAAGACGGCGTCCCCTACGGAGAGTCTGGCTTCGGTGCATTCCCCATCAACAGGAAGTCACCAGTGAGAGGCTCGGGGCTCTTCACACTTATGGCTCTGATACCAACCGTGGCGCCCCCAAAATTAAGTATCGTCACCCATCTTGGGTCGCCACTTACATGGTACATAAATTCAAATCTGACTTACTAATATAAGCGTAGGTATGCAATCGACATAAATCGTGAGTTTGAATACAAATTTTGTCTACTAGATATTATACAAACTCAAAAGGAGTCCTCATTACGACTATTATCACACTATTTCACGAAATAGTGAGGACTACTAATGCTATCCTCTGGACCATTACTTACGTTCCCAGGCTCGTCCCGGCTATGTTCTCATTTCACGAAGAAAACGGTGAAAGAAAAGGTGAGCTCAACTAGCCCGATAAGAAATATTATGACTAAGATAATGCGAGAATAAATTATCATTAGCCTTCAGCGATGTTAAACGATAAAATACAATAGAACAACCGGTTTAAGCTGCGGTGGAATAAGCAACCCATTAAAAGAGTCAGTAGAGAATAAAGTCTACTATCTTTTAGGTTTTAAAAGGTTTTCATCAATTTTTATCATTGAGACTCGACAATAAATAAACCACCACATCTAATTATCCTGTACCCGCGGTCGAGGATTTTCATCAAATTATCAATGGTCATGACTATATCTTAGAATCACCCCCAGGTCATAATCATACCAAAAACTATCCATCAACGCATTACGAACCCCACTTTGAGGACTTTTGTCACATCATTTATATCAAGTCGTGATTATCTTGAATGATCCACAGTCATAATCATACTAAGTTCATCTATGCACGTAAGCCAAAGATAACATAATATAACATGAGGATGATGACAATGACATAATAATTCAATAAAACAAGTTCAAGAATTATTTAATCCATGAATTATTAACGTCCAAATTATCAACATGATCTTTGTTTTGTAGAGTAAAATTCAAGAATGATCGGAAGAATATTTCCAAGAAAAGATCTTTGGATGAAGCGCAAATATCAAGGATATTCTACTAATTTCATGGAGTATAGAAGTCAAAGTTTTAACCAATTGGTATAATAAAGAATGGAATAACAAAAGAAATCACCATGCATGCGGTGCTTGCGCATAGGCGAGTTATTCAACGAGAATAATAATAACGAAACTAGGTCGGTGAAATTCACAAGCGGGATGTTCAACGAGAATAATAAAGATGGAACGGATCCGGTGTAAACACACGATAGGATATTCAATGAGAATGATAAAGAGCGGAACCCGGTCCTGTAAAACACATGACGAGGATGTTCAGCGGAATAATAAAAAGCGGAACCGGTCCGGTGTAAAACACACAGAATGAGGATGCTCCAATGAATAATAGAAGAATGTCACCAAGTATAGGGTAAACCATTATCTGAGTTATTCCAATGAGAATAATAAGCAATGGAATAACATAAGTATTTCACCAAGTATAGGGTATCATGCGTATCACGAGGTTATGTATAGGGTATGCCACTTTTACGAGTTATTCAATGAATAATAATGAATGGAATAACGAAGTTCTCTTCAAGAAGAAAGAATAACACCCTTACTAGTAAAAAAAGATCTGAATATAGAAGTAGTGAAGTAGCGAGAATACTCTTCTTCTTTCTATAATTTTCTCTCTATAAACTTCTCTCTATAATTTCTCTCTCTAGAGTTTGAATGAATTAAATAAGAAAATAATGAAGGAATGAGCTTATTTATAGGAAAATGGAATGCATAGTAACTAATCCATGAGCAGTCCAGTTGATTTACTTTAATCGACGGTCCATATTTAAAGAAAAATCTTTTTAAATAAAATATAATATATTCTATTTATATAAAAACATTTTACTATGCAAACACTTATGCAATACTATGCAAAACACTATGCAAAATACTATGCAACACTATACATAATAAAATATAATATATTCTATTTATAGAATAACTTTAATAAAGTATTCTATTTTATATAAAAGATGTTTCGCATTTTATTACGTTAATAATCTGAATAAAACAAAAGCGTCATTATCGCTTATAATAATTCATATTATTAATCGACATAATGGAATCAAACCGGTGACTTCTCACATAGGCATCAATAATCAATCTGGTATTGCTACTATGCAACCACACGTATTCTTTGTACTTTTACTCTTAGAGTAGTTCAACAATATCAACGGTAAAACTTCCGCCGTTATTTTAATAAAATATTTTTGTCGTTTTCTCGATCCGACAATAATTACATTATGGGGTTCACCAATGATTGAGTAGTTGTACGAATATTCCTGCTAAACCTAATATTTCCCAGACCAATCGAATATAATATAACCACTTGCATACTTTACAAAATTTATAAATACTACCCACAACTATAATATTATCTTAAATTCACACCATAATATAAAAAATTATTTCGACAAAATTTAAATCTTTATTGATAAAATCACGGGGTCTCACAAAGGATTACGTAATATTATTTGTGAATAATTAATTATTGATTCATATGATGAGGAAAATATTGATTTTATGTGGATATAGATGGAGAAAATTTTTGAAATGACAATTGTTGAAAATTAATATTTTATCTTTTTACGATAAAATAATTCGTTTAAATATATTATTTTAATAATATATTAATACTTGGTGATATTTTTACACAACGAATGTGGGATATATGAGTATACGAGGAGGAAGAGTATTTTTGTTGCAATAAATGATTAACACATGTTTTGTGTGTCGGTGGACCCCATTTCTTGATTGAAATTTGATTATAAATTTGTAAAATCGCTTGGTTTGAGGATTTCGGTCAATTTCGCTTTGGAATTTGGAAAACTTCCTTCGCAAAGTTGTAGATAATGGAATTTCCTATAAAAAATCGCGAGATTCAAATTTTCTACGATAAAAGACCTATTTATTGTGAATTATTAAAGTTCAAGTTCAAAATAATTGATTTTTGGAAGTTTAAAATATTTTTAATTACAAAACGTTTTTTCCATTTTTGAAACTCATTTAACATGTGCATGGTGGCTGAATTCAGATTCAAGATGTGGGCGTATGAATTTTGTTTATATATAATATTATTATATTCAATTTTCTGCTTTGGTGTTCTAAGCAATTTCCTATAAATAGGGTGCTTAGGTTAGAATTGAAAATCACACCGTAAACTCAAGTTTTCTCTCTATATTATCGGCGTATTCTTGTGAGTATTTTGAGTATACTTTGAGTATTGCTATACGGTGCAAGTTCAAGTCATAGCCTATATCCGGTGTTTCAACTAGAAGTACTGTCTTTCGAGGTAAGGGATATTATTTTTTTCGTAATGATATTATTTCTTCAATATCATTATACTGAAATGTTGATCTGAAGTTTTTATCAAATTTGGAACTTTTTCATGTCGGGGTTACTATTCATGGGTTACTATTCATGAGTTACTATTCACGAGTTACTATTCATGAGTTACTATTCACGAGTTACTATTCACGAGTACTATTCATGAAGCGTGAAGATGTTTTTGTGGAATTTCTATCTTTTGGCGTCGGAGTTACTATTCACGTATCGGCCTTATTCACGTATCTGACTATTCACGATATCTGACTATTCACCAAAAAATAAAATTTCTTCTTTTTGTCCAAAATATCTATTCTGGATACTAACTCTGATTGTATCCATGTTTTGATCATTCTTGAATTTTACACCACTATGATTATTTTTGAGGTATTTTTGGACGTGGATAAAACCAAGTACGAATCCTTAATCCTTAATCCTTGTCATTTTGTTTCACTGGATTCGTTTCTTTAAAAATATTTTCATCATCCTCGATCTTAAATGATGATATTATTGAATATCTTTGGCAGTGGTGCAAAGATGAATGATTTCTGAAGAATATCTTTGGCACAGAGTGCAAAGATGAGCAGTGTTGAGATGAACATGGCCGATTGATTAATATCTTTGGCTCATGTGTGCAAGATGAGCAGTGTTTAAATGAACATGACCAATTGATGAATATCTTTGGCTCAGAGTGCAAAGATGAATATTTGATTCGGATGTATATTGATTGATGTTACGGGGATAAAATATTGATGATGGATTTGTTAAATTCATAGATTATAGTAGATTTCATTCTCTACGTAACTCTTCTATGAATTATTATTTTCATTGCGAATATTGATCTGAAACTTGTTGTACTATTGTATTCTATCGATTTTTCCTGTTGAAGACTAACGATAATTTGTTGTATATTATCTTAGTCATAATATTCTTCTTGGGCTAGTTGAGCTCACCCTTTTCCTTGTTGTTACATTTTTCTTCTCGGAGGCGAGAATGTAGCGAGTACTTAGTCGGGTATGGAATGAAGGTTCTAGAGAGAGTTGTTTAGTAGTCCTCACCATTTTGTAAAATAATTAATCAATAATTATGATGGGGATTTATTTGCATGTGGATATTGTCTGAAGACAATATTATATTTAAACTCACAATATATATTGTCGTATTTCACACGACATTTGTATTATTGAAGTTGTAGTTTGCTTTTTGTACCATGTATTTGGCGACTCGGAATGGGTGTTGTGTATACCTATTTTGGGGGCGTCACGATTAATATCGAGCTTAGGATATGATCTCTGGCGAGATCGGGGAATAGAACTAGGAGGGAGAGACGAGTAAATCCTTCGCTAGTGTGTCCTACCTAAGCTTATTTGTTAGTTAGTCGAGATATATAGGGATATTATGTGATATATAGATTTCCTTAATTAACCCTTATTTTATGACAATGTTTGAGAATGTCGACCGAGAATATTAACAAAGGAGTAAATGAGACCGTGGAGATGCTGTCTTTTTACCAACGAGGAGAACGTGCAACAGTGGCAATGTTCCTCCCGTGAACAACACCACTGAAAGCGAGATGATGAACGAGGGATGTTTAGAAGCTTTTTGCGGTTCATGCAAAATCGACGAGGAGAGACTCGTGTTCAAAATACGAGGAGAAATGATAGCAATTCACGGGTGGTCACAAATGCAAGCGCTTCAAAGAGTTGGGACCACCGCACTGCAGGGAAAGCGGGATCCGATTAAAGAGGCGTGGGTCAAACAAATTACCAAGATATTCGATGTCTTGGGATGCGGAGAAACGAAAGTTCCATTCGCCACCTTTATGTTCGTGTGGTGAGGCGATTCTTGGTGGGAATACGTGAAGCGTACCCATCCACCGCACTCAAAGATGTCATGGGAGACGTTTGAAAATGAGTTCAATGACAAGTACTTCCCCGAAAGTATTCGTCATATGAAGGAAGTGGAGTTTATTAGACTAGAAGCGAGAATAACATGACGGTGTCCCGATGCAGGCGAAGTTCGCGAGTTATCCGAGTTTTGCACCTCATTTGGTGGAGAATGAGGAACTTATGACGCGGATGTTTCGAGAGGTTTGAAACCCGACATACGTCAAGATCTCATTTCTCATAAATTTTCTCTCTATTCGGATGTTGTCAATGGGGCTCGGTTGTTAGAGCGAGATAACGAGTACGCTTCACCGAGGGACCATAACCAGGATCATCTCAAAGATAGCGATCATCGTAATAACGATAACCAAATGAGAAAGAAGAATACGAACAAAAGGCGATAACCACTCTGGTGGTAATCGTGGCCATGAAAATAGAAGAAGCGAGTCGGGAGGAGATTTTAAAAGAGGAGATTCAACAACGACCATGTGAAGACGTCGGCCCCGATGAAGAACTAGTTTTAAGGGAGGAGAACGACCACCCATTATATATGTTACATGTGACGCCCCAAAATAGGTATACACAACACCCATTCTCGAGTCGCCAAATACATGGTACAAAAAAGCAAACTACAACTTCAATAATACAAATGTCGTGTGAAATACGACAATATATACTTGAGTTTAAATATAATATTGTCTTCTAGATAATATCCACATGCAAATAAATCCCCATCATAATTATTGATTCATTATTTAACAAAATGGTGAGGACTACTAAACAACTCTCTCTAGAACCTTCATTCCATACCCGACTAAGTACTACTACTACATTCTCGCCTCCGAGAAGAAAAAAATGTAACAACAAGGAAAAGGGTGAGCTCAACTAGCCCAAGAAAGAATATTATGACTAAGATAATATACAACAAATTATCGTTAGTCTTCAACAGGAAAAATCTCGATAGAATACAATAGACAACAAGTTTCGGATCAATATTCGCAATGAAAATAATAATTCATAGAAGAGTTACGTAGAGAATGAAATCTACTATAATCTATGAATTTAATACCATCATCAATATTTTATCCTCAGTAACATCAATCAATATACATCTGAATCAAATATTCATCTTTGCACTTTTTCTGAAGCCAAAGATATTCATCATTAATTCATGTTCATTTAAACACTGCTCATCTTTGCACTACAGTGCCAAAGATATTAATCAATCGGTCATGTTCATCTCAACACCTGTTCATCTTTACACTACAGGCCAAAGATATTCTTCAGAAATCATTCATCTTTGAATCTGAATTCAGCCACCATGCACATGTTAAATGAGTTTCAAAAATGGAAAAAAACATTTTTGTAATTAAAAATATTTTAAACTTCCAAAAATCAATTATTTGAACTTGAACTTCAATAATTCACAATAAATAGTTCTTTTATCGTAAAATTTGAATCTCGCGATTTTTTATAGGAAATTCCATTATCTACAACTTTGCGAAGGAAGTTTTTCCAAATTCCAAATGCAGAAATTGGCCAAAAAATCCTCAAATCCAGGCGATTTTACAGCTATAATCAAATTTCGACCAAGAAATGGGGTCCACCGACACACAAAACATGTGTTAATCATTTATTGCAACAAAAATACTCTTCCTCCTCGTATACTCATATATCCCACATTCGTTGTAAAAATATCACCGTTAATATATTATTAAAATAATATATTTAAATGAATTATTTTATCGTAAAAAGATAAAATATTAATTTTCAACAATTGTCATTTTAAAATTTTCTCCATCTATATCCACATAAAATCAATATTTTCCTCATCATATGAATCAATAATTAATTATTCACAAATAATATTACGAATCACAATATTGACAACCGAGCGCCTCTCGGAAAGAGGGGCTTTCCAATAAGAATTTCTTCTTCTTGCGCCGCAATTATTAGGTGACCAAACCTCTCCTTAGATAGAACTTTCTAGACATTGCCAATAATGTTATCTAATAATATTATTCGGATAATATGAATTATTGCTTCGATAATGAAAGATACCGTGTAATGACAATTATTGAAACAACAAAGAATATAAAATATCAACGCAAAGAATTATTAACTTAATAAAATATTTGATAAATAATTATCAGTAACCATTATTGAGTAGTGCCTTCTTCGTAAGAATCAATAATTGGTGCAATACTGTAGCTACTTGCTCAACAACGCGTATTAGTGTGTTTTAACCACCGGTATTCCAACAAGATAATAGCAGTAATAACTACGCCATTATTTAAAAACAACTTATATTTGTCGTTTTCTTCATCCAATCACTTTCCATTATGGGGCCCACACATGGTCGCTACCGTCAGTCATTTAATATTCTCGACAACGATCACGAATATTCCACGACCAAACGAATATTCCCCGACGATAATGAATATTTTATAACCACTTGCTTAATTTGAAATATTTGCATATTTAACCCTTAACTATCCACATTAATCAAATCAACCCTTACTATTTCAAAATAATAAATAAAGGAAATTCCTTTTTATTTAAAAATTTTGAGGTCTTACAACCTCCCTCCTTATGAAATTTCGTCCCTCGAAATTGACGTACGTACTTCTGTGTTTTTGAAAAGGTGAGGATACCTCGCTTTCATTTCGCTTTCAACTCCCGTGTCATTTCCTCTATAGCATGATTCCTCCACAAAACTTTAACTTGTGGTATAACCTTTCTTGGCGTAGGACATGCTCCTTCCTATCCAAAATCTTGACAGTACCTCCTCATACGTTAAGTCTTCTATATCTCGTCCTGGTTCTAAACCTATAACGTGGTTCGGGTCTTTCACATATTTACGAAGTACGATATGTGAAACACATTATGAACACGAGACATACTCGGAGTAACGCAAGTCTATAGGCTACATTTCCTACTCGGTCAAGAATTTGAAATGGACCGATAAATCGTGGATTGAGCTTTCCTCTCTTCCCAAATCTTGTAACTCCTTCCATGGAGCAACTTACAACAATACATGATCCCCTACATTAAATTCCACGTCCTTTCGATGAAGATCCGCATAACTCTTTTGTCGATCTTGTGCCGCTTTGTATACGTTGTCGAATCATTTGGATCTTTTCGGTGATCATACGTATTAACTTTCGGGTCCCAACAATGTTGCTTCACCCACCTCATCCCAACATATTGAGAACGACATTTTCGTCCATATAATGCTTCGAATGGAACCATGCCTATATTTGTTTAATAACTATTATTGTATGAGAATTCCACCAATGGCAAGTACTTATCCCAACTTCCTTTGAAATCTAGGACACAGAGTTTTAATATATCTTCAAGAGTTTGAGTAGTCCTTTCTGATTGCCCATCCGTTTGAGGATGGTATGCCAAACTGAATCGTAAATTTGTGCCCATAGCTTTCTAACCCAAAATCATGAAGTGAATCTTGGGTCACGATCTAAAACTATGGATACTGGCATGCCATGCAATCTCACAATCGCATTTACGTACATACGAGAAAGACGTTCAAGGGAATAAGTCTCTCGTATCGGTAAGAAATGAGCAGACTTGGTTAATCTATCAACAATAACCCAAATAGCATTGATGCCTTGAGAAACCACAGGAAGACCAGAACGAAATCCATAGTAATGTGTTCCCACTTCCATTCCTAATCTCAAGTGGTTGCAACGGACCCTTAGGTACAAGATGCTCGCCTTTTACACGTTGGCAGTTAAACACATCGAGATAAACTTTGCAATCTCTCTCTTCATATTGTTCCACCAAAATGTATATCGAAGATCACGATACATTTTAGTACTTCCAGATGGATTGCAAATGGCGTATTGTGTGCCTCCATCATAATCTTGTACTTCAAATCAAAGTCGTTAGGAACACAAAGTCTAGAGTGGACTCAAGTATTCCTTCTTCATCAATTCTCGCCCTAATAGCTCCTTCTTGTACTTTCTTCTTCATACGCATCAACTCCGGATTCGGTGGCTTGAGCAACCTTAACTTTTTCTATTAAAGTTGGCTCTGTCGTATACTTGACATCATCGCACTTTCGTTCCTCAAGATATAATCTTCTACTCATTGCGTCACCTACCACGCTCGCTTTTCCAGATGGCATGATCGTAACATGTGTTTGAAATGAGTCTCCTCTTGAGTTCTTGAAGCTCTTCCCACATTCCTTGCTCCATTCGAATTTTGTATCTCTACGAGTCAATTTGCGTTAATGGAATAGCGATTCGAGAATATCCTTCAACGAATCTCCGATAATAACCAACTAAGCCTGAAAGCTACGTCTTTCGATAATCGACTTAGGTTGCTCTCAACTCGTGACTCATATCCCAATCTTGGATAAGACGTCACAATGACACCTATCGATTTACTATCGCATCGAATATGACGTCCCTACAGAGAGTGCGGCTTAGTGAATTCCACAAAGGAAGTCACAAGATAAAGGCTCGTGTACCAAATTCTATAGTTGAATTTTTAACTCCTCAAGTTCAATAGAGCCATTCGATATGAGATTTTAGAAATGAGTTTTGTCTGGGGTTCAAAGTCGATACAAAATTTAATATCGAAGCTTTGGGAGTAAGCCAAGAAATTCTTCAGAAATACGTCGGAAAAATCAATAACAACAGAATATTATTCAAATCGACGTGTCTTTATTCAAATCCATAACATGGACTAAGAAAACTTGACATCCGTAATAAACGAATGACTTCATGGCTTGATATGAAAATGTTTGACTACAATGGTTTGATTGCTTGAATTCGAATAAAAAGTTGCTTAGGAATATGAAAACTAACAACCTTACAAAAGCAATCAATTTGGCATGATGAGTAGTTAACCTTAAAATCACATCAAAAGCAAATATCTCTATGAAATAAGGTTAACAGTTAATGTGATAGTGCCAACTTGAATCAAGCAAGATTTTTAAACAACGGATGTAATGAAAGTTTCTCCTAATGGAGTCTCCACGAGATAGGTCAAAGTTTAATTTCTCCGTAGTCAAGTTCAAACGTTGAGCGCAAGTAAGAGAGATAAAAGAATGGGTAGAACCAATATCTAGTAAGGTATATACTTCAAGAAGAATTTATAATTAACTAACCTGTACTAACTTCGTTCGGGTTCCTCGCATTTTGACCAATCACAACAAACGCTCTTCCCGGAATCGTTGACTTTGACTTTTCCGGGACGATCTTTTTGAGTCACCATCCCCACCGAACTAGGTTTCGCTCATCGTCTAATCTCGAAGCGATATGTCCTTCCTTTCCACAATTATAGCATACCTTGAATCTGTTGGCGCGGTTTGGACCGATATGTCCCTCTTTTCCGCATTTGTAGCATATAATGGGTGGTCGTTCTCCTCCCTTAAAACTAGTTGTTCTCGGGCGCCGACGCCTTCACATGGTCGTTGTTGAATCTCCTTTTTAAAATCTCCTCCCGACTCGCTTTCTTCTATTTTCATGGCCACGATTACCACCAGAGTGGTTACCGCCTTTGTTCAGTATTCTTCTTTCTCCGCCGGTTATCGTTATTCGATGATCGCTATCTTCGGAGATGATCCTCGGTTATGGTCCTCGGTTGAACGTATCGTTATCTCGCTCTAACAACCGAGCCTGTCGCTGACAACATCTCGAATAGAGAGAAAATTTATGAGAAATGAGATCTCGACGTATGTCGGGTTTCAAACCTCTCGTAAACATCCGCGTCATACGCTCCTCATTCTCCACCAAATGAGGTGCAAACTCGATAACTCCGCGAACTTCGCCTCATCTTTGGGACACCGCCATGTTATTCTCGCTTCTAGTCTAATAAACTCCACTTCCTTCATATAGCCGAATACTTTCAGGAAGTACTTGTCATTGAATCTGCTTCAAAACGTCTCCCATGACATCTTTGAGTGCAATTTGGATAGGTATGCTTCACGATTCCCACCATGAATCGCCTCGCCACTTTTAACATAAAGGTGGCGAATGGAACTTTCTGTTCTCCGTGCATCCCAAGACATCGAATATCTTGGTAATTTGTTTGACCCACGTCTCCGCTTTTAATCGGATCCGGCTTTCCCCATAATTACGGTGGTCCCAACTCTTTGAATCGCTTGGACGTGACCACCCGTGAATTGCTATCATTTCCTCCTCAGATTTTAAACACGAGTCTCCTCGTCTGCGATTTTGCATGAACCGCAAAAATCTTCTAAACATCCCCTCGCTCATCATCTCTCGTCAAATTGTTGTTTCACGGAGGAACATTGCCACCTGTTGCACGCTTCTCCTCGTTGGTAAAGATGAGCATCTCCACGGTCTCATTTACTCCATCATTAATATTCTCACGACATTCTCAAATCTCGTCATAAAACAAGGGTTAATTAAGGAAATCAATATATCACATAATATCCCTATATCTTGACCAACTAACAAATAAGCTTAGGTAGGACACACTAGCGAAGGATTTACTCGCTCTCCCCTCCTAGTTCTATTCCCCGATCTCCGCCAGAGATCATATCCTAAGCTCGACGATACCAAATCGCGTGGCGCCCCCAAAATAGGTATACACACACCCATTCTCGAGTCGCCAAATACATGGTACAAAAAGCAAACTACAACTTCAATAATACAAATGTCGTGTGAAATACGACAATATATATCTTGAGTTTAAATATAATATTGTCTTCTAGACAATATCCACATGCAAATAAATCCCCATCATAATTATTGATTCATTATTTTACAAAAATGGTGAGGACTACTAAACAACTCTCTCTAGAACCTTCATTCCATACCCCGACTAGTACTCGCTACATTCTCGCCTCCTGAGAAGAAAAATGTAACAACAAGGAAAAGGGTGAGCTCAACTAGCCCAGTAAAGAATATTATGACTAAGATAATATACAACAAATTATCGTTAGTCTTCAACAGGAAAAAAATCGATAGAATACAATAGACAACAAGTTTCGGATCAATATTCGCATGCGAAATAATAATTCATAGAAGAGTTACGTGAGAATGAAATCTACTATAATCTATGAATTTAATGATCCATCATCAATATTTTATCCTCAGAACATCAATCAATATACATCTGGAATCAAATATTCATCTTTGCACTACGGGCCAAAGATATTCATCACCGGTCATGTTCATTTAAACACTGCTCATCTTTGCACTCTGAGCCAAAGATATTAATCAATCGGTCATGTTCATCTCAACACTGCTCATCTTTGCACTACAAGCCAAAGATATTCTTCAGAAATCATTCATCTTTGCACTACGAAGCCAAAGATATTCAATAATATCATCATTTAAGACCGAGGATGATGAAAAATATTTTAAAGAAACGAATCCAATGAAACACAATGACAAGGATTAAGGATTAAGGATTCGTACTTTGTTTTATCCATGTCCAAAATACCTCAAAATAATCATAGTGGTGTAAAATTCAAGAATGATCAAAACATGGATACAATCGAGTTAGTATCCGAATAGATATTTTGACAAAAAGAAGAAATTTTATTTTTCTATGAATAGTCAGATATCGTGAATAGTGCCGAGTATCGTGAATAGTAACTCAGACACCAAAAGATAGAAATTCCACAAAAACATCTTCACGCTTCATGAATAGTACTTGTGAATAGTAACTCGTGAATAAGAACTTCATGAATAGTAACTCGTGAATAGTAACTCATGAATAGTAACCCATGAATAGTAACCCCCCATATGAAAAAGTTCCAAATTTGATAAAACTTCAGATCAACATTTCAAAGATAATGATATTGAAGAAATAATATCATTACAAAAAAAATAATATCCCTTACCTCGAAGACAAGATTTAGTTGAAACACCTGATATAAGCTATGACTTGAACTTGCACCGTATAGCAATACTCAAAGTATACTCAAAATACTCACAAGAATACGCCGATAATATAGAGAGAAAAACTTGATTTTTGGTGTGATTTTTAATTCTAACCTAAGCACCCTATTTATAGAAATTGCTTAGAACACCAAAAGCGAAAATTTAATATAATAATAATATATATATTAATTTGTCTACGCCCACTTAGAATCATCTGAATTCAGCAACTTAGCATGTGTTAAATGAGGCTCATACATCTAAAAAACATTTTTGTTAATTAAAACAATTAAAACTTCCAAAAATCAATTATTTCGGAGCTTCGGAACTTCAATAATTCACAATAAATAGGTCGTTTATCAGAAAATTCGAATCTCGCGACTTTTTATAGGAAATTCAATTCTCTACAACTTTGCAGAAGAAAGTTTTTCCAAATTCTAAACAGAAATTGACCGAAATCCTCAAACAGGCGATTTTACAGGCTATAATCAAATTTCAGTCAAGAAATGGGGTCCACCGACACACAAAACATGTGTTAATCATTTATTGCAACAAAAATACTCTTCCTCCTCGTATACTCATATATCTCACATTCGTTGTAAAAATATCACCGTTAATATATTATTAAAATAATATATTTAAATGAATTATTTTATCAGAAAAAGATAAAATATTAATTTTCAACAATTGTCATTTTAAAATTTTTCTCCATCTATATCCACATAAAATCAATATTTTCCTCATCATATGAATCAATAATTAATTATTCACAAATAATATTATAGAATCACAATATCGACAACCGGCGGTTCAGGAAAGAGGGGCTTTCCAATAAGAATTTCTTCATCTTGGCGCCATGATTAGGTGACCAAACCTCTCCTTAGATGTAACTTTCTAGACATTGCCAATAATGTTATCTAATAATATTATTCAGATAATATGAATTATTGCTTCGATAATGAAAGATACTTGTGTAATGACAATTATTGAAACAATGAAGAATATAAAATATCAACGCAAAGAATTATTAACTCAATAAAATACCTGAATAAGTAATTATCGTAACCATTATTGAGTAGTGCCTTCTTCTACGTAAGAATCAATAATTGGTGCAATACTGGTAATGCTACCTTGTTCAACAACGCGATTAGTGTGTTTTAACCACCGGGTATTCCAACAAATGGTAATACGTGAAACAACTACGCCTTTATTTAAAAACAACTTATATTTGTCGTTTTCTTCATCCAATCACTTTCCGTTATGGGGCCACACATGGTCATTTCTTGCATTTAATATTCCCCAACAGATCATTTAATATTCCACGATCAAACGAATATTCCCAATTTATAATGAATATTTTATAACCACTTGCTTAATTTGAAATATTTGCATATTTAACCCTTAACTATCCACATTAATCAAATCAACCCTTACTATTTAAAAATAATAAATAAAGGAAATTCCTTTTATTTAAAAATTTCGGGGTCTTACATTACAAATGCGGAAGAGGACATATCATTAAACCCCTACAACAGTTTAAGGTATGCTATAATTGTGGAAAAGAAGGACATATCGCTCGAGATTGTACGATATCGAAACCTAGTTCAGCGGGGACGGTGACTTAAAAGACTGTCCCAGAAAAGTCAAAGTCAACGATTCCGGGAAGAGCGTTTGTTGTGACTGATCAAAATGCGAGGAACCCGAACGAAGTTAGCACGGGTTAGTTAATTATAAATTCTTGAAAAGTATATACCTTACTAGATATTGGTTCTACCCATTCTTTTATCTCTCTTACTTGCGCTCAACGTTTGAACTTGACTACGGAGAAATTAAACTTTGACCTATCTGTGGAGACTCCATTAGGAGAAACTTTCATTACATCCGTTGTTTAAAAATCTTGCTTGATTCAAGTTGGCACCATTACCTTACCTGTTGACCTTATCTCTTTAAAGATACTTGCTTTTGATGTGATTTTAGGGATTAATTGGTTAACTACTCATCATGCCAAAATTGATTGTTTTCGTAAGGTTGTTAGTTTTCATATTCCTAAGCAACCTGTTATTCGAATTCAAACAATCAAACCATTGTAGTCAAACATTTTCATATCAAGCCATGAAGTCATTCGTTTATTACGGATGTCAAGTTTTCTTAGTCCATGTTATGGATTTGAATAAAGACACGCCGATTTGAATAATATTCCCGTTGTTATTGATTTTTCCCGACGTATTTCAAGAATTTCTTGGCTTACTCCCAAAGCTTCGATATTAAATTTTGTATCGACTTTGAACCCTAGACAAAACTCATTTCTAAAATCTCATATCGAATGGCTCCTATTGAACTTCGTGGAGTTAAAAATTCAACTATAAATTTGGTACTGAGCCTTTATCTTGTGACTTCCTTTGTGGAATTCACCTAAGCCGAACTCTCTGTAGGGACGTCATATTAGATGCGATAGTAAATCGATAGGTGTCATTGTGACGTCTTATCCAAGATTGGGATATGAGTCACGATTGAGAGCAACCTAAGTCGCTTATCGAAAGACGTAGCTTTCAGGCTTAGTTGGTTATTATCTGAGATTCGTTGAAGGATATTCTCGAATCGCTATTCCATTAACGCAAATTGACTCGTAGAGATACAAAATTCGAATGGAGCAAGGAATGTGGGAAGAGCTTCAAGAACTCAAGAGGAGACTCATTTCAAAGACATGTTACGACCATACGCCATCCTCGGAAAAGCGAACGTGGTAGCTGACGTGTTGAGTAGAAGATCGTATACAAGTACGAGTACGATATTGTCAAAGACTAATTTCGTATAATTTACAAATAATAGAGATGGAGATGAAAACTCTAGGTACCCACGTGATGATATACGAGTATAATCGACTTTAATCGATAAAGTTAAAGCTGCTCAAGCCACCGACCCGGAGCTGATGCGTATGAAGAAGAAAGTACAAGAAGGAGCTATTCCGGAAGCGAGAATTGATGAAGAAGGAATACTTCGAGTCCACTCTAGACTTTGTGTTCCTAACGACTCTGATTTGAAGTACAAGATTATGATGGAGGCACACAATACGCCATTTACAATCCATCCTGGGAGTACCAAAATGTATTATGATCTTCAACATACATTTTGGTGGAGCAATATGAGGAGAGAGATCGCGTAGTTTATCTCGAGATGTTTAACTTGTCAACGTGTAAAGGCGGAGCATCTTGTACCTAAGGGTCCGTTGCAACCACTTGAGATTCCGGAATGGAAGTGGGAACACATTACTATGGATTTCGTTACGTGTCTTCCTACGGTTTCTCAAGGCATCAATGCTATTTGGGTTATTGTTGATAGATTAACCAAGTCTACTCATTTCTTTCGCCGATCGGAGACTTATTCCTTGAACGTCTTGCTAGTATGTACGTGAATGAGATTGTGAGGTTGCATGGCATGCACCAGATCCATAGTTTCGGATCGTGACCCAAGATTCACTTCAAGATTTTGGGTTAGCTTGCAAAAAAAGCTATGGGCACGAATTTACGATTCTGGCTTGGCATACCATCCTCAAACGGATGGGCAATCGAAAAGGACTACTCAAA
This sequence comes from Panax quinquefolius, assembly GCA_020205615.1. Taxonomy (NCBI): domain Eukaryota; kingdom Viridiplantae; phylum Streptophyta; class Magnoliopsida; order Apiales; family Araliaceae; genus Panax; species Panax quinquefolius. The sequence continues at coordinate 80,601,005 of CM035171.1, read as the reverse complement.
CTCTTGAAGATATATTAAAACTCAGTCCTAGATTTCAAAGGAAGTTGGGATAAGTACTTGCCATTGGTGGAATTCTCATACAACAATAGTTATTAAACAAATATAGGCATGGTTCCATTCAAGCATTATATGGATGAAAATGTCGTTCTCCAATATGTTGGGATGAGGTGGGTGAAGCAACATTGTTGGGACCCGAGATAAGATGCGATGATGACCTAGAAAAGATCCAAATGATTCGACAACATATACAAACCGGCACAAGATCGACAAAAGAGTTATCTTGATCTTCATCGAAAGGACGTGGAATTTAATGTAGGGGATCATGTATTGTTGCGAGTTGCTCCATGGAAGGGAGTTACAAGATTTGGGAAGAGAGGAAAGCTCAATCCATGATTTATTGGTCCATTTCAAATTCTTGACCGAGTAGGAAATGTAGCCTATAGACTTGTGTTACCTCCGAGTATGTCTCGTGTTCATAATGTGTTTCACATATCTGTACTTCATAAATATGTGAAAGACCCGAACCACGTTATAGAGTTAGAACCCACGAGATAGCCAAGACTTAACGTGAGAGGAGGTACTGTCAAGATTTTGGATAGGAAGGAGCATGTCCCTACGCCAAGAAAGGTTATACCACAAGTTAAAGTTTTGTGGAAGAATCATGCTATAGAGGAAATGACCGGAGTTGGAAACGGAAATGAAAGCGAGGTATCCTCACCTTTTCAAAACACCAGTACGTGACGTCCAATTTCGAGGACGAAATTTCATAAGGAGGGAGGTTGTAAGACCCCTAAATTTTTAAATAAAAGGAATTTCCTTTATTTATTATTTTGAAATAGTAAGGGTTGATTTGATTAATGTGGATAGTTAAGGGTTAAATATGAAAATATTTCAAATTAAGCAAGTGGTTATAAAATATTCATTATCGCTTGGGAATATTCGTTTGGTCGTGGAATATTCGTCTTTGTCGGGAATATTCGCATACGACCACAAGCCCATGTGTGGGCCCCATAACGGAAAGTGATTGGATGAAGAAAACGACAAATATAAGTTGTTTTTAAATAACGGCGTAGTTGTTACCGTTAATATTGTTGGAATACCCGGTGGTTAAAACACACTAATACGCGTTGTTGAACAGTAGCACACGGTATTGCACCAATTATTGATTCTTACGTAAGAAGGCACTACTCAATAATTGTTACAGTAATTACTATTCAATATTTTATTTTATTGATTCAATAATTGCTGCATTGATATTTTATATTACCGTTGTTTCAATAAATTGTCATTACACAGTATTTTCCATTATCGAAGCAATAATTCATATTATCTGAATAATATTATTAGATAACATTATTGGCAATGTCTAGAAAGTTCTGTCTAAGGAGAGGTTTGGTCACCTAATCAAGGCCAAAGAAGAAGAAATTCTTATTGAAAGCCCCTCTTCCTGGAACCGCCTCGTTGTCAATATTGTGATTCCATAATATTATTTGTGAATAATTAATTATTGATTCATATGATGTGGAAAATATTGATTTTATGTGGATATAGATGGAGAAAAATTTTAAAATGACAATTGTTGAAAATTAATATTTTATCTTTTTCTGATAAAATAATTCATTTAAATATATTATTTTAATAATATATTAACGGTGATATTTTTATAACGAATGTGGGATATATGAGTATACGAGGAGGAAGAGTATTTTTGTTGCAATAAATGATTAACACATATTTTGTGTGTCGGTGGACCCCATTTCTTTACTGAAATTTGATTATAGCCTGTAAAATCGCCCGTTTGAGGATTTCGGTCAATTTTTGTTTGGAATTTGGAAAAACTTCCTTCTGCAAAGTTGTAGATAATGGAATTTTCTATAAAAAGTCGCGAGATTCGAATTTTCTGATAAAAGAACTATTTATTGTGAATTATTGAAGTTCCGAAGTTCCGAAATAATTGATTTTTGGAAGTTTAAAATATTTTTAATTACAAAAACGTTTTTTTCCATTTTTGAAACTCATTTAACATGTGCATGGTGGCTGAATTCAGATTCAAGATGTGGGCGTATGAATTTTGTTTATATATAATATTATTATATTCAATTTTCTGCTTTGGTGTTCTAAGCAATTTCCTATAAATAGGGTGCTTAGGTTAGAATTGAAAATCACACCGTAAATCAAGTTTTCTCTCTATATTATCGAGCGTATTCTTGTGAGTATTTTGAGTATACTTTGAGTATTGCTATATGGTGCAAGTTCAAGTCATAGCCTATATCCTGTTGTTTCAACTAGAAGTACTTGCTTTTCGAGGTAAGGGATATTATTTTTTCAGAATGATATTATTTCTTCAATATCATTATAATTTGAAATGTTGATCTGAAGTTTTATCAAATTTAGAACTTTTTCATGTCGGGGTTACTATTCATGGGTTACTATTCATGAGTTACTATTCACGAGTTACTATTCATGAGTTACTATTCACGAGTTACTATTCACGAGTACTATTCATGAAGCGTGAAGATGTTTTTGTGGAATTTCTATCTTTTGGCGTCGGAGTTACTATTCACGTATACGGCACTATTCACGTATACGGCACTATTCACCAAAAAATAAAATTTCTTCTTTTTGTCCAAAATATCTATTTTGGATACTAACTCTGATTGTATCCATGTTTTGATCATTCTTGAATTTTACACCACTATGATTATTTTTGAGGTATTTTTGACGTGGATAAAACCAAGTACGAATCCTTAATCCTTAATCCTTGTCATTTTGTTTCATCGATTCGCTTTCTTTAAAATATTTTCATCATCCTCGATCTTAAATGATGATATTATTGAATATCTTTGGCTTCGTAGTGCAAAGATGAATGATTTTTGAAGAATATCTTTGGCTCGTAGTGCAAAGATGAACAGTGTTGAGATGAACATGATACGATTGATTAATATCTTTGGCCTATAGTGCAAAGATGAACAGTGTTTAAATGAACATGACTAATCGATGAATATCTTTGGCTCAGTAGTGCAAAGATGAATATTTGATTCCGATGTATATTGATTGATGTTACAGGATAAAATATTGATGATGGATCGTTAAATTCATAGATTATAGTAGATTTCATTCTCTACGTAACTCTTCTATGAATTATTATTTCATTGCATGAATATTGATCCGAAACTTGTTGTTTATTGTATTCTATTAGATTTTTCTCTCGTTGAAGACTAACGATAATTTGTTGTATATTATCTTAGTCATAATATTCTTTACTTGGGCTAGTTGAGCTCACCCTTTTCCTTGTTGTTCCATTTTTCTTCTCGTGAGGCGAGAATGTAGCGAGTACTAGCTCTGGGTATGGAATGAAGGTTCTAGAGAGAGTTGTTTAGTAGTCCTCACCATTTTTGTAAAATAATGAATCAATAATTATGATGGGGATTTATTTGCATGTGGATATTGTCTGAAGACAATATTATATTTAAACTCACAAGATATATTGTCGTATTTCACACGACATTTGTATTATTGAAGTTGTAGTTTGCTTTTTGTACCATGTATTTGGCGACTCAGAATGGGTGTTGTGTATACCTATTTTGGGGGCGTCACAGCTCATGTCACCGATTTTAAACAAAAGTACGTCAGATTTGAATGATATTTATGTTGTTAATAAATTCCCTGACGTATTCCCCGAAGAACTTCATGGCCTACCCCCAACACATGAAATCGAATTTTGTATTGACCTTGAACCCAGTACAAAACTCATTTTCAAAACCTCATATCGAATGACTCCTATTGAACTTCAGGAGTTAAAAACCCAACTACAGGAGTTGGTACCCGAGCCTCTATCTTTAACTTTCTTTGTGGAGTGCACTGAAACCAGACTCTCCGTAGGGGACGCCATATTTGTGCAGCGGTAAACTGATAGGTTCCATTATGAGGTGCTTTCCCAAGGTTGGGATATGAGTCACAGTTGAGAGCAACCTAAGTCAGTAATTGAAATACGTAGCTTTCTAGGCTTAACTAGTTATTATTAGAGATTCGTGAAAAGATTTTCTCGAATTGCCACTCCATTAATTTAATTGACTCGTAAAGATACAAAATTCGGATGGAGCGATGAATGTGAGAAGAGCTTCCAAGAACTCAAGAGAAAATTCATTTCAGCACATGTTCTGTCAATATCATCCTGGAAAAACGAACGTAGTAGGTGACACATTGAGTAGAAGATCTTATGCGGGTACGAGTGTGATATTGTCAAAACAAAGGCCCATTTGGTATGACTTACAAAGGATGGAAATAGAGTTAAAGACTCCAAGGATCCACGTAGAGATGGAAAATATACGATTAGAACCGACTTTAATCGATAAAGTTAAAGTTACTCAAGCTACAGACCCAGAGCTTATGCATATGAAGAAGAAAGTGCAAGAAAGTGTTATTCTAGAAGCAAGACTCGATGAAGAGAGGAAAGTTTAACCCTCGATTTTTTTTCTAGTTGAAATCCTCGATCGAGTAGGAACTGTGTCTTATAGACTCGCCTTACCGCTAAGAATGTCTCGCATACATAACGTTTTTCACATTTCTATGTTACATAAATATGTGGAAGACCCGAACCATATTATTGAATTAGAACCAGACGAGATAGCCGAAGATTTAACGTATGAGGAGGTACCTGTCAAGATCTGGGATAAGAAGGAGCATATTCTACGTTCAAAGGTTATATCTCAAGTCAAAATTTTGTGGAGAAACCACGATATTGATGAAATGACCTTGGAGTTATAATCTGAAATTATTTCTATAATTATTTCTATTTATAAAAACTATCATTTAATAGCTTCAAAATAGAAATACTAACTCCACGTACTTTTGTATCTTTTAAACATCATCAATATTAATCTTATATTATTATAATATTTTTTAGCAAATTTCATAATTTTTCACCATTTATAGAATTTTCTATAAATTTTCTCTATGTTTAAACTAACTATAAATAGTTTAAAAATACAATAAATATTTATATTATTCAATAATTTTTCAAAAGCTGTCCGTAAAATTATAAAATAATATTATAAGATTTTTCACCAAGTTTCATAATTTTTCATCATTCATAGAATTTTCTATGAATTTCTTCTAATTTCAAACTAACTATAAATAGTTTAAAGATACAATAATTACTTTTGCTTTTCAATAATTCATCAAAAATTTACAGAAAATCTAAGTTGATATTATAAGAATTCTGTAAAAATATTTCAGCCCAAATAATATTTCTTATAATTTAATTATAAATTCCAATATTCAGAAACTTCAATAATTATAACAATTAGCCCTTTTATCAGAAAAATACGGATCTTATGTCCTTTCCATGTGAAATTTAATTCTCTACAAATTTTTAGAAAAAAGTTTTTCCAAATTCCGCCTCTAACATAGAGAAACAGTCTTACCGAAAATTCTGCTACCAAAATTTTTGAATCAGTTACCTCTTAAAATTCATAACAAATCATACGTTAATATTTAACGGTTCAAATTTATGGACATATACTCAACTTATATATGTATAACATATTCAGAAATTAAAACGACCTAACGGTCGAATTAAAAATTATAACTCACGCAATAGGGCTTAAAAACACTGATTTTTCATACTATAAGTCCTTCGGACCAATTTCATTCAAACAATCACCACAAAAATCCACAAGGAATTTTTGGGTGATTCTAATTTCTGTGTTTAGCTTACTTCCAGGGCTTTCCTTTGATATATGGCTCACCTCCTAACTCATTATATATAAAGAGTTATGGATTTTACAAAATAAAGTAATAAACTAATTTTTCTGAAAATTTAGATTTTTTATTCTTCTTTTGATTTCTAGATTTCTCTCATTTGATTCATGTTTATGCAAGTTTAATTCATCCAAATAAAGTATAAACAAAATCTCTTCATATAAAATTCATGAAAACTTAAATCTGAAAATAAATTAAGAAATTTTAAAATTACTTCTTTATCAAATTCTTTTTCTTTCCTTCTTCCCTTCTTCTTCTTTATCTTCATATTCTCTCTCTCTTTCTCTCTCTCTCTCTCTCTTCCTTCTCTTCCCTCTCTCTATTCTCTTATTTTTTCTGATAATTCCCGTGAGTGGAAGAAATGGGTGGGAGTACTTCACTTATCTTCCTTTTAGTATGTTTGTTTCTTTTCTTTTTCTCTCTCCCTCTTTTCTCCTTCATTTCCTCTTTTTCTTCCTTTCTTTTCTTTTTCTTTCCCCCACATGTTCTCCCACCTCAATTCCTTCTCCCACATTTCAGTCGCCCACATGGGCTACTCCTCTAAAAGAATTATTTTATTTCCTCTTTATTTACTTATTTATCCGATTAATTGTTTATTTGACCATTTATCAAGTTAACATTTTACAGTTTTAGAATAATAATCATAAATTAAATTAGACTTTTATTTCATAAAAGTCGGGATCTTACAATCACCCCACCTTATAAAATTTTGTCCCCAAAATTTACGTACGTAGCTGGAATTCCGAAGAGATAAGAATTTCAAATTCTAACTTCCAGGTTGTTAGTTCCCAGAGGCACAATAGTTATCTAGAAGGGGGGGTTGAATAGATATTTTTAAATTCTTTTCAAAATACTTGTTAGTTTTGATAATGACTTAAACACAGCGGAATTGTGAATTGTTTGTTTCCCTTTTAAGATATAACAAGTTAATGAGAGATAAGCAGTTATGGCAGTTATAGCAATAATGTAAAAAACACAGTGTTTTAAGTGGTTCAGAGCACTTAAAGCTCCTAGTCCACTCTTCTACTCCTCGAGTAGGAAATCCACTAAAGATATCTTTACACTTTCTGAATCTCACAAATTCCTTCAAGACCAACAGTCTTGGAACTTCTTAGTTCACTTTTGAACTCTTCAAGTCTAGCAGACTTGGTTCTTCACAGTTCACTTAGAACTCTTCAAGTCCTTCTGACTTGGAAACTTCTTACTTCACTTGATAGTAGTTGATGAGTTCTTGAATGGTGCTACTCCGTTGCCATTAAGCACTTGTTCGAAAGAACTAAGTAGCTGAGCAAGCTTTCTCTTTTTAGATCGTAGAGTTGAGTGTTGAGTGTTTTTCAGCGTTTTTATTCAATGCGTGCTTGATTACTTTCATCTGCTGAAGCTTTGTATATATGATGTCTTTGAAATGTATCCGTTGAAGACATCCGTTGAAGAATTAAATGCATTTGACATTTCTGAGCTTTGATGGAGACTTTTTGCACAATTTCTGATTAGCACACTGGCCCACTGACACAGCAGACTGCTGTTTCACCTAACACCTGAAAATATGTTTTCTGCTGAGCCAAAGTACTTTCCTTAGCTTCTTCAATACGTTTCTTTGTTACATACTAAGGATGATTGTTGTGATTTATCTTTAAACAAATGGACGAGGCTCGATGCTTCAGACACAGACAGATGAAGCTCTATGATTCTGATTCTGGTGTCTTGCCACCTTGGTGCTTGAACTGATACTGCTAAACAAGAACTCTACGATTTCTCTTAAGTACTGTGACACTATGATCTTCACTTGCTTGACTTGTAGACTCTACGCTTCCGAGAGCACACTACGACCTCTGATTTGACCTGGCAAGCGTTTGGACTACTCTACGACTCTGGAGAGGCCCTTCAAAGCAGATACATTACGATCCTCGATGCTCTATGATTCTGCCTTGTCTTCTATAATCTCTTAATCATCTCGATAGACTATGATTCAGTTGAAGCCTATCTATTACATCTCAAGATATAGATCAACCTAACAGTTTTTATCTTTTCTTCTATACATTCATTTACAAAATGATAAACATTAAAGTCCAGATCAACCTAACAAGTTTGATCTATCACTAAGTCCTTGTACATGTGTTCGTTTGAAGGACTTTACATATAATCATGAATGTAAGACCCCAACTTATTATTAATGAAATTTAATTTTCTCTATTTATTATTTTGAAATAGTAAGGGTTGATGTGATTAATGTGGATAGTTAGGGGTAAAATACGCAAATATTTCAAAATAAGCAAGTGGTTATAAAATATTCATTGTTGTCGGGGAATATTCGTACTGTCGGGGAATATTCGTACGACGGCGCAGCCATGTGTGGGCCCCATAACGGAAAGCGATTGGATGAAGAAAACGACAAATATAAGTTGGTTAAAAATAACGGCGTAGTTGTTACCAAGTAATCTTGTTAAAATACTCTGGTGGTTAAAACACACGTTAGCACTCACCTGTATTGCACCAATTATTGATTCTTATGTAAGAAGGCACTACTCGATAATGGTTACGTGATAATTATTGTTCGATATTTTATTGATTTAATAATTGTTTGCGTTGATATTTTATATTCTTTGTTGTTTCATAATTATCATTACACAATTTTTTTCATTATCGGCAATAATTCATATTATCCTAATAATATTATTAGATAACATTATTGGCAATGTCTAGAAAGTTCTGCATCAAGGAGAGGTTTGGTCACCTAATTGCTTGGCAAGAAGGAAAAATTCTTATTGGAAAGCCCCTTTTTCTCGAACCGCTGTCGGTTGTCAATATTGTGATTACGTAATATTATTTGTGAATAATTAATTATTGATTCATATGATGAGAAAAATATTGATTTTATGTGGATATAGATGGAGAAAATTTTTATTGTGACAATTGTTGAAAATTGAAATTTTATCTTTTTCGATAAAATAAATATATTATTATATTTTAATAATATAATAATGGTGATATTTTTACAAATGAATGTGGGATATATGAGTATCTGAGGAGGATGAGTATTTTTGTTGCAATAAATGTTTAAAACATGTTAAACATGCTCAAATGGACCCCATTTATTGACCGAAATTTGATTATAGCACAATAAAATCGCCTGGTTGTGGATTTCGGTCAATTTCTGTTTGGAATTTGGAAAAACTTTCTTCTGCAAAGTTGTAGAGAATTGAATTTCCTATAAAAATACGCGTGTTTCGAATTTTCTAACAAAAGGGCTATTTATTGTGAATTATTGAAGTTCTGAAGCTCCGAAATAATTGATTTTTGGAAGTTTAAAATATTTTAAATAACAAAAATGTTTTTTTGTTTGTTTTGTGGGCTACAACATGTGCATAATGAGCTGAGATCAGATCTAAGAAGGTTGGCGTAGAAATTTTAATATATATATTAGTATTTTATTAAATTTTCTGCTTTGGTGTTCTAAGCATTTTCCTATAAATAGGGTGCTTAGGTTAGAATTAAAAATCACACCAGAAACTGAAGTTTTCTCTCTCTATATTATCGGCGTATTCTTGTGAGTATTTTGAGTATACTTTGAGTATTGCTATACTGTGCAAGTCCAAGTCATAGCCTTATATCCAGGTGTTTCAAATTTAGAGTCTTGATCTTTCGAGGTAAGGGATATTATTTTTTTCGTAATGATATTATTTCTTCAATATCATTATGTTGAAATATTGATCTGAAATTTTTATCAAATTTGGAACTTTTGGTGTAGATCTGAGTTACTATTCACGTATCTGGCCTTATTCACGATATCGACACTATTCACGAATCGACACTTATTCATCGAAAAATAAAAAATTTCTTTTCGTCCAAAATATCTATTACGGATACTAGCTTTGATTGTATCTATGTTTTGATCATTCTTGAATTTTACACCACTTGTGATTATTTTGAGGTATTTTTGGACGTGGATAAAACAAAGTACTAATCCTTAATCCTTAATCCTTGTCATTTTGTTTCAATTTGGATTCGTTTCTTTAAAAATATTTTCATCATCTTCTATCTTAAATGATGATATTATGGAATATCTTTGGCTTTAGTGCAAAGATGAATGATTTCTGAAGAATATCTTTGGCCCGTAGTGCAAAGATGAACAGTGTTTAGATGAACATGACCAATCGATGAATATCTTTGGCTGTAGTGCAAAGATGAATATTTGATTCCGGATATATATTGATTGATGTTACGGGGATAAAAGATGAGCGATGAACTTTTAAATTCATACATAGAAGATAGTAGTTTGCATTCTCTACTTAACTCTTCTAATGAATTATTATTTCATTGCGAATATTGATTTAAAATTTGTTGTCTATTGTATTCTATTAGATTTTCCTCGTTGAAGACTAACGATAATTTGTTGTATATTATCTTAGTCATAATATTCTTCTTCTTGGGCTAGTTGAGCTCACCCTTTTTCCTTTTTGTTCCATTTTTCTTCTCGGAGGCGAGAATATAGCGAGTACGAGTTGGGGTATGGAATGAAGGTTCTAGAGAGAGTTGTTTAGTAGTCCTCACCATTTTGTAAAATAATGTATCAATAAATGTGATGAGGATTTATTTGAGTATAGATATTGTCTAGAAGATAATATTTGTATTCAAACTCACGCTTTTCTTGTTGTAATAATAAAGTTGTAGTTGTTTACATACCATGTATTGACAACTCGAGAATGGGTGATGTATACCTATTTTGGGGCGTCACAGTTGGTATCGAGCTTAGGGATATGATCTCTGGCGGAGATCGGGAATAGAACTAGGAGGGAGAGACGAGTAAATCCTTCGCTAGTGTGTCCTACCTAAGCTTATTTGTTAGTTAATCGGTATATATAGGGATATTATGTGATATATTGATTTCCTTAATTAACCCTTGTTTTATGATAATATTTGAGAATGTCGACTAAGAATATTAACAATGGAAATGAGACCGTGGAGACGCTTTGTACTCACCAACGAGGAGAACGTCTAACAGTCGGCAATGTTACTCCTGTGAACAACACCACCGAAAGGATGATGAACGAGGGATGTTTAGAAGCTTTTTGCGATTCATGCAAAATCGATTTAGGAGACTTCGTGTTCAAAATCTGAGGAGGAAATGATAGCAATTCACGGGTTGTCACAAACAAGCGATTCAAAGAGTTGGGACCACCGAAATTTAAGGGAAAGCCGGATCCGATCATGGCGGAAACATGGGTCAAGCAAATTACCAAGATATTCGATGTCTTGGGATGCGGAGGAACGAAGGTTCCATTCGCCACCTTTATGTTCCGTGGTGAGGCGGACTCACTTGGTGGGAGTCGTGAAGCGTATCCATCCCGGCCTTTTCAAAGATGTCTTGGGAGACATTTCGAAATTATTTAATGACAAATACTTTCACGAAAGTGTTCGTCATATGAAGGAAGTGGAGTTCATCAGATTAGAATAAAACAACATGACGGTGTCTCGATGCGAGGCAAAGTTTGCGAGTTATCCGAGTTTGCACCTCATTTGGTGGAGAATGAGGAACGTGATGACGCGGATGTTTCTAAGAGGTTTGAAACCCCGATACGACAATATCTCATTTCTCATAAATTTTCTCTCTATTCGGATGTTGTTAACAGGGGCTCAATTGTTAGAAGCGAGATAACGAGTATGTTCAACCGAGGAACATAACCAGATTGTACCACGAGATAGCGATCGATAGAATAATGATAACCAAATGGAGAAAGAAACAGACGGACAAAATGGTAACCACTCTGGTGGTAATCATAGCCATGAAAATAGAAGAAGCGAGTCGGGAGGAGATTTTAAAAGAGGAGATTTAACAACGACCATGTGAAGACGCAGCGGTCTTGGCGAATCGGCTCTAAGGGAGGAGAACGACCACCACCATATGCTACAAATGCGGAAAAGAGGGACATATCGGTCAAACCGCCTACAACAGTTCAAGGTATGCTATAATTGTAGAAAGGAAGGACATATCGCTTCGAGATTATGCGGTGCGAAACCTAGTTCAATGAGGGACGGTGACTCAAAAGATCGTCCCGAAAAAGTTAAAGTCAACGATTAGGGAAGAGCGTTTGTTGTGATTTGTGGTCAAAATCGCGAGGAACCCAAACGAGGTGATCACGGGTAAGCTATTTATAAATTCTTGCGAAGTTTATACCTTACTTGATCTGGGTGCTTACTCATTCATTTATCTCTCCCCGCTTGTGCTCAACGTTTAAACTTGACTCAGAGAAATTAGACTTTGACTATCTGTGGAAACTCAGTTAGGAGAAACTTTCATCACATCCACTTGTTTATAAATCTTGTTTGATTCAAGTTGGCATTATCACTTTACTGTTGACCTTATCTCTTTAAAGATACTTGCTTTTGATGTGATTTTAGGGATTGATTGGTTAACTACACATCATGCCAAAATTGATTGTTTTAAATAAGGTTGTTAGCTTTCTTATTCCTAAACAACCTTGTTATGCAATTCAAGCAACTAAACCATTAAAATCAATCATTTGTCATATCTAATCATAAAGCTATTCGTTTATTGAAAAACGGATGTCAAGCTTTCTTTGCCCATGTTATGGATTTGAATAAAGACACGTCAAATTTGAATAATATTCCTGTTGTTATTGACTTTCTGACGTATTTCAAGAACTTCCTCCGGTCTACCCCGAACGTGAAGTTGAATTCTTTATTGATCTTGAACTTTGTACAAAGCCCATTTTAAAACCCCATATCGAATGGCTCCTATTGAACTTCAGAGTTAAAGGTCCAACTACGAGAAATTGTTGGACATCGGTTTCATTAAATCCTAGTACATCTCCTTGGGGTGCTCTGTTTTATTCGTAAAGAAGAAAGCGGGAGTATCGACTTTAATATTAACTATCTGGAATTGAACCATGTCACCATCAAGAATAGGTATCCTCTACCTCGTATTAATGACTTGTTTCACCCGATTGCAAGAGGGCACAATTCTTTTCAAAAATCGATCTTCGTTACGGATATCATCAATTGAAGATTAGAACCGAGGATATTCCAAAGACGCCTTTAGAACTTCGATGCAGGGCATTATGAATTCTTAGTCATGTCTTTCGGATTGACTAATGCTCCTGCTGACTTTCATGGATATGATGAACCGAGTATTCAAGGAATATTTGGATCAGTTTGTTGTTGTCTTTATTGATGACATCCTCATATATTCCAAAAGTCGTGAAGATCATGAGCACCATTTGAAGCTGGTACTCCAAAGGCTTCGTGAAAACAAACTATATGCCAAATTGAAGAAATGCGAGTTCTGGCTTGAGGAAGTAGCATTTCTTGGGCACGTGGTGTCAAAACATGGAGTATCCGTGGACCCGGCGAAGATTGAAGCAATACAAAGTTAGGAGCAACCAAAGTCGGTGACCGAAGTACGTAGCTTTCTGGGTCTAGCTGGTTATTATCGGAGATTAGTGGAAGGGTTTTCTCGAATCGCTACTCCACTAACCCAGCTAACTCGGAAGGATACAAAATTCGTTTGGAGCGAAGAATGCGAGAAGAGTTTCCAAGAGCTTAAGAGGAGACTTATTTGACTGTTCTAACAATACCATCCGGTTCGGATGGATTTGTTATCTCTGTGATGCTTGAGCAAAGGGTTAGGATGTGTTCTCATGCAACGTGGGAAAGTCATAGCCTATGCCTCGCGACAACTTAAAGAGTATGAGAGGAATTATCCTACTCATGATCTAGAGTTAGCGGCCCGAAGCTTTCATGCTTAAAGATATGGAGGCACTATCTATATGGGGAGAAAGTGGAGATATATTCGGACCATAAAAGCCTTAAATATTTCTTCACTCAAAAGAACTCGACATGCGGCAATGACGTTGGCTCAAGCTATTGAAAGACTACGACCACACTATTCAATACCATCCTGGAAAAGCGAACGTGGTAGTGGACGCGTTGAGTAGAAGATCATATCTTGAACGAAAAGTGCGATGATGTCAAGTATCTGCGTAGAGCCAACTTTAATAGAAAAAGTTATGGTTGCTCGCCACCCAATCAGGCAGGCGATGCGTATGAAGAAGAAAGTACAAGAAGGAGCTATTAGGAGCGAGAATTGATGAAAAGGAATACTTGAGTCCACTCTAGACTTTGTGTTCCTAACGACTCGATTTGAAGTACAAGATTATGATGGAGGCACACAATACACCATTTGCAATCCATCCTCGAAGTACTAAAATGTATCGTGATCTTGACATACATTTTGGTGGAACAATATGAAGAGAGAGATTGCAAAGTTTATCTCGATGTGTTTAACTTGCCAACGTGTAAAGGCGAGCATCTAGTACCTAAGGGTCCGTTGCAACCACTTGAGATTCCGAATGGAAGTGGGAACATATTACCATGGATTTCGTTCACGGGTCTTCCTACGGTTTCTCAAGGCATCAATGCTATTTGGGTTATTGTTGATAGATTAACCAAGTTCCGCTTTCATTTCTTGCCGTCTGGGAGACTTATTCCTTGAGCGTCTTGCTAGTATGTACGTGAATGAGATTGTGAGGTTGCATGGCATGCCAAGATCCATAGTTTTGGATCGTGACCCAAGATTCACTTCAAGATTTTAGGTTAGCTTGCAAAAAGCTATGGGCGCAGATTTGCGATTTAGTTCGGCATACCATCCTCAAAGCAGACGGACAATCGAAAAGGACTATTCAAACTCTTGAAGATTTATTAAGACTCGTGTCCTGAGACTTCAAGGGCGGTTGGGATAAGTATTTACCATTGGTGGAATTCTCCTACAACAACAACAGCTTATCGTGCAAGTATAGGTGTGGCTCCATTTGAAGCATTATATGGACGAAAGTGTCGCTCTCCAATATGTTGGGATGAGGTGGGTGAAGCAACATTGTTGGGACCCGAAGTTAGAATGCGTTATGACTCACCGAAAAGATCCAAATGATTCGACAACGTATACAAACGGCATAAAGATCGACAAAAGAGTTATGCGGATCTTCATCGAAAGGACGTGGAATTTAGTGTAGGGGATCATGTATTGTTGCGTGTTGCTCCATGGAAGGAGTTACAAGATTTGGGAAGAGAGGAAAGCTCAATCCACGATTTATTGGTCCATTTCAAATTCTTGACCGAGTAGGAAATGTAGCCTATAGACTCGCGTTACCTCCGAGTATGTCTCGTGTTCATAATGTGTTTCACATATTTGTACTTAAGTAAATATGTGAAAGACCGAACCACGTTATAGAGTTAGAACCGGACGGGATAGCCAAGACTTAACGTATGAGGAGGTACTGTCAAGATCTTAGATAGGAAGGAGCATGTCCTACGCCATGAAAGGTCATACCACAAGTTAAAGTTTTGTGGAGGAATCATGCTATATAGAAATGACACGGGAATTAGAAGCGAAATGAAAGCGAGGCATCCTCACCTTTTCAAACACACCGTGCGTCGTCGATTTCGAGGACGAAATTTCATAAGGAGGGAGGTTGTAAGACCCCAACTTATTATTAATGAAATTTAATTTTCTCTATTTATTATTTTGAAATAGTAAGGGTTGATGTGATTAATGTGGATAGTTAGGGGTAAAATACGCAAATATTTCAAAATAAGCAAGTGGTTATAAAATATTCATTGTTGTTTGGGAATATTCGTTTGGTCGTGGAATATTCGTATTGTCGGGAAATATTAAATGCGACGGTAGCGACCGTGTGTATGGGCCCCATAACTTGAAGCGATTGGATGAAGAAAACGACAAATATAAGTTGGTTAAAAATAACAGGCGTAGTTATTACCAGTATTATCTTTGTTAAAATACTCGGTGGTTAAAACACACGATGTACGCCAGGTATTGCACCAATTATTGATTCTTACGTAAGAGAAGGCACTACTCAATAATGGTTACGATAATTATTGTTCGATATTTTATTGATTTAATAATTGTTGCGTTGATATTTTATATTCTTTGTTGTTTCAATAATTATCATTACACAAGTATTTTTCATTATCGAAGCAATAATTCATATTATCCTAATAATATTATTAGATAACATTATTGGCAATGTCTAGAAAGTTACATACAAGGAGAGGTTTGGTCACCTAATTGCGCACCAATAAGGAAATTCTTATTGAAAGCCCCTCTTACAGGAACCGCTTTGGTTGTCGATATTGTGATTACAGTATTATTTGTGAATAATTAATTATTGATTCATATGATGAGAAAAATATTGATTTTATGTGGATATAGATGGAGAAAATTTTATTGTGACAATTGTTGAAAATTGAAATTTTATCTTTTTCTGATAAAATAAATATATTATTATATTTTAATAATATAATAATGGTGATATTTTTATAACGAATGTGGGATATATGAGTATACGAGGAGGATGAGTATTTTTGTTGCAATAAATGTTTAAAACATGTTAAACATGTCGGTGGACCCCATTTATTGACTGAAATTTGATTATAGCATGTAAAATCGCCCGTTTGTGGATTTCGGTCAATTTCTATTTGGAATTTGGAAAAACTTTCTTCTGCAAAGTTGTAGAGAATTGAATTTCCTTTAAAAAGTCACGAGTTTTGAATTTTCTGACAAAAGGGCTATTTATTGTGAATTATTGAAGTTCTGAAGCTCCGAAATAATTGATTTTTGGAAGTTTAAAATATTTTAAATAACAAAAACGTTTTTTTGTTTGTTTTGTGGGCTACAACATGTGCATAATGAGCTGAAATCAGATCTAAGAAGGTTGGCGTAGAAATTTTAATATATATATTAATATTTTATTAAATTTTCTGCTTTGGTGTTCTAAGCATTTTCCTATAAATAGGGTGCTTAGGTTAGAATTGAAAATCACACCAGAAACTGAAGTTTTCTCTCTCTATATTATCGAAATTATTCTTGTGAGTATTTTGAGTATACTTTGAGTATTGCTATACTGGTGCAAGTCCAAGTCATAGCTTTATATCCGGTTTTTAAATTTAGAAGTCTTGATCTTTCGAGGTAAGGGATATTATTTTTTTTCGTAATGATATTATTTCTTCAATATCATTATGTTGAAATATTGATCTGAAATTTTTATCAAATTTAAAACTTTTGGTGTCGGAGTTACTATTCACGTATACTGCGGACTTATTCACGTATCGATACACTATTCACGAATCGACACTTTATTCATCGAAAAATAAAAATTTTCTTTTCATTCCAAAATATCTATTCGGATACTAGCTTTGATTGTATCTATGTTTTGATCATTCTTGAATTTTACACCACCGTGATTATTTTGAGGTATTTTTGGGCGTGGATAAAACAAAGTACTGAATCCTTAATCCTTAATCCTTGTCATTTTTGTTTCACCGGATTCGTTTCTTTAAAAATATTTTCATCATCTTCTTGTCTTAAATGATGATATTATGGAATATCTTTGGCCCAGAGTGCAAAGATGAATGATTTCTGAAGAATATCTTTGGCCGTAGTCTGCAGATGAACAGTGTTTAGATGAACATGACCAATCGATGAATATCTTTGGCCTCAGTAGTGCAAAGATGAATATTTGATTCCGGATATATATTGATTGATGTTACAGGATAAAAGATAGGCGATGAACTTTAAATTCATACATAGAAGATAGTAGTTTGCATTCTCTACTTAACTCTTCTAATGAATTATTATTTCATTGCGAATATTGATTTAAAATTTGTTGTCTATTGTATTCTATTAGATTTTTCCCTGTTGAAGACTAACGATAATTTGTTGTATATTATCTTAGTCATAATATTCTTTACTGGGCTAGTTGAGCTCACCCTTTTTCCTTTTTGTTCCATTTTTCTTCTCGGGAGGCGAGAATATAAGCGAAATGCAGTCGGGGTATGGAATGAAGGTTCTAGATAGAGTTGTTTAGTAGTCCTCACCATTTTTGTAAAATAATGTATCAATAAATGTGATGAGGATTTATTTGAGTATAGATATTGTCTAGAAGATAATATTTGTATTCAAACTCACAGTTTTACTGTTGTAATAATAAAGTTGTAGTTGTTTCTGTACCATGTATTGACAACTCAGAATGGGTGATGTATACCTATTTTTGGGGCGTCACAATGAATATTTACTTACAACATCAAATTTTAAATATGAAATCTTATAACAATCTCCCCCTATTTGATGTTGACATAACCAAGGAGATCTGTATCATGATTATTAATTTCTAGATGCAGTTGCTAGAAAGTAAATATGACTTAGTATTTCAGTGAGCAGCTGAAACCTCTAGAGAATAAGCATAAATTTATTGATGTTTGTAAAGATAGATATTACAATTAAGCTTAGTTACATCAATATGAAATGAGTTTTAACTTATCTCTATTTCTTCTGCCTTTTGTTCCTTGGAGGATTTGCATACTCTTGAGCTCATCTTCTCTTACTGACTTCATCTCTCCATGCTATATCTTCCACCTCACTCTGACTTAGCCTTGGCGAATGATCGTGTCTATTCATGAATACAGGATCTCCAATTGACATTCTTAGACTAGTGGTGGTAACTTCTTATGAGCTTGGAGAAGGCCTTTGACTCCTTAGTGGTTGTGCCATAAGAATTTGTTGATGTTCAGGTAGTGGGGTCTGATGGCGAGACTATCTTGTAGGAGAACTAGCGGGAGAACTTCTTGAGAAGTGAGCAATTTTACCTTTGCATTTGCCTCCTTTGCCTTTTCCTTTGTCGCCTCCTTTCCCTTTATTCTCCCCCTTTATGTAAGACCCCAACTTTTTAATGAATAAAATCGAATTTCTTCTATTTATTATTGTGAATAATAAGGTGTTAATTTGATATAATGCTTTGGTTATGGGTGAAATGTGCAAATTTTGCAAAATAAGCAAGTGGTTATAAAATATTCATTGTTGTCGGGGAAAATTCGTTTGGTCGTGGAATATTCTTGTTGTGGGAATATTAAATTTACGGCCAGTATAACCATTTGTGGGCCCTATAACGAAAAAACTATTTATGAAGATAACGACACGTTTGAGTTTTTATAAATAACTTGGCGTAGTTATTCTGAATTAACAATTGTTGGAATACCCGGTGGTTAAAATACGATGTCTGGCGTGGTTGCACAAAGTAGCACGCGGTATTGTACATTATTTTTGAATTATTGATTCTTACGTAAAAAGGCACTACTCAAAAATTGTTACAGTAATTACTGTTCAATATTTTATTTTATTGATTCAATAATTGTTGTGTTGATATTTTATATTATTGTTGTTTCAATAATTGTCACTGCATAGTATTTCCAATTATCAGATCAATAATTCATATTATTTGAATAATATTATTAGATAGCATTATTGGCAATGTCTAAGGAAGTTATGTCTAGGAAAGGGGTTTGGTCACCTAGTTGCGCGCCAGTAAGGAAAAATCCTTATCGGAAAGCCACCTCTTTCCTGGGAACGATAATGTTGTCATAATTGTGATTCTGTAATATTATTTGTGAATAATTAATTATTAATTTATATGATAATGAAATATTTATTGTGGATATAAATGATGGATATATTTATTTTATGTGGATATAAATGAAAGAATTAATGTTGAGGTGTTTTATCAGTATTTTGTCGGAATGGATGTATTAAAAATCGTCTGTATGTGGATTTCAGGTATTTTCTTTTTGGAATTTGGAAAAACTTTCTTCTACAAAGTTGTAGAGAGTTAAATTTCCTATGGAATGAACATAAAATTCATATTTTTCTGATAAAAGGGCTATTTATTATGAATTATTGAAATTTCAGAAATAAATATTTTTATTAAAAATATGGTGGGCCCCACTTTTGGTTGGTGAGAAATGAAATATGTTGGAATTTATTTTCAAAAGTGGTGGACGTGAATAGTAATAGATAAAGCCATCAAGTAGCAGGTTAGTCTACTATGGCGTTCTAAGCATTATCCTATAAATAGGGTGCTTAGTTAGAATTGAAAATCAAACCAGAAATAAGTTTTCTCTCTTTCTCTCTCTATATTATCGAGCGTATTTTATGAGTATTTAGATACTTTGTGAGTTACTATTCATCAGCACAAGTTTCCTTCAGCCTTATACCGGATATTTCAGTCGGAAGTACTGTTCTTTTGAGGTAAGGGATGCTATTTTCTTCATAATGATGTTATTCTTTCAATATCATTATTCCGAAATACTGGTATGGATTTATTATTTCTACCTTTTTTTGTCAGGGTTACTATTCACGTATACGACACTATTCACGTATACGGCACTATTCACGAATACGACACTATTCACCAAAAAATAAAATTTTCTTCTTTTTATCCAAGATGTTATGGTTACTATCTTTGATTGTATCCATGTTTTGATCTTTATTTTTGAATTCTGCTTCACAATTGGTTATTATGGAGTATTATTCAACTTGGATAAACTGTAATACGAATCCCTGATATTTGTCCTTTTGTCTCACTAGATTTGTGATGCCCCCAAAATAGGTATACATCACCTATCTTGAGTCGCCAAATACATGATTCAAAATTCAAATACAACTTAATAATACAACTGTCGTGTAAAATACGACAAAACATAAACTGAGAGTTTTAAAACGAATATTGTCTTCTAGACAGTATTCAACTCAAATGGAGTCCTCAATATAATTATTATCACACTATTTCATGGAATAGTGAGGACTACTAATGCTATCATCTGGACCGTCACTTCATTCCCCGACTAGTCCCGACTACGTTCTCATTTCCTGAAGAGGACAATGAAGCAAAAGAGTGAGCTCAATTAGCCCAGTAAGAAATATTATGACTAAGATAATGCAGAATAATTTATCGTTAGCCTTCAACAGTGTTAAACTGATAAAATATAACAAACATCAAATTTAACTATAGTAGAACAAGTAATCAATTAGAAGAGTCAAGTAGAGAATAAAATCTACTATCTTCTATGATTTAAACTGTTTTTCATCACTTTTATCGCTGAGACACAGCTTAATAAATAATCCACATCATCCCTACACTACGGCCAATGATATTCATTAGTATCACGACCACAAATTATCCATGCACTACTCTTGCAAGTAAGGATATTCGTGTATTCATCAATGGTCATGATCATGCCAACAACCATCCATCAATGCACTATGGGCCAATGAGGACTTTTACCACATCATTTGTAACATTACGGTCATGATTATACCGAATAATCCCTGGTCATAATCATATCATGTCCATCTATGCACTACAGGCCACAGATGACTTTCAAGATATTATAAACATGAGGATAATGACAATGATATAAGAATTCAGTAAAACAAGTTCAAGGATAAATTTTAAAGATTTATAATTCAATTTATCTAGAATTCAATAATGTCCAAATTGTCAACTTAATACTGCTTTGTGGAGTAAAATTCAAGAATAATATCGTATCAAAAATAGACAGAAAAGAAATTAATTTTTTCCATGAATAGTACCCCGGGTGAATAGTAACCGAGTGAATAGTACCCCGTGAATAGTACTTCAGGAATAGTAACCCATGAATAGTACCCCGACATGAAAAGATTAAAACTTATCAAGAATGCTTAGAATAATATTTCCATGAAAAGATACTAGATGAAACGCAAATATCAAAGATATTCTATTAATTTCATGGAGTATAGAAGCAATACTTATCAACATAAGTGTAGAATTATAAATATGAAACGAAATAATATTACTTACATACTACTGAGTATGGAAGAAAATATTATTTCTTACGAATATTGAACAAAAATAATATCACTTACGAATACGAAAGAAATAATACCCCTTACCTTAATAGGAGATTGGATACTACAATAGTGTAGTAACAGAATACTCTTCTTCTTTCTCGCTTATTCTCTCTATACTTTCTCTCTCTATAGCTTGAATGAATTGGTGAAAAATAATGAAGAAATGAGCTTCTATTTATAAGCTTGGCAGAGTAAGGGTAAAATAGTCTTTTGGCCATAATTTATGACATCATCGCTGACATCATCGATCATATTACATCATTGCTTACCTCATCGTCTGATGACATCATCGCTTACCTCATAGGAATTCAAATTCAATTTGTTCTCTTCCACCTCCTTTTACTTTTATACCATGAATTTATTATAATAATGTTACCATTCAAATTATAAAAAACATACTATTATATAATCACATCATACTACTATAATGTAATATTATAATAATATATTTGAATGAATTATTTTATCAGAAAAGATAAAATGCCAACTTTCAACACATGTCACATGCTAAAAATTCCTCAATTTAAATCTACATTGAATAACTATTTTCATATCATATATATCAATAATTAATTATTCAAAAATAATATTACAAAATTATAATATCGACAACCAGGTCGTTCCCAGGAAATATGGGGCTTTCCGATAAGGATTTCTCCCTATTGGCGCGCAATTAGGTGACCAAACCCATTTTCTCAACAGAACTTTCTAGACATTGTCAATAATACAAATAATAATATTATTCAAATAATATGAATTATTGATTTCATAATTTGAAATAATGTGCAATGACAATTATTGAATCAATAATATAAAATATTAACGTAGCAATTATTGAATCAATAAAATAAAATATTGAACGATAATTACTTCGAATAATTATTGAGTAGTGACTTCTTTACGTAAGCATCAATAATCCAAGATCTTTGTGCAATACCGTGTTACTACTATGTAATCACGCCATTCATCGTAACTTTATCACCGGGTATTTCAACAGTTAACGGTAAAACTTTCGCCGTTATTTTTATAAAAAGATAATTTTGTCGTTTTCTAACTACGACAATAATTATGTTATGGGGTCCACCAATGATTGTGTCGTCGTACGAATATTCCTAGACAAAAAGAATATTCTTCGACCAAACGAATATTTTATAACAACTTGCATACTTTGCAAAATTTATAAATATTACTCACAGTTATTACATTATAACAAATTCACAACTTAATATTCAAAAATATAATTCGAGAAAAATTAATCTTTATTTATGAAATTTTGGGTCTTACAGGATTCGTTTTCTTTAAGATATTTTTCATCATCCTCAGTCCTAAATGATGATATTACTGAATATATTTGGTCTGCAGTGCAAAGATGAATGATTAACGGATGAATATCTTTGCCCCGTAGTGAAAAGATGAACAGGTGTTGAGATGAACATGACCAACTGGTGATACAAATGAATATCTTTGGCCTGTAGTGCAAAGATAAATATTTGATTCAAGATGTATATTGATTGATGTTACAGGGATAAAATATTGATGATGGACTTTCAAATCTTAGAAGATAGTAGAATTCATTCTCTACTTGACTCTTCTAATGAATTGTTGTTTCCGCTGTAGTTGTTGATCTAAAACTTGTTAACTATTATATTCTATCAGATTTTTTCCTGTTGAAGACTATTGATAATTTGTTGTATATTATCTTAGTCATAATATTCTTACTGGGCTAGTTGAGCTCACCCTTTTTCTTGTTTGTTTCATTTTTCTTCTCAGGAGGTGAGAACATAGCAGGAACTAGCCGGGGTATGGAGTGATGGTTCAGGATAGTTGTTTTAGTAGTCCTCACTATTTTGTAAAGTAGTGTATCAATACTTGTAATGAGGACTCTTTTTGAGTTTGTATACTGTCTATTAGACAATATTTGTATTCAAACTCACAGTATATGTGTGTCGTATTTTGCATGATAATTGTATTACTGAGGTTATATTTGTTTCTGTACCATGCATTTGGCGACTCAGAATGGGTGATGTATACCTATTTTGGGGGCGTCACACTTTATGTCAGCATCAAGGGTTCGAATATCTTCAGATAGGCGAGTCATGCCTTGTACGAGTTCGTTGAGTTGAGTCTGGGATTGAACAATTTTTGTACGATTTTTCTGGATCAGAGAGTCAGTTCGAGCTTCTCTCTTTTTCAGAATGGCCAAGACATTTTCTGTTTGTTGCATTTGACCCATGAAGAATGCTTGGAATTCTTTTATTTGGGTCTTTAGACTCGTGAGATTTTCCATCAGAAGTTGATTTTGGGATTCTTGAGTATTTTGTAAAATAAGAACAACATCCCTATGCTTCTTGGCAGCTAAAAAGTGGATTTGATCCCTTTCATTGATACTCTGAATCATCTCTTTTATTATCTCCCTAAGCTTCTTTGTCAGTTCAGAACTTAGGTTGCTTGGGAGAGTATTGACAGCATCAATCAAATGAGTCAGCCTCATATGAACAAGTTCGAAGTGAACTTCATGATCTTCTTGTATGTCCTTGGTCACTTTCTTAGTTGCTTTTGACAACTCCATTTTGGTAGAGAGATCAGATATAAGCTCAAGGAGTTGCGGATTATTTCACTACAAAAAAATGGGGCTTCAACAACAACCGATTTTCGTTGCTAAAAGTGTCAAATTTCGTTGCAAAAGGGTTTTGGCAACGATTGTACTGTCGTTGCGTCTTTCGTTGCGCAATGAGCGTTGCTAATTGTTTCGCAACGAACGTATTTTTTTCGTTGCCAAAAGTAATACATTTTGCAACGAAATTTGGCTTTCGTACAGAGACATCGATCCTTTAGCAACAAAATATATTGTTGCAGAATAATTAAAATTTCGTTGCTAAAAACCCCATTTCGTTGCAAAAGCACCGCTAACCGGCAACGAAATGAACTCTTTTTTTTTTTTTCGCAACCACTACATTTTCGTTGCAATTGACACCATTTTGCAAACGACATTTTTCGTTGCGATAAATTATGAAAATTGTTGCCTAAACTTGCTTTCGTTTGCGGAATGTAAACTTTTTAGCAACAATTTTCGTTCTTCGATTATATTATTTGGATTGACGACATTATCTTTGAATCAAAGAACGAAAATGTTTGTTCTTTGGTTATTTTTCAATAGCAACGAAAGTCGTTGATTAGCAAATTTACATTATATGTTATCGTTTCTTTATATGTGCAACGAAAGTTGATATGATTTGCAACGATAAAAAATGTTTCCTTTTATTTTAGTATTAGCAACAATATCCTCTCCGTTGTTATTAGGTTAATTTTTCGTTGCCAAATATTATATTTTTAATGCCATTAACAACGAAAATTTGTTGCTAAATGTATAAAAAATTATTGCTATATTAAAACTTGTTCAATGCTTTGGTAACGAATTATATTGTTGCCAAATCAAAATTTGACATTCTTTTTGTGTACCTAGCTGGCTCAATATCCCCATAGCAAATAATGGCAAAAATACAAAAAACTAAAATATTATTAACTTAATAAAATCATCCACTACATAATCATTCATTATCTTTACAATTAACCATCTAAAGCTACCACAATTCTTCAATCAAAGTATATATCTACATATATAGAGAGAGTAAACTTCATAATTTCGTCCCTTGTCTTCCGTAAACGTAGCACGAAAATTCATCTTTTAAAAGATGCAATGCAGTATTGAAGGAGGTAGCTATTTCATGATCATCATCAACATCAACATGTAAGTATCAAACCTGCAATTATGCTTCAAAAAGTTGTTTAACTATAATAAAATTTTACTCTAGATATTTGAGTGCTAAACTTTGAAATCTATTACTTTGACTCAACTCCAACTTACGGGGAAAAGGGGCGGGGGAGTGAATGCATTAAAATAGATGTTATAAGATTTTAGAATTTCTTGGGCTAGAATGAATCTTTAGTTGTGCCTTCAAATTGTTCATAGGGGACATAAATGTTGAATATAGCAAAATCTCATATATACATTTTTTAATTTGATATTCAATAAAGCTATGCTATTTTGTTTAACAAAAAAATTTACATTTTATACCCACAGAATACCACAATGTGAACCGTGTAATATGATCTGTATGGATTGGCATACGAGATAAACAGAAGACATCAATGAAGTGAAGAAATAAGGGGTAAAAGTACCTTCTGTTATGGAGAACATGGGGGAGCTGGTTGTGTCCTCTTTTGAATTGGAGTTAACCACATCATATGAGCTTGGTTCTAAATTTGCAGGTCTTGTTGTAGGTTCAAGTTCACGTTTACGGTGAGAAGTACTTTCGCTTGTTGTCAAATTGTCTGAATCACTTGGAGTCTCACTATGTTCTACCAAATTTTCTAGAGCATGACTTTCTGCTTGAGCATCTAATAGTTTTTGGCTTTCTTGGTCTACAGACAGAGCATGAATCTTTTGTTCATTAAGCCTTGTACTTACTGTACTGGAACTGGGGTCCACAAAAGTCCTGACTGGCGTCCTTGATGGACCTGGAGAGTCCTCAATTTGGAGAGTAAAGTAAGACCTGAGATCAGGTAACAAAAGCAATCTTTCCCAGGGATTTTTTAGAATTTTCACAAGGTGGAGGTGTCTCCTTTGCTCTCAATTTTAATCTCTCAGAGAACTGATGTTTAGCTTCATTGTTGAAATTGGACTCAAATAAACGACAATATCTATCAAATGACTCACTCTAAGATGTTGTTCTTCTGAAGCACTGCTTGTCAATATCAATATGCTTGCAACACGCAGAAGCAGATTGATTGTTTTCACAGCTATTTAAAGGGCTATATTTACTATCATCAGTGTCCTCCATCATAATCTTGGAGTACTTGCGATCATAAGGAATTTTGTGAAACACTGGATCCATGATAATCTGGTGTTGCTTCTCCTTTCTGCTCTCTCTAATGGCATGACTGATCTTTTGTCTAAGCTTCTTAAAACGCTTAATGACTGGTTTATTCTCATGCTCCGTCTTCAGCCCACGAGGTGTACATGGGGGGAGATAATTGAAAGACTTGGGCCTTCTCAAGGTTGGTATCGAAACGCCATCTTCCCTGCCCTCAGCTAATGATGCAACTGATTGATCACCCATATTTATGTTCGACTTGAACTTGGTTGAATCATGGGAATGATTACAAACTTGGAACTTTTCTTCTCCTTTTGTAGAAGATGCAGGACCCTGATTGCATATATAATTGCTTAACTCGAACGCTATTCTGCATGCAGAGCCAGCCACCGAAAATGATATAGACTTTGTTAATCCCGTCTTTGAGTTGGATGCCTGACGATTATGTAAGTAATGTACTAAAGGAGAACTCGGGTCTATAAATATTTTCAGGAAAAACTCCTTTCTTGTGCCAAATATATCCAGAGCATCCATAAAATGATTTGACGCCTGGAGTGAACCACCTTCACTGAGCTCCTTTGCATCAGCCTCACTCTGCTTCCAGTAACTCGCACTATTTATGGCTGCACACAGCTTACATGTTTGGATTTTGGTAACTGGTTCCTCAATGGGTTTTGGCAGGAGATGGTCTGATATCCTAGAACCAGAGGAGTTTCTATTAATAAACTTGTGACTTTTTTCCCTTCAAAGCAAGTTCAGCATCCAATTCTGTAGATTCTGAGTGATGGCTAGGATTAGTTTTTGCCAGTTGTGTGTGGGTGGGGCAGGATAAACTTCGACAATGTCGGCCCTTTTTCTTGGACTTCTCTTCAGCTATCAAAGCTTTTATTCTAGATTTCATGGAGCTTTTAGTTACTGGACTATGATCTGCGGCTTTTTCCTTTTTCCCAGTAATTAGCTCTGTGGCCTTTTCTCCAATCTGATGAATTTCATTTAGCCTTTGTCAATGTGAGGAACTTTCTCGTTTCAGCATCAATGTGTTCTTGCACTTCACCTATGTCAGTGGCAGCTTTGTCATTCCCTGGATCTCCACAAACTAAAGAAAAGGAAAGAGGCTATTAATTAATAACACAAAACTCTAATAGATAACCCCAAACTTGATAACACTTGCACCAAAGAATTAAGTAAGGATATGGAATTATGTACAACTATGACGCATCAACAGACCCTTCCAGTTAAGTTAAATTCTTATCCTTTAGTATCAGATTTTATTACATATACATTTACAAATCCAAAAGTATTAAACACACAATGATACAAGCATAAAAATCTTTGTAGATTGAGAATTAGGATTATGAAATGAAATGATTGACCATTAAACATTTGACCAAACAGAGACGACTTACTTGCATTGTGCCTGCTTGAACCGCCAAGTCTTTTGTACAGAAGCATTTTCTTAACATTAGACCAATGGTTGTGGTGTAGAGCATTAAGTATGGTATGCATGCATCCTGGATGGCCACCCTCCAAATGAATTTTAGGGTTTTGGCGCCCTATATTCTTTCCCATATGATACAGGTATCTTCCAAGTGCTTCAGTGACAATTCATTTGAATTGAAGGCCTCTAAGTTCCCAAAACTGATCCATACCACAATACCAATAGCAAAATTTAAGTACAAGCGTACGAGGGAACATACCAAAAGCAATATAATGTTTTCTCTTTCTTTTTGTTTGTGCATAAGCATCTGCAGTGACTAGCATATGTTCGTGACAAGTAATATGTACTATATTTTTTTACTCTCAGGAAAAGAAAAACATATGTTCGTGACAAGTAATCTGTACTATATTTTTTTACTCTCAGGAAAAGAAAAACAAATGGCACCTCTGCTTGAGGTAGACGGTGATTAAATACAAGGAAAATGTCAGAATTAATAATAATGAAATTTTAGACAGATTAAAATACAACATCATATCCATTACATAAACAACCTTATATTCATAATAAACAAAAAAATGCACAAAATTTTGCTCACCTTGACGAAAAATTCTGGCTCTGCCAAGAAAAAGATACCCCTTCGAGATCATATTCCTACAAGATTTTATTGGTGAAAATGAAATCTATGCATCTAAATATTCAAAAAACACATTTTATACATTATTTAGAAGCATTGGATGAGGAGATGCTTTTTAGTTAACTAAAACCAACTCAATCATATTATGGCTTTGCCGAGGTGATATTTATACTAAATGCATCACTAGAACATTAACAACAATGTGATAAAGGAGAACATATACCAGTTTCCTGAATCATGAATGTTATATACAGACAAACCAAAAGTGTTTCTCAATCGACTATTAGATGAAAATCAATCCATATATATGTGCAGATGGTATAATGGTAATCATACATAGAATATTTATTATAATCCTTCCATTACAAAATATAAAATCAACGTATTTGAAATATTTTCAAAATCAAAATTGACACGAATCATTAAAGAAATATAACAAAATTGACATGAATCATTAAATAAATCTAGGGTTAGAGGGAGTTGAGAGAGAGGGGAAAGAGGCGTGAGAGGGCTGATCTGAGTGATGGGAAAGAGGGGCGCAGCCGACCTTGAGATGCATGCCGCGGACTTAGGGGTACCGCGATCGATCTAGTGAGGGGAAAGAACGATCAAGTAGGTACCGAAACTTTTTTTTGTTACAATCGAATAACTGTACTTTCAAAAACTTACAAAAGTAATTTTGCTGATGTGGAGGTTAAAAATTTTCTTAAAGAAAATGTTCTTTCATGATCTCAAAGCTAAACCTCTTCACATTGTAAACCTTATATTCCAACAAAACTATCATACCAACTATCTACCACGCTTAAATTTATGTAATACTAATATTTAAACTAAGTAAAGATCGTCGTTTAGGAAATTGTAATAATAATAATAATTGTAATAACTGTAATAATAATTATTATTATTGTAATAAAAAATGAAATTTTTTGTAATAATAAAAAAACACATTTTTTTAATAAAAAAAAAACAAAACAACTAATTTAGTTTTCATTCTAATTTAGATAAACAAAACAAAAATTTATGGACAAGTTTTTGTTTAGTTTCTGCTCCCTTTCTTTCACTTAAGACGGTAAACTTCAAGCAACGAATATTCATGTACTACAAATATCAAATAATATCAAACATTATTCAAGTTGTATTTATCCAAATATCATGAGTTTCATTTCTTTTAAATTGTTTGCTGTAATGGACTTCGTTTAGTTTTTCCCTCTTTTTCCATGTAGATTGTTTAAGTTCTGTTAGTTAGGTTCATACAAATAGTAGTAGTAGTACTAATTTTATTTATTTATATTTTAAATTTCATGACTATAACTAAATCTATAATACTTAGAATGAAAACTAAATTAGGTATTTTGTAATAATATTAGTTGTTTTTGTTTTTTTTTATTAAAAAAAATTGTGTTTTTTTTTATTACAAAAAAATTTTCATTTTTTTTTATTACAATAATAATTATTATTATTACGGTTATTACAATTATTATTATTATTACAATTCCTAAACGATGCTACTTAGTTTAAATATTAAGATTACATAAATTTAAGCATGTAGATAGTTGGCACAATTGGTTTTTGTTGGAATATAAGGCTTTCTAAATATGACACATTTTCTTTAAGAAAATTTTTAACCTCCACATCAAGAAAAATAACGGGCCACGTCGTGAAAAAAATGGAGTCAACTTACAAGATGAATACATTTCCGTCTAGTTTTTGGGACGAAAAATCGAACTTTTGTAAGTTTTGAAAGACAGATTATTCGATCAGAATAAAAAAGTTTGATAACTACAATGAAAATCGGATTCCAAAGACAAATGGCCAAAAATCTTATTTATCCCTTTTTTTTTTCTCTGCGGCTGGTGAAATAAGAGTGAGAGAGTTAGGCCACAACGCTCCTGATTGAACCATCTGTTTATGCAGACCCAACCCACGTTCATGAAGCTCTTTGATTAAAACATCTGTACATGAAATTTTGGCTCCTAAATTAAGGACTTGTTTCAAAAAAGAAAGTTTCATTTTAACTTATAAAAAAAATTAACAATGTAAACTCTTTAAAAAGTAATATTATAAATAGAATTATTATTTCAAAAATTTAAATTAATTTTAATTTT
Source organism: Panax quinquefolius (assembly GCA_020205615.1). NCBI lineage: Eukaryota > Viridiplantae > Streptophyta > Magnoliopsida > Apiales > Araliaceae > Panax > Panax quinquefolius. The sequence goes on along the minus strand of CM035171.1, from coordinate 80,570,437 downwards.
AATTTTAATTTTAATTTTAATTTTAATTTTAATTTTAGAATGTCAAAAATTAGTTAATAACAAATCAAATATAACTTTTTTTGTAAAATGTAGAATAGTAATAATTTAATGATTTGTGATTTGTTCTACAAAAGAGTCTTAATTATTATAATTTTTTTATTGTCAATTTAAATTATTGTAACTTAATATTTTAATAAATAAAACATTTAATATTATAAATTATTTAAAAATATTATTAAGAATAAAATCATATTTTAAAATTTTAATTACATTACAATTTGAGTTGTTTTATACCATAAATTAACAAAAATAAACTCAAAGTTAACTCTTTCTCAGAGAATAGATGAGTTTAACATTTGTGGTCTACTCCACAAAAGAGCCTAATCTTTTTTTTCATGGTCAATGTATGAAATTTTAAAGTTTAATTATTGTAAATTTATTTACTTTGATAATTTTTTTGGCTAAAAATCATAAAGGCAATCAACGCCACTTTAAAAAATATTTTTTAAAAAAACGAATTTTAAAAAAAATTATCTTATTTTTTTAAATGATTTTATTGTGGCGCCCCAAAATTAGGTATCGTCACCCATCTTGGTCGCCACTTACATGGTACATAAATTCAAATACAACTTACTAACCTAACTGTAGGTATATAATACGACATAAAACCGTGAGTTTGAATACAAATATTGTCTACTAGATATTATACAAACTCAAAAGGAGTCCTCATTACAACTATTATCACACTATTTCACGTAATAGTGAGGACTACTAATGCTATCCTCTCGACCATTACTTCGTTCCCAGGCTCGTCCCAAATGTGTTCTCATTTCAAGAGAAAATAATTGAAAGAAAGGGTGAGTTCAACTAGCCCCCGAAGAAATATTATGACTAAGATAATGCGAATAAATTATCATTAGCCTTCAACAAAGATGTTAAACCGATAAAATATACAATGACAAACCAGTTTAATCTGCAAATGAATAAGCAATCCATTAAAAGAGTCAAGTAGAGAATAAAGTCTACTATCTTTTAGGTTTTAAAAGGTTTTCATCAATTTTATCATTTGAGACTCGACTTTTAATAAATAAACCACCACATTTAATCATCCTCGTACCACGATTCCAAGGATTTTCATCAAATTATCAATGGTCATGACTATACCGAATCACCCCCGGTCATAATCATACCAAAAACTATCCATCATCGCATTACGAACCACCGAGGACTTTTGTCACATCATTTATATCAAGTCGTGATTATACCGAATGATCCTCGGTCATAATCATACTAAGTTCATCTATGCACGTAAGCCCAAAGATAACATAATATAACATGAGGATGATGACAATGACATAGTAATTCAATAAAACAAGTTCAAGAATTATTTAATCCATGAATTATTAACGTCCAAATTGTCAACATGAATCTTTGTTTAGAGTAAAATTCAATAATGATCGTAAGAATATTTCCATGAAAAGATCTTTGGATGAAACGCAAATATCGAGGATATTCTACTAATTTCATGGAGTATAGAAGTCAAAGTTTTAACCAACCGGGTATAATAAAGAATGGAATAACAAAAGAAATCACCATGCATGCGATTTGCCGCATGAGGCGAGTTATTCCAATGAAATAATAATAATCGGAACCAGTCGGGTGAAATTCACACCGACAGGATGTTCCAACAAAATAATAAAGATGGAACCGGATCCGTGTAAAACACATGAGATAGGATATTCCAACGAATGATAAAGATTTTAACCGGTCCTCCAGTAAAACACACGTGATGTGATGTTCCAACAGAATAATAAAAAAATCGGAACCAGGTCCTGTAAAACACACGATGTGGATGTTCCAATGTATAAATAGAAGAATGTCACCAAGTATAGGGTAAACCACGATACGAGTTATTCCAATGTAATAATAAGCAATGGAATAACATAAGGATTTCACCAAGTATAGGGTATGCCATGACATAAAGTTATGTATAGGGTATGCCACTTTTAAAAGTTATTCCAACGTAATAATAATGAATGGAATAATGTAAGTTCTCTTCAAGAAGAAAGAATAACACCCTCACCGTAAAAAGAACCTGAATATAGAAGTAGTGAAGTAGCGAGAATACTCTTCTTCTTTCTATAACTTTCTCTCTATAGCTTCTCTCTATAATTTCTCTCTCTGAGTTTCAATGAATTCGTAAGAAAATAATGAAGGAATGAGCTTCATTTATAGGAAAATGGAATGCATAAGAAACTAATCCATGAACGGTCAGATTGATTTACTTTAATCTGACGGTTCATATTTAAAAAAAATAAAATATAATATATTCTATTTATATAAAAACATTTTACTATGCAAACACTATGCAATACTATGCAAAACACTATGCAACACTATGCATAATAAAATATAATATATTCTATTTATAGAATAACTTTAATAAAGTATTCTATTTTATATAAAAAGATGTTTCTGTTTTATTACGTTAATAATACGAATAAAACAAAACGTCATTATCGCTATAATAATTCATATTATTAATCGACAATAATGGAATCAAACTGAGTGACTTCTCACATAAGCATCAATAATCAATACTGTGTGCTACTATGCAACCACACTTATTACTGTACTTTTACTACCGAGTAGTTCAACAGTAACCACGGTAAAACTTCCGCCGTTATTTCAATAAAATATTTTTGTGCTTTTCTCAATCCGAACAATAATTACATTGTAGGGTCCACTAATGATTGAGTAGTTGTACGAATATTCCTCGCTAAACCTAATATTCCCCACCAAATCGAATATAATATAACCACTGCATACTTTGCAAAATTTATAAATACTACCCACAACTATAATATTATCTTAAATTCACACCATAATATTAAAAAATTATTTCAACAAAATTTAAATCTTTATTGATAAAATCTGGGGTCTCACAATCTCCCTCCTTATGGAATTTCACCCTCGAAATTAGGGTGCGTACTGGTATGATAAAGAGGTGAGGTACCTTGAATACCTTTATCGTTTAAAAATATTAAATTCATCTTCTGATCCGCCAAAGATATTCATTAACAATTCATCTTTGCACTACACAGCCAAAGATATACAAATCAGAAAAACCAATAATCTTTGAGACTCACTTAATAATAGTATCACAACCATGAATTATCCATGCACCACCTTGCTAAGGATATTCGTGTTTTCAATTACTGATCATGATTATCTGAATAATAATCCGTGGTCATAATCATACCAAGTCTATCAATGCACTACTGACGAAAGATGACTTTTACCACATCAATGAATTAATATTTCATTCTTTGAGACTCAAATTTCAATAATTAATCCATATCATCGAATCATCCTCGCACTTCTGAGGCCAAGGATATTCATTAGTATCACGACCACAAATTATCCATTCACTACTACCAAAGATAATCGTGTATTCATTAGTATCACGACCACAAATTATCCATGCACTACTACTTAAAGATAATTGTGTTTTCAATTATGGTTATGATTATACCGAATGATCCTCGGTCATAATCATACCAAGTCCATCTATGCACGTAAGCCACTTATGACTTTGAACACATCCATGAATTAATATTTCATTGCTGAGACTCAGCTCAATAATTAATCCACATCGTCGAATCATCCCTGCACTACAGGCTAAGGATATTCATTAGTATCACGACCACAAATTATCCATGCACTACGGCCAAAGATAATTGTGTTTTCAATTACGGTTATGATTATACCGAATGGTCCCTGGTCATAATCATACCAAGTCCATCTATGCACGTAAGCCACAGATGACTTTGAACACATCCATGAATTAATATTTCATTGCTGAGACTCAGCTCAATAATTAATCCACATCATCGAATCATCCCTGCACTACAGGCCAAGGATATTCATTAGTATCACGACCACAAATTATCCATGCACTACTACGAAAGATAATTGTGTTTTTCATTTCTGATTATGATTATGCCGACAATCCTCGGTCATAATCATACCAAGTCCATCTATGCACGTAAGCCACAGATGACTTTGAACACATCCATGAATTAATATTTCATTCTTTGAGACTCAAATTTCAATAATTAATCCACATCATCGAATCATCCACGCACTACTGTGCCAAGGATATTCATTAGTATCACGACCACAAATTATCCATGCACTACTGACGAAAGATAATTGTGTATTCATTTACTGATTATGATTATACCAGAATAATCCGTGGTCATAATCATACCAAGTCCATCTATGCACTACAGCCACGTATGACTTTCAACATAATATAAACATGAGGATAATGATATAAAGAATTAATCAAATGAGATAAAGGATAAATATTAAACATTTATAATATAATTTATCCGAGATTCAAGAATATCCCCATGTTATCAATCATTTAATAATCTCATAATCTAATATCATTAATATTATAACAATATTTTAATCACTTCTTAAATTTATAAACAATTTATCTCAATTGTTTACGCTTTACCATATAATGCATTTAATCATTCAAAATGCCATACTCATAAGATATCATTACCAATTATCAAATCCTCAAAAAATATGCATATACTCTATATAGGATTCTCTAGCCATAAAATCCTATTTTCAACTTTGTTACTTCACATAACATATTTAACTCATATGTTCAGTAATTAAACTATTTTCATGAAAAATACCAAATCAGTCCCAAAAATATTTCTTTTCTGGGATTTAGCATAATATAGTCCCATAATGAAAATATATTTTTCTCGGAATTTTTAAAATTCATTTACTATTTTTCAAAAATTAATTTCTAATTAATTCCTTAAGAAATTAGCTACCTCAAGTTTAACTCCAGAAATTCCCAAATCTTGGCAGGACCTTACACATGTTAACATGAGCTTCTAGTTTAAATTTCATGGTCATCGGAGTTATAGAACTCCGGTTATAGCGTTTTTCGTCGAAAAAACCTAAATATTGAAATAGTCATAACTTGCTCATTTTAAGTCAGAATGAGCTCATTTTTGGACAAGAGATACTTTATACCATATACCTTCATGTCCCAAAAGGCCAGAATTTTTCTCATAATTTAAGTGGCCGAAACAGCCCCTTAAAGTTTCTGGGCAGTAGCATTTTCAAAATTTACAGCTTTGGCCTCCTTTGCTAAAATCAGTCCACACAAAAATCTACAACACCTTTTCCAGTAATTCCACTTGGATTATTTAGGTAACTCATAGATCTAACTCTAGGATTTGACCACATTCAAAAATTCAAAATATAATAGGAGATATGGTCAATTGAATTTCATGTTACGTTTTTCACTAAAATCTGATTTTCAACTCTTTGTGATTTCTAAGAAACTTTCATGTTTTCACATACTAACCAACATAAATCATCATAAAACTTACTAATACTTCATATACCCATGATTTTATTAGTTCTATACTTTTATTATGACTTTCATCATAATCCACGTAAATGATCCTTTTAGTTGAAGAAATATTTGAGGTTTAAGAAATGGGTTTTTGTCTTTGGGGTCATTACAAAATTCGATTTCACGCTCTAGGGTAGGCTAGGAAATCTTCAAGAATACGTCAAGAAATTTATTAATGATAAAATATCATTCAAAACTGTTACTCTCGTCCAAGACTTGGATAATACGTCACATTAATACCAACTGTGACTTCTATCCCTTAACCTAGATAGCATCTCACAATGATACCTATAAACTTGCCATCTTCATTCACGATGTCGCCTCTGTAAAGTCCTCGGCTTGGTGCATTCCACACAAGGAAGTTAACAATGAAAGGATCGGGGCTCTTTACTTATGGCTTGATATAACAGTGATTAACTTTAGGGTTTGGTTACTTTGAATTCATATAACAGGTTGGTTATGAATATAAAAGCTAACAACCTTACGAAAAGCATGATGAGTAGTTAACCAATTGATTCCTAAAATCACATCAAAGGCAAGTATTTTCAAAAAGATAAGATCGACAGGTAACGTGAAAGTTTCGATTTGAATCAACAAGATTTATAAACAGTGGAGGTAACGAAGGTTTCTCCCAACTAAGTTTAAACAGATAAATCAAAGTCCAATTTCTCTGAGAGTCAAATTTAAACGTTGAACGCAAGCAAGAGAGATAAAATAATAGGTAGAACCGGTATCGAATACGATATAGACTTCGCAAGAGCTTATGATTAACTTACCCGTGATAATTTTATTCGGGTTCCTCGTCACGAGAAAAAAAACGCTCTCTTAAACTTACACGGCTTTGGCTTGTGCGGGACATCCTTTGGCATCACTATCTCAACTGGACTTGACTTCACCATACGACAAAATCGAGCTAAGTGACCTTCTTCCGCAATTAAAACACGCTTTGGATTCTTGCGTCTGGTTTTGAGACGGATGTGTCCCTCTTGTCCATTTGAAACATACGACCGGGTGGTCGTTCTTCTTCCTTTGAAACGGGTCTTGATCTTAGCCGTCTTCACGTCATTGTTGAACCCTCTCTTCTTGAAATGTCCATTCTTATTATCTTGGTCATGATTACCACCAAATGGTTACCATTCTTGACATGATAATTTCCCCACGATGGTTATCATTGTTCATGGCCGACATTGCCACCATTATGATTATTATCGTGTTGTTGCTCATTACCTTTTGGTTGAGTGACTCAACGGTCTCATGTGCTTCATTGCTTATCTCAATATTTTCGGATGTCATTTTCAAATCGCCACCAAACATGGGTTAAATAACATATCACATATTATCCCTATACTCGTGAGACCAAATAAATACCACATAAACTTAGGTAGGTCATACTAGCGAAGGAATTCCCCCTCTCTCCCTCCTAGTTCTTGTCTCACATCTTAGCCGGGGATCATATCCTAAGCTCGATACCAACCGTGGCGCCCCAAAATTAGGTATCGTCACCCATCTTGGGTCGCCACTTACATGGTACATAAATTCAAATACAACTTACTAACCTAATCGTATGTATATACAATATGACATAAATCGTGAGTTTGAATACAAATATTGTCTACTAGATATTATACAAACTCAAAAGGAGTCCTCATTACAACTATTATCACACTATTTCACGTAATAGTGAGGGACTACTAATGCTATCCTCTCGGACCATTACTTACGTTCCCAGACTAAGTCCCAAATATGTTCTCATTTCACAGAAGAAACGGTGAAAGAAAAGGGTGAGCTCAACTAGCCTAGTAAGAAATATTATGACTAAGATAATGCGAGAATAAATTATCATTAGCCTTCAACAAAGTGTTAAACGATAAAATACAATAGACAACCAGTTTAACTGCAGCGGAATAAGCAATCCATTAAAAGAGTCAAGTAGAGAATAAAGTCTACTATCTTTTAGGTTTTAAAAAGGTTTTCATCAATTTTTATCGTTGAGACTAAGTTTAATAAATAAACCACCACATTTAATCATCCCTGTACCACGGTCAAGGATTTTCATCAAATTATCAATGGTCATGACTATACCGAATCACCCCGGTCATAATCATACCAAAACTATCCATCATCGCATTACACAGCCACCGAGGACTTTTGTCACATCATTTATATCAAGTCATGATTATACCGAAATGATCCTGGTCATAATCATACTAACTTTCATCTATGCACGTAAGCCCAAAGATAACATAATATAACATGAGGATGATGACAATGACATAGTAATTCAATAAAAAACAAGTTCAAGAATTATTTAATCCATGAATTATTAACGTCCAAATTGTCAACATGATCTTTGTTTACGTAGAGTAAAATTCAATAATGATCGGAAGAATATTTCCATGAAAAGATCTTTGGATGAAACGCAAATATCAAGGATATTCTACTAATTTCATGGAATATAGAAGTCAAAGTTTTAACCAACCGGGTATAATAAAGAATGGAATAACAAAAGAAATCACCATGCATGCGGTGCTTGGCATAGATAGGTTATTCAACAGAATAATAATAATCCGAACCAAAAAAATTGAAATTCACAAGCGGGATGTTCCAACAAAATAATAAAGATGGAACCGGATCCGGTGTAAAACACACGAGATAGGATATTCCAATGAATGATAAAGATTTTAACCAGGTCCGTGTAAAACACACGAGCATGTGATGTTCCAACGTAATAATAAAAAGCGGAACCAGTCCCGTGTAAAACACATGACGGGATGTTCCAACAGAATAATAGAAGAATGTCACCAAGTATAGGGTAAATCATGATAAAAGTTATTCCAATGTAATAATAAGCAATGGAATAACATAAGGATTTCACCAAGTATAGGGTATCTGCCATGATCACGAAAGTTATGTATAGGGTATGCCACTTTTTACAGATTATTCCAATGAATAATAATGAATGGAATAATGAAGTTCTCTTCAAGAAGAAAGAATAACACCCTTACCGTAAAAGAACCGAATATAAAGTAGTGAAGTAGCGAGAATACTCTTCTTCTTTCTATAACTTTCTCTCTATAGCTTCTCTCTATAATTTCTCTCTCTAGAGTTTCAATGAATTAAGTAAGAAAAATAATGAAGGAATGAGCTTCATTTATAGGAAAATGGAATGCATAAGAATTCTAATCCATGAACGGTCCAGATTGATTTACTTTAATCGGCGGTTCATATTTAAAGAAAAATAAAATATAATATATTCTATTTATATAAAAACATTTTACTATGCAAACACTATGCAATACTATATGAAAACACTATGCAACACTATGCATAATAAAATATAATATATTCTATTTATAGAATAACTTTAATAAAGTATTCTATTTTATATAAAAGATGTTTTACATTTTATTACGTTAATAATACTGAATAAAACAAAACGTCATTATCGCTATAATAATTCATATTATTAATCGATAATGGAATCAAACCGAGTGACTTCTCACATAAGCATCAATAATCAATACCGTGTGCTACTATGCAACCACACTTATTCTTTGTACTTTTACTACTAATGAGTAGTTTAACAAAGAACTACTAGTAAAAACTTCCGCCGTTATTTCAATAAAATATTTTTGTCGCTTTCTCAATCCGATAATAATTACATTGTGGGATCCACTAATGATTGAGTAGTTATGTATTTAATATTCCTGCTAAAACCTAATATTCCCCACCCAATCGAATATAATATAACCACTTGCATACTTTGCAAAATTTATAAATACTACCCACAACTATAATATTATCTTAAATTCACACCATAATATTAAAAAAATTATTTCAACAAAATTTAAATCTTTATTGATAAAATCTTGGGTCTCACATTTATTTTTTTAAAGAAATTTGAAAAAAATAAAAATGTGATCCAATGCCAAACTAACGGGCATTGTAACTTTTTTTATTTTTTTATAAAGCAAATTTATAAAAAAAAAAAGAGTAAGATGTAACATCACTTTAACTGACGTTGGAATTTTTTTTTTTTATTTCTTTGATCTCTTGTACTTGTTTACAAACATCAATATTTTTTATTTATTCTCTGTCATCAGCGTTAGAAATGAAGGAGTATATAAGACTTCAACTATAAAAAAAAAAAAAAAAATTCTAACGCCAATTAAAGTGACGTTGCATCTTACTCTTCTTTTTTATAAATTCATTTGTTTAAAAAAAAATTAAATAAAATAGGGATAAAATTGATATTACATTAATTAGTATTTTTTAAAATGATGAATTTTAGTATTTTTTAATTTAATTTTTTTTAGTATTTTAGTATTTTTTTTAATTAGTATTTTTAGTATTTGTGGTTACCAAAACTTTTTTTGTTACAATCGAATAACTGTACTCTCAAAAATTACAAAATGATCATTATTTTTAATTTTCGTCCGAAAAAACGGATGGAATCCTTACTGTGCATATTTTTGCTGACGTGGAGCTAAGCTTGCCATGCTTAAAAATTATTTAAAGAAAATGTTGCTCATGAGTGTTGAACTCCAGACCTTTCCACACTAAAAACCTTATATTCTAACAAAAGCCACTAGACCAACTACCTATCATGCTAAAATTTACGTAACACTAATATTTAAACCACCTAGTATCGTTAATATCTTGTAACATGAATCAACTGTTAATATCTTGCAAGGATTAATATTTATATCAAAATATGAGATTTCCCCCATATATTCATTTCTTCTCCTTCACTACATATCATAACTAATTGCAAGTGATAATAATAATAATAACATTCATAATAATAATAAGACTAATAACAACAACAACAACAACAACACCAACAACAACAACAATAATAATAATAATAGTAATATTAATAGTAATAGTAATAGTAATAGTAATAATAATAGTAATAATAATAATAATAAAAATAAATAAATAACAACAACAACAACAATAAACAACAACAACAACATAATAAAAAAATAAAATAAATGTAAGAAAAATTTACCTTCAATTTGTAACTCCCACTAAATTCTAAATTCTGTCAATAAATAGACTCGAATTAAACATTTTATACAATAATTAAAAAAAGACTTTTACCACTAAATTATTATGAATTTATGATTATTGGTATGCATGCATACATACAATTCAACTTAGATTTTACCACGAGGGTATTCAAGTAATTTAGAATAAATCAAATTAGTGTAATGCGGAGTATCATCACTACTAAAATCAAGTCCTTACCGTGTTTGACCCCAAAAGCGAACTTGCATAATCACATTCATATATATCTATAGAGACGGAAAGAAAGAGAAATATAAATGGCACCTCAGGTGAGGAAGGAGTAGTAAACTGCAGAGACTCAGGAGTAATAACAATAACAATTATTATTATTATTATTATTATTATTTTTATTATTATTATTCTCCTTTAAATAACTAACTATTATTATTATTATTAAAAAAAATAATTACTGGATATATGGTTGAAGCATACAAATCGAACGACACTTAAAAGTTTTTTTTTAGATTTAACTTCAAGTTTTGTCATCTTCTCCTCATACATTTTTAAATCTAAAGTTTTTGACTTCTGATTCATAAAATAACTTTAAAAATTTGATTTATAACGTAATTTTAAGAAAAAAAATCAAAAAATACAAATCTAACGCCACTTAAAAAAAAGTTGGTATCAGTTTTTTTTTTGGAAAAAAAAGAAACTTAAATTCATTTTTAAAAAAATATAGCAGTAATTTTTTTTAAATAATATAATTTACAAAAAAAAATGATTCCAACGTTGGTACTGATTTTTAAAGTGGAGTTGGTACATAATTTGTTTTTTTAAAAAAGCTTGGGTTAAATTTTTCTTAAATAAATAATCGCTTTTAAAAAAACAGAGATTGCAATGACAGTTCAAATTCTAATGGAATATATGGGGGAAATGTGATGTTTTGATATAAATATTAATCCTTGCAAGATATTAACAGTTGACCCATGTTGCTCCAACGGTCATATGATCAAAATTTCAAATGTGAGGTCGCGAGTTCAAATCTCTAGAGAGGCAATTTTTGGACAAAATTCAAAAAACCTGCCATGTCAGCAGCGGACACGTGTTAAATTTTAATTTAATATTAAATATCACGTTAGACCTGCTGACGTGTGTCATATAGGCGCCACGTGTGCCACGTCAGCAACTTATAAAGCTTATATGTACAATTTATATTAGTAAATTTTAATTGATTTTTATGATCAATTATGAATGATGATGTATTTGATATGTCTTCCATTTATGATATGTATTTTTACAACTTTAAATGGTTGTGATTTGTTAGTAATTGGTCAATATTTTTTTATTTTTACTTTTTATAAATAAATTGAATAAATTGTTTATTAGGTGATTGACATTCGAATTCAGATATTTGAATAATTTGTTTATTCGAATAAAAAATGAAAACGAATATGTTCTGCATTTGGACATAATTTTTAAATACTAAATACGAATATTTTTTGACAATTCTCCGAATACCGAATATGGTCTTACAAAAACATGCTTATTGGGATTATCTTAATTTAAGGCAACATTTTAATAGTCGTTGCAAAAAGTTGTATAAAATATGCAACGAAAATAAAAATTGTTGCTAATGAATGTGGTCCATATTAGGCAACGAAATATAGCAACAAAAAACACTTTCGTTGCCCACGATGAGGAGAAATCAAGTGGTTAGAAATTTTGCAACGAATTTCTAACGAATTTTGTTTTCAAATTTTGCAACGACTTATGAATTTCGTTGCAAAAAGTGAAAGCCTGACACAATCTGCAACGAAGGACAAGTTTTATTGCTAAACATACACTTTTAGCAACGACTTATTAAGTCGTTACCTGAAAAATCGTTGCTAAAATCCCATTTTTAGCAACAAAAAAACTTTCGTTGCCCACGATGACGGGAAATCAAGTGGCCAAAAATTTTGCAACGAATTTCTAACGAAATTTTTTTCTGCCAATGAATTAGCATCGAAATTTTGCACTGACTTATGAATTTCGTTTCAAAAAGTGAAAGCCTGACACAATCTGCAACGAAGGACAAATTTCATTGCTAAACATATACTTTTAGCAACGACTTATATAGTCATTGCCCGAAAAATCGTTGCTAAAGGCCTATTTTTTTTGTAGTGTTTGGAGGAGAGGCTCTTGTGTATTGATCTTGCATGTTGCAGAGAGCACGATCAAGATTGAAATATTCATTTGTTGATGAGGAAGGGACATCCGTTGGAGGGGTTGGTGTTTATAATTGAGCTGTAGGAGAGGGTTACTCTACGTTTTGAGCAGGTGACTCTATAATTGGATGTGGCTCAATGATCGTAGAGTGAAAGATGATAGGAGATGGGATTAACACAACATTTGGCACATTGGGTTCATTAGTTACAGATTAATGGAATTCTGCAACTCATGCCCATTTTCTGAAGAGAGGCTATTGGTGATCAGCTTTCGGGAAAAGTTGAGTTTACCTGGGAATCCATGAGCTAGCACCGAGATTGCGGGATAGGCTTTGAAGGACCAGAACATGTGATCCCAAGAGTTGAGGATTTGGGCTTTGTGAAATGGCATCATAGGTAGATAGGAGAATATATGATTGTAGTTGGCTCTCCTATGTCCATCATAGCCCATAACAATGATCTCAACTTCGTCATCATCTTCTTCTTCTTTGTCTTCATTTGAAATTTCCACCACATCAATTATCTCCATTTGACTTCTTTATTCTTCTGCTCTCACATCCTCCATAGCTTCAATCCTTTCCATTTCTAAAGTTCTTACAGCTAGATTCTCTTGAGGGACTATGGAAGATTCTTGATGATCTCTTGGCAATTCTTCCTCAGTTGGAGTCTTTTCTGATACAGGGACTTCATGAGGCTCCCCCTCAACTTGATCATCCATTTGAATTTCAAATGGCTCCCCCTCAGCTGGAGCATTCTCTAGTGAAAGAACTTCAGGAAACTCCCCCACAGCTTGAGTTTTATTCTCCTTATTGGCTTTGGGTAGTCCTTTGTTAGCAGCTATCCTTTTGTTTTCCTCTTTTAACACTTTTTCATTGACAAAGATGTATTTCTTGACCAATTTTCTCTTTGACCTTTTAGGTTAAGCTACATCATTAGTACTTTTACCAGCTTCAGCTCTAAAAGGTTGATCAGACTGAGAAGTTGTTGTAACATCTTCTTCTAGAGTGGTGTCAAGTCCGGATTCTACGATCGATAGAGACTCTACGATCGAAGAGAAAGAGGGCTTCTTTGATTTATGACTCCGCTTTCCTTTCTTGAGCAACTGAGAGATGGTAGCTCCATCAGACTGTTATTCTTTACTTTTCAGTTTCTTTAGAGTCTCGGTGCCTGAACTCTCTTGAGGTGCCTCAGTAGTTGAGCCTTGAGGCTCTTCTGTTATTGGAGCCTTCATTTTTCTTTTACCCTTGCTTTTTCTAATTAAAGCAATGTGTTCTTCTTTTTTTATTTCTTCTTCTTCTTCTTCTTCAGTTTCCTTTACAACGGACATGTTTCCTGGTACTCCAGACTCCTTTGCATCATCAGTTCTTCCACTGGATTCAGATATCATCCTGACATTTTCAGCTGGATTTCTTTTCCAGTTTTCAAACAGCTGCTGAGTCATCCTCCTGTTGGGATTGATGGTTTCTCATTCATTATCCCCAATTTTTTCACCTAGCGCAGACTACAGGATGATGCTTATAAACTGCCCGTAGAGCATCTTACCAGAGCTCTTTGATTTCTTCGAATTGAGAATCCACTTCCCAATCCAATCGATGAGTAGGGCTCCAAAGTTGAGTTGGATCCCATAGCAGATTGTTGTCATAAGCTTTAGTTGTACTTCATTCACGGAGTCGTGGCCATAGCTTTTGCAATACATGCACTTTCCAACAATGTCAGCCAAGAACTCATATTTTTTGGGACACTCCTTCTTCTTATACCCCTTGACAATCTCATTCTTTTTGTGATGCATCCTCTTCAATCCTTCATAGAAGTCGATGACCTCTATCGATAGGAGTCCCTTTGACTTGAAACCTAAGGCCAGGTTTATAACCTCAGCTTTGAGTTTAATTTCCACGTCCTTGACCCTTGTGGTGATGACATCATTTTCAAACGTTCCATTTCCGTAGAACTCTTTTACCAGCTTAGGGTAGATCCACGTGCTTGTACCCAGAGCCTCTTTAAGACTAGCTTTCTTTAATAGAGTCAGAATCTTATGGAATTGAGAGTCATATGTCTTGAACTCGTCGAAGCATAGTCTATAACCAGTGATAACATTTAAAACCGCCATTGATTTCTTTACACTGAGGTAGATTTAGCGTTTCTGAAGGTTAGGGTTTCTGCTGGTAGTGAGAGAGAGAGAGAGAGGAATAAGCTTTTTGAACTTCTGATTTCAAAAAGATATTTTCAAACTGTACTTGTAGCTTCCCTCCTCTCCATTTGCTTAGTGGGGTATGTGTCATGTTCTGCTTGGCTCCATGATTTTAAATGAAGTGGAATGTATTGAATTGCCCTTAGCTCCTCTTGAGCTAGTGTATTCTTTGGGAGGACTACGATCGTCGAGGTAGCACTATGTTCGTTGAGGTAGTCTTTATGATCGTTGAGTCTGCACAGCGATCGTTGAGTCCACTGATGAGTCTAATCTGGTCCTTGCGATGAACTTTTGACTTAGCATTTCTCTCGAGTTAAGGTAGCTCAGGAAGGGCCAACCTCTTAGAGTGAATTAAGGGTTAGGTTTGTTCCTGAGGCGCTTGACAGAGAGATTGCTTTGATTTGTTGAAACTTTGTTATCACAGGATGCTTCTTTGTTCTGTTGATGGAGCTCTGTGATCGTGGTCTTTCATATCACTGCAACTCTACGATCGTGGACTTTCTTTGGTCATGTCTACAATTTTGAACATAGCCTTTATATCTGCATGCTTAGCACAAACTAGATCATAGATTTTATGGTTGCAAATTTAGCATGCCTAGCTCACTTATTAATTTATTAAATCTGGATTCATCTAGAGGTTTTGTAAAGACATCAACAAGTTGATTTTCAGTTGGGATGTATTGTAAAGATATGGTTCCATTTTGAACATGATCCCTAATAAAATGATATCTAATTTCTATATGCTTAGTCCTAGAGTGCATGACAGGATTGTGTGTTATTGCTATGGCACTTGTGTTATCACAATGAATAGGTATAGTTTTGAAATCAAACCCATAATCTGCTAACTGATTTTTCATCCATAAGATTTGAGTACAACAGCTGCCAACAACAATGTATTCAGCTCCTGCCGTTGATGTAGATACTGAGTTTTGCTTCTTTCTAAACCAGGACACAAGTCTATTTCCCAACAGTTGACAGGTACCACTAGTACTTTTTCTATCAATTTTGCAGCCTATAAAATTAGCATCTGTGTATCCTGTTAGTTCAAAAGAGGACTCCTTGGGATACCAAAGTGAAAGTAGTATGCACACAAGCCAATCATGTTTGATGATAAAGCATATACTTTGTAACAATCTTATTCATTTATTAATAAAAAGTATTAATTTATTAAAGGCTTTTAATTATCTACATGATGCTGTTTTATAATATGTGATAAACCCATAGTTTTAAGCAATGCTTTTAGAATAATGATGATGATCATTCTAATGAGATCTAAATTCTTAGAAAGCTTAAAACTAAAATAGTTCCCAATCATCGATTACTAAATCGGGGATTAGTCAATCCGGATAGATTGGTACATACGCTGCTTGCTCATTGGATGAGGATGATTGATCTCACGATCATTTGTGTGGAGACACTAAAGCAAGTATGTAGGTGCTTATTAGAGAATAAGTTCATTTGACGTGGCTCGCTAAGGAATACCTAATGGAGTTTTATTTGCTGTCAATAGGAATTCTCAGAGTGATAGTAGTACAAGTGATCCTTGACTTGAGATCATCATAGTATCTTGTGTATGATGAGTTATACTTTGACTTATTCCTTAAGACCCTTAGGGTATATCAAAGGGTATGCTTGGGTATAATAAGTCAGTATACGGAGATAATGTATGATCAATAAAGAATCTACCACTTAATAAAAGAAGAAAATGTCCTATGTGATTCGATAAATGACAACCCAAAGAGTCCTCGGCCAAAAGTGTAATAAAATTAGAAAGGAGTTTCTAATTTGCATTATTTGAGTTGTGCATTTAAGAATCGAAATACATATAATTAAATAAAATAAGACTTGACAAGAATTCCAATGCCTTATATTTAATTGGGACATCAGATGGTGGAAGGATTGAATTGTATGCAGTAACTATTTACTCAAAGGTTCTTTTATGATTAATGTTAAAATCTATATTATCCGGAAAGTCGTTGATCGCTAGTGGAGGCTTATCCCTATTGTAGAATAAATATTATTTAAATAAATTAATTATTTAATTTATTTATTTAAATAAGATTAGAATTGTTCTAATTGATTTATTCACAACCTATTTAATATGGAGAACCTAAAGGGTCACACCATAAAAGGAAGAATAATTATTTAAGAAGTTAATGGCATAATCGTAATAATATAGTTAAGTATATTTAATTTAATCTATGGTGATAGAATAAATTAAATAGCTTAATATTTATTATTTAATATTTTAGAAATATTAAATATAAATTAATAAGAGGAGTCTTATTAATATTATTACAATTATTATTATTTTAATTTCTAAAGGAGTTTAGGAATTAATTTAATATAAGTATTTCTCGAATATTCCTAATTGGATTAGGAAGGAAAATTAGTTAAAGGAGTTTAATTAATTATCCCTAATAAGATTAGGGAGATTAATTAATTAAAAGAATTTAATTAATTAAATAAAACCCAATTCCTTAATTGTTAAGATGGGTTGCCCACATCTATTAATAAGAGGAGTCTTATTATGGGTGGGGGGTTGTTGACTTTGACAACTACGTAATAATTCCAATTTGTTGGGAGAGTACACCCTTTTTCTATAGAGATAGGAAAAACTAGGGTTTGAGCCAATATACCCCTTCTTCTTGAATTCCTATTCTTCCTTGGTGGATCACCTCTAGAGGCCAAACACATGGGTGGCTAACGTTGATCAAAGGAAGGAACCAAACCCGGTGGATTCAAGTTTGAACGAAAAGGATTGGAGGTGAACTTGTACTGAGGAAGCTCGATCTTCAAGGGTATGATTTTATTCTTTATCTTTTCGCTTAATTAATAATTGTGCATAAAGGGTGATCCGGGTATATGGTTTGTAAATTTTTAAACTCGATTTTTACACGCTCAGCACTTTTTTTTGCAATTTGATTGCGCACATGAATATTACAAACCTAACAGTGGCATCAGAGCCAAACCTTTATGCGAATTATTAATTATTTTAATTTGATATGTATATTGATATGTCTTTAGAACAATTTAATTGGGCATATTTTTTATTGTATAAAATTTAATTTAAAAAAAAAAAAAAAAAAAAAGCAAGCCAGCGTGTTTCCTGCTAACCACTTCAAATCCGTGCATTGCCGAATCCCTTAAACTTTAAAGCTTAAGATTTCCCCTCGATTTCCGTGCAACATACAAAAAAAAAAAAAAAGGGTCATTGCTTTTTTTTTGATGCAACGCACGATCTTCAAGGAAGCTCAAATGCGAGCCACCACCATGCAACAGAAATCAAAATTTTAATAATTAAAAAAAAAAAAAGGAGCTTGAAAGATGTCAATAGGAATGCACGGATCAAATATATTATATATTATATATATATATAATAATTTTATAATTAAAATAAAATATTTATTTTAATTTTAAAATAAAGGTTTATTTTAATCTTAAAATAAAAGAGTTATTTTAATTTTAAAATTAGAATTTCATGCTAACTAATTAGAGTTGAAATTGGATTCCATGATAACTAATTGGAGTTGAAATTGGATTCTATTTTTCCTTAAATAAAGGAGTTTATTTAAATATGGAATAAGATTTCATATTATTCAAAATAAAGGAGTTTATTTGTGAATAGGAAAAGATAATCCGTGTTTCCTTTAATATTTTTTTTCATGGAATTGATTCCATAATTAATTAAAATAAAAGAGTTTATTTTAATTAAAGATTTTTTTTACATGGAATTGATTCCATAATTAATTAAAATAAAAGAGTTTATTTTAATTAAAGATTTTTTTTTTATATATGGAATTGGATTCCATAATTAATTAAAATAAAAGAGTTTATTTTGATTAAATTTTTTTGATTAAAATAAAATAGTTTATTTTATTCAAAATTGGATAAATTAAAATAAAATAGTTTTATTTTGATTTAAATTTGGATTAAAATAAAGGAGTTTATTTTGATTCAAAAATAGATTTTATACTAACTAAATTTGCCCATTAAATGATATCAATATATATATTAAATGTTTATTATTCATAGGATGAATGTTATTTATCGATGCATATGATGATGTGTATGATAATAAATGGGATTGATTATGGACTATCGACCAATGTGATTGGATTTTATTTTAGTTGGATGCATGAATGTATGGGTTTTATTAAATGGGGTCTGCATGTTCTCGCCTTCTCTAATTTTTCTTAATGTAAATTCTATCTCCTCCTATGTACTTCCCTCGATCACGATCAAGGTTTCTATTTATTTTAAATAGTTTTGTAATAGGAATAGTTAGAATTATTTTGAAAAATTGGAGATCAAGGACAAGAAGCGCAAGAAGACCCGTTTGTAATGGAGCCCGGTTTAAATGTAATAGTTATATTTAAATATTATTTCTTGCACCCCTTGGGTTTGACCTTTTGGTTCACTTGGTGGCTCTAGTGAACCAAACTAGAATAAAAGTCCATAATCAATCCGTAGAATATAGTATTCTATATGTGCATGCTTATACTATATATATTATATATTATGCAAACATGCTTCGCATGTTCATTAATATGACGCGTATTTTATATATATATATGCAAATGCCACGCTAAACAAGATGAGACAAATTTAATAACAAACCCTCAATTTTTATATTAAGTCCTAAGCGCTCAAAGATATTTGGAATATCGAACGTCGCTTTCTAGCATGATAAAATTAATAGAGTATTAAATATTTAATATGAGTTTGTTGTGTCACCACAAGGCAAGTATTAAGTATTTAAGATGTTAATTTATCACATTTGATGCTTATAAAGAAAATTGAACAATATTATTTTGTTGTGTCACCACAAGGATGATATTTTTCTTTTTGAATATATGGAGTGCTAGGTCGGACTTAACTTGGATAATTTTAATTGGATGTGCCACCACTGATCAAAATAATCTAAGAGGCAAAAGAAAAGGAGTTGCATAGTTGATGTAATTGACAAAAGTTGTCTACCTATTTATTTATATATAGTTTGTTGTGTCACCACAAGGCTATATACATTTGAAATGGGATCCTTATTCTCACTAGCAAATCTTTAATTAGATTTTTAGAACTAACTATATAAGTGAGGGTAATATAGTTTGAAGAAAATAGTGGGAGATACCAATTTAAAACAAGACCTAAATTATTTTGGTAATTAATAAAAGAATGTATGTTAAAATGTTGTTAAATACAAATTCATTTACGTAATTTTACAATGTCTAAATTACTATCATCGCAAAGCATATTAGATGCTAAGTTAATCGGAATCAATTAAACTGATTGGTTAAGGAATTTGAGAATAGTTCTCATGGCTAAAAAGCTATCTTATATCCTTAATATGCCTATCCTCGCAATGGTTGCGATAATGCCTCCGAGGAAGAGATTACTACTTTTAGAAAGTGGCAAGATGATGCACAAATTGGCTCAATGCATCATGCTCGCATCCACGAGTAACGAGCTTCAGCCACAAGATGAAACTATGGATTCTCCTACTATATTCCTCGCACATCAAGTAGTTGATGGTGAGGAAAGTAGGACCGATAGATATCGATATCTAAGGAGCTCTTCCGATCTAGAATGGCCAATGGCACTATAGTAGGTCCTTAACATTATCAATTTGATTGATCAATTAGACAACGAGTTTTGTCATGGATGGATAGTTGAGCCAAGATTTGATCTTGCACTCACTCCCTAACTCCTTTCACATTGTTGTGAATTTTTCATATGAACAAGCTAGATATCGCCTCACCGATTTGCTTAACATATTGAAAAATGTTGAGAGTCACTTTCAACCAAGAAAAACCAAGTCTTACTTGGTAGGGCCAAAGGATCTTCCTAAAAGAAGAACGATTCAAAGAAGGTAAATAGAAAGGCATAAACAAAGGATAATACGAAAGCAAAAACGTCGACACGGATAGCAAAAGGAGTTTGCTTCCACCGCAATAAGCCCGGACACCGGAAAGAAACCTGCGAGAAGCATCTTGCAGAGGCTAACCAAAGAAGCTTAGTGAAGTTTCTGCTTATAATACGCTTTTTGTTCATGATTGAAATAAATTTTTCTTTAAGTCAAGGTTCTACTTGGGTATTGGATACCGACTTTGGTTATCATAAATATAGATTTATGAAGGACCAAATAGAAGTAGAAAGCTAAACAAATATAAGTAATCCTATGTGTGGAAAATGAAGCAAAAGTTCTTGCATTAGCCATAGAAACTTATAGTTTAGCAATGCCTACGGCAAATCTATTAAGTCAATAAGTTGTTATTGTATTCCGTTCTCGTTGAAAACATTATTTCCATTTTATTGTTGGACAATGAAATCTTTGGTATTATATTTAAGAACAATTGTTGTTCTATTTATAATAATAATGTTTTGTATAGAATCGAATATTACTTAATAAATTTTGTATACTTGACTTACATGAAAATAATTTTGCATATTGAACAAATTAGTATAAGAAAAGGAGATGATCATTCAAAGAGTTGAATGTGTGTATTTGCTAAATACAAGTGTGAATTATTTGAAAGGTTCAAAGAATTCGTAAGTGAAACAAATTGGCAATGTATTAAGATTCTTTGATTAGATCAAGGAATAAATACTTGTGCAATAAGTTTCGGATCATCTCAAATGGTTTTCTCATAATGGACACATCCTCGACACGCAATAATTGATTGATGTATCCGAAAGGAAAATCATACCTTGTTGGACATGGTACGGTCCATAATGATTTTACCGACATTCCAAAGATCCTTCCGGGATAATGTCCTAGAAATGGCTACGATATCATGAAAAAAGGTAACCTCAAAATCCTACCCCAAGAAACCATAAAAGTTATGGACAGGAGGATTCCTAATCTTAAGTATGTTAAGATGAGGGGTTGTCCAACTTATGTGAAAAGGTTTCAAAGGATAAGCTTGGGACAAGATTTGACAAGTACAATTTGTGGGACATCCTAAAGTAAGTTTAGGGTATATGTTTTATAATCCTACTTAGCAAAAGGTGTTTATTATGAACACGCTTCCTTCTAAGATAAAGGTGTTTATCATTGAAGGGCTAGTGGGAGGATAATAGATATTGAAGAGTTCAAGAACCACAAAACACTATAAGTCAAATAAGAGGAACTCGTAGATGTACCTATTGTACCACAACCAATCAGAAATCGAATAGTACCAAAGATACCTAGGAGGTATGGATTCATCATGGATGATGATGATGAGGTACACATCATAGAAGATGATGATCCAGTTACATACGATGAGGTAAGAGTTGTAGACACTCAGAGAAATGGATTGAAGCAAGTTTCTCAAATATGGAACATTCGTTTTGATGAGACAATCAAAAGAGTTTGATTTTATCAAAAACAAGAATGAACCTAATGTGTACAAAAGGGTCAGTGGGAGCGTCGTGAAATTTCTAGTATTATATGTTGATATAATACTGATGAAGAATTACATACCAATGCTACAATCAAGAAAGATAAAGTTGTCTCAAACAATCCTCCATGAATGATTTGGGAAGAGTATCATTATTGGGGATATAAATCTATATAGATAGATTTAAGAGGATGCTCGACTTAACCCAAGGAACGTATATTCATTTGATGCTAAAGTCGATTAGCATGGCAAACTCCAAGAGATGTCTCATGTCGATGAGCTATGGAGTGTATCTCTTAATAGTCCCCACGCACTCCTAAAGAGAGAGTCGCATGAGTGACAATCATGTATGCAATGAAATGTACGAGACCCGATGTTGATCACCATATTATGGAGAAGTTCACTATGAGTCGTGAAAAATATCTTAAAGTGCTTAACCTAAGACTAAGGATGTGATCATATTCATGGTGGGTCTAAATTAAAACTAGAGGGCTTAATGTACTCAAGTTTTTCGTGATGCACTCAAGACGACGTAAAAATCCACTTTAAGGTAAAGGGCTACCTTGAACAAAGGGTGCAAAGAATTGAAAGGTTCCAAACAAAGAAATAATTCTTGGTTTAGTGATAAAGACAAAGTATATAGCTATAAATGAAGTCGCAAGTTGATTGTTTGGATTAAAAGTTCATTACAGAACTAAGAATAGTTCCTAAATCTCATCTTGGATCTAAACATGTGTTGTGGCACTTTCATTTGATTATTAGAATCATTGAAAGAAAGGAAATCACTATAGAGATAGTGGACTCTCATGAACAACATTACATATCCATTAACTAAAGCTTATCCAATGCCAGGGATAATCGCCACTTAGAGAAGAAGAGTATAAGATACCATGACGATTGGCTTTAGTGCAAGTGGGAGATTAAAAGTAGTATGCACACAAGCCAATCATGTTTGATGATAAAGCATATACTTTGTAACAATCTTATTCATTTATTAATAAAAAGTATTAATTTATTAAAGGCTTTTAATTATCTACATGATGCTATTTTATAATATGTGATAAACCCATAGTTTTAAGCAATGCTTTTAGAATAATGATGATGATCATTCTAATGAGATCTAAATTCTTAGAAAGCTTAAAACTAAAATAGTTCCCAATCATTGGATTACTAAATTGGGGATTAGTCAATCCGGGATAGATTGGTACATACGCTGTTAATTGCTCATTGGATGAGGATGATTGATCTCATGATCATTTGTGTGGAGACACTAAAGCAAGTATGTAGGTGCTTATTAGAGAATAAGTTCATCGAACGTGGCTCGCTAAGGAATACCTAATGGAGTTTTATTTGCTGTCAATAGGAATTCTCAGTGATAGTAAGACAAGTGATCCTTGACTTGAGATCATCATAGTATCTTGTGTATGATGAGTTATACTTTGACTTATTCCTTAAGACCCTTAGGGTATATCAAAGGGTATGCTTGGGTATAATAAGTTGTACATGGAGATAATGTATGATCAATAAAGAATCTACCACTTCTAATAAAAGAAGAGAATGTCCTATGTGATTCGATAAATGACAACCCAAAGAGTCCTTGGTTAAGGCAAAATGAAATTAGAAAGGAGTTTCTAATTTGCATTATTTGAGTCAGTGCATTTAAGAATCGAAATACATATAATTAAATAAAATAAGACTTGACAAAGAATTCCATGTCTTATATTTAATTGGGACATCAGATGGTGGAAGGATTGAATTGTACGGTAACTATTTACTCAAAGGTTCTTTTATGATTAATGTTGAAATCTATATTATCCGGAAAGTCGCCGATCGCTAGGAGGCTTATCCCTATTGTAGAATAAATATTATTTAAATAAATTAATTATTTAATTTATTTATTTAAATAAGATTAGAATTGTTCTAATTGATTTATTCATAACCTAGGTTTAATATGGAGAACCTAAAGGGTCACACCATAAAAGGAAGAATAATTATTTAAGAAGTTAATGGCATAATCGTAATAATATAGTTAAGTATATTTAATTTAATCTATGGTGATAGAATAAATTAAATAGCTTAATATTTATTATTTAATATTTTAGAAATATTAAATATAAATTAATAAGAGGAGTCTTATTAATATTATTACAATTATTATTATTTTAATTTCTAAAGGAGTTTAGGAATTAATTTAATATAAGTACTCTCGAATATTCCTAATTGGATTAGGAAGGAAAATTAGTTAAAGGAGTTTAATTAATTATCCCTAATAAGATTAGGGAGATTAATTAATTAAAAGAATTTAATTAATTAAATAAAACCCAATTCCTTAATTGTTAAGATGGGTTGCCCACATCTATTAATAAGAGGAGTCTTATTATGGGTGGGGGGTTGTTGACTTTGACAACTACGTAATAATTCCAATTTGTTGGGAGAGTACACCCTTTTTCTATAGAGATAGGAAAAACTAGGGTTTGAGCCAATATACCCCTTCTTCTTGAATTCCTATTCTTCCTCGGTGGATCACCTCTGAGGCCAAACACACGGGTGGCTAACGCCGATCAAAGGAAGGAACCAAACCCGGTGGATTCAAGTTTGACGCTTAAAAGGATTGAGGTGAACTTGTACCGAGGAAGCTCGATCTTCAAGGGTATGATTTTATTCTTTATCTTTTCGCTTAATTAATAATTGTGCATAAAGGGTGATCCGGGTATATGGTTTGTAAATTTTTAAACTCGATTTTACACGCTCAAGACTTTTTTTGCAATTTGATCACAAGACATGAATATTACAAACCTAACACAAAGCCCCATGTGAGGTGTGCCTTTGAGGTACCTGAAAATCTTTTTTACAGCAGTTAAGTGTGATTTCTTAGGATTAGCTTAAAATCTAGCACATATGTATGTTGCAAACATTATGGCTGGTCTACTGGCAGTTAGATATAGAAGAGAACATATCATACATCTGTATTAAGTTATATCAATACTTTTACCTTTTTCATCTTTGTCAAGCTTGGTTGCTGGAGTAATTGGGGTTTTCATGGGAGAGGCTAATTCCTGCCGTACTTTTTAAGTAAGTCTTTAATGTATTTGGCTTGGTATATGAAGATTCCTTCATCAATTTGCTTTACTTGCAATCGAATAAAGAAGTTCAGCTCGCCCATCATGCACATTTTGAACTTGCTCTGCATAAACTTGGAAAATCTCTTACATAATTTTTCTTCAATAGAGCCAAAGATAATGTCATCAATATATATTTGAACTAATAAGATTTTGTCTTTATGCTTTCTAAGAAATAATGTGGTATCTACTCTACCTCTAGTGAACCCATTTTCAATAAGAAAGTTAGTTAATGTTTCATACCATGCTCTAGGTGCTTATTTAAGACCATATAAGGCTTTGTCTAATCTATAGACATAATTAGAGAGAGATGGATTGATGAAACCTGGAGGTTGCTCTACATATACTTCTTCTTGAAGTTCACCATTCAGGAATGCACTTTTGAAATCCATCTGAAAGACTTTGAATTTCATGTGAGCAGCAGAAGCAAGGAATATTCTGATGGCTTCTAATCTGGCAACAGGTGCAAAGGTCTCATCGTAGTCAATGCCTTTTTCTTGAGAGTAACCCTTAGCCACTAGTCTTGCCTTATTCCTGGTTATTACTCCATCTTCATCCATCTTATTTCTGAAGACCCACTTGGTCCTAATGACAGGATGACTCTTTGGTCTTGGAACTAATCTCTATACTTTGCTTCTTTCAAACTGATTTAGTTCTGCCTGCATGGCTTCTTTCCAGCTGGAGTCTTCTTTAGAATCTTCTATCTTCTTGGGTTCCATTTGTGACAAAAAGCTCAGATATAAACACTCATTTTGGGTGGCGGCTCTTGTTTTGACTCTTGCATTAGGTCTCCAATAATTAAGTCTTGAGTGTGATCTCTTGCCCATCTATTTCCTGTTGGAACATCTGTCCTGATGCATTCTTGTTTGAGACCTTCAAGATTAATTTCTGCTTCTTGATGTGGAGGTTCGTTGTCTTGCATAGTTCTCTCTACGTTTTCCTCTTCTTACTCGACAATTTCAATTTCTGGAACTACGATCGTGGTGTTGAGCTCTACGACTTCATCTGAATTATCGTTTATAGTGTCTTGAGGCACTGTTTTGCCCAAGTCTGTTTCATCGAAAATGATGTGGATTGAGACTTCAACACTCAGTGTCTTTTTGTTGAACACTCTATAGGCCTTACTGTCTGTGGCATATCCAAGAATAATTCCTTCGTCTGACTTGGGTTGGAACTTTGTCAGATACTACTTCCTATTGTTGAGAATGTAGCATGCACAACCGAATATATGGAAGTAACTGACATTTGGTTTTCTTTCTTTCCACAGTTCGTAGGGAGTTTTTTTTATCGTAGAGTGTATCAGCGATCTATTCTGAGTGTAGCATGCAGTGTTGACAACTTCTACCCAGAAGTATTCAGGCAAATGGGCTACTGCTAGTAGAGTTCTTCCAGCCTCTATCAACGTTCTGTTCTTTCTCTCAGCTACTCCATTTTGTTGAGGAGTTCGTAGAGCTGAGAAGTTGTGACTGATGTCATTGTCTGTGCAGAACTGGTCCATCTCAGAGAAGTCGAATTCTCTGCCATGATCACTCCGTATAGCCTTGATTTTCTCCCCTTTCTCGTTCATCACTATTCTGAACATCTTGATTAGTTGGGAGTTCGTTTCATCTTTTGAGTTTAGAAAGAACACCCATGTGAATCTGGTGTAATCATCCACTATAACTAATGAGTATCTCTTTCCTCCAAGGCTTGTTGTTGGAATTGGCCCAAATAGATCCATGTGAAGCAGCTGCAGAGACTTGTCAATTGAGTTGGCAGATTTGCTTTTAAATGAGCTTCTAGTCTGCTTCCAAGCTGACAGGCATTGCACGACCTTTATTTGACGAAGCTGAACTTGGGTAAGCCTACAACTAGATCTTTTGAGGCCAATTTAGACATGATTTTGAAGTTGAGATGAGACAGTCTTCTATGCCACAACCATCTCATTTCTTAAGATGTTTTAGCCGGAAAGCATATCGTCTCGTCCGAGCTTAGTTGACCAAGATTTACATTATAGATATTTCATTCTCTTGTTCCGGTCAGCTTTATAGCGGATGTCTTCAAATCTCTGACTTGACATTGATTGTTGAGGAATGTGACTTGATGACCCTTGTCGCAGAGTTGGCTTATGCCCAGAAGATTGTGTTGTAGTTCTTCCATATAGGCTACTTTACTGAAGGACACTGCACCATTCCCAGCTGAGCCATATCCTCTTGTCTTGCCAGAGCCATTGTCTCCAAAGATGACTGAAGGACCCTCCTTCTCTATGTAGTTAGATAGAAGGGCTTTGTTCCCAGTCATATGCCTTGAGCATCCACTGTCCAGATACTAGGTTGTGATTGTGGAGCTCTGTTCATGTGGTAATATTTAAACTTTCATTTTGGTACCCATACTTGCATGGGTCTTACTTTGTTAGTATCCTTGGGAACCCAAATCTGCTTGATTTTGGGTTTTACATGTATAGGATTATGATAGCACATTGTAACCTTATGACGAACCTTATTACATACAAAACATCTAATACGATGCATGCTTGTGTGTGTATATGGATTCTTCCTCCATTTGGACTTATGTTGGTTCTCAGGCATCCTTCTTTTAAAATGGTTCTCTTTCTTCCATGTATCCTTGTGTTTCATGATTTGTGAGGAATGTACCTTTCCTCTACTATTCCTTCCCAGTTGGCCCGTGGAGTTGATTTTACTCGACTCTACGATCCTTCGAGGTTGGAAAGTATTGGCAAGGTTACTCTTCTCTTTTCTGAAACCCAGGCCAACATAAGTTCCTTTATTCCTTGGAATATGGATTCAATCAGAAGAGAAGTGTGACGCCCCCAAAATTAGGTATACATCACCCATCTTGGGTCGCCAGATACATGGTACAGAATTCAAATACAATTTACTAAAACAACTGTCGTGTACAATACGACAAAACATAACTGT
Organism: Panax quinquefolius; assembly: GCA_020205615.1. Classification (NCBI taxonomy): domain Eukaryota; kingdom Viridiplantae; phylum Streptophyta; class Magnoliopsida; order Apiales; family Araliaceae; genus Panax; species Panax quinquefolius. The sequence goes on along the minus strand of CM035171.1, from coordinate 80,542,155 downwards.
GAGTTTGAATACAATTATTGTCTACTAGAGATTATACAAACTCAAAAGGAGTCCTCATTACAATTATTATCACACTATTTCACAGAATAGTGAGGACTACTAATGCAACATCTAGGACCATCACTCTGTTTCCCTACTAGTCCCTGCTACGTTCTCATTTCCTGAAGAGAACAACGAAAGCAAAAGGGTGAGCTCAACTAGCCCAGTAAGAAATATTATGACTAAGATAATGCAGAATAAGTTATCATTAGTCTTCAACAGTGTTAAACTGATAAAATATAACAAACATCAAGTTTAACTGCAGTGGAACAAACAATCCATTAGAAGAGTAAAGTAGAGAATAAAATCTACTATCTTCTATGATTTAAAAGATTTTTCATCACTTTTTATCGCTGGGACTCATCTTAATAAATAATCCACATCATCGAATCACCCTTGCACTATGGCCAAGGATATTCTTTAGTATCACGACCACAATTTATCCATGCACTACGGGCCAAGGACATTCGTGTATTCATTAATGGTCATGATCATGCCAACAACTGTCCATCAATGCACTACGAGCCAATGAGGAATTTTATCACATCATTTGTAACATTACGGTCATGATTACACCAAATAATCCCTGGTCATAATCATACCAAGTCCATCTATGCACTACAGGCCACATATGACTTTCAACAAAATATAAACATGAGGATGATGACAATGATATAAGAATTCAATAAAACAAGTTCAAGAATTAATTTATCTAGGAACTGATAACGTCCAAATTATCAACATGATACTGCTTTGTAGAGTAAAATTCAAGAATGCTCAGAAGAATATTTTCATGAAAAGATACTGGATGAAGCGCAAATATCAAAGATATTCCACTAATTTCATGGGTATAGAAGTCAAAGTTTTAACCAACTGAGTATAATAAAGAAAGGAATAACAAAAGAAATCACCATGCATGCGATAGACCACACAAAAAAGTTATTCCAATGTAATAATAAACGATGGAACCAGTCCCGGCCAGAACGCACAAAAACAGGATATTCGACAAAATAATAAATAATGGAACTGTGTTCTACAGAAACGCACGCATGTGATATTTCGACGTAATAATAAATAATGGAACCGTGTCCCACAGAACGCATGCATGTGATATTCCGGCGTAATAATAAAGAATCAATATTAGAAGAATGTCACCATGTATAGGTAGCTCAGCATATAAAAGTTATTCCAATGTAATAATAAATAATGGAATAATGTAAGTTCTCTTCATGAGTACAACAAATAACATCCTCACTACCGTAAAAGAAACTGAATGTAAGAGTAGGGAAGCAACATAATACTTTTTTATATGTTCTCTTGTAATTTTCTCTCTAGAGTTTCAGTGAATTCGTAAGAAATAATGAAGGAATGAGCTTCTATTTATAGATGAATGGATTGCATAGTAACTAATTCATGAACGGTCCAGATTGATTTACTTTTATACGGACGATCCAGATTGGTTTACTATTAAAACTTAAAACAACGGTCCATACTGATTTACTATTAAAACTTTAAACCAGCGATCCATATTGATTTACTATTAAACTTCCACCAGCGGTCCATATTGATTTACTATTATATCTTCAACCAACTATTCAAAAATTAAGCACATCTCCTCATGGAATAATTTTGTACAAAAAAATGATTTAGACCGAAAATAAATATATCTTACGGGTGAATAGTATCCCGTGAATAGTAACTCTAACACAAAAAGTGTCCCGAATACCCAATTGAACAATATATCCTCCAGACATCAATTATACTAACACAAATAAGTCCATCACAATGTAACTATAAAATTCATCTTTAATCAACACGAACTTATTGATCATTAATATTATAATTCATAATATTTAACAACCAGGTCGTTCTCAGGAAAGAGGGGGCTTTCCGATATAGATTTCTCCTTATCGGCGCGCAATTAGGTGACCAAACCTCTCATCGATGTAACTTCTTGTCACAATATTGCAAATAATAATATGAATAACTTTGCCGTCTCAATTATTGATTTAATAATATATCATATAATGCGATGATGATCTGTAACAATAATTGAATCAATAATATGAGAAATATGATGCAACAATTCATCAGTGTAATAATTGAGTATAACCGGTGACTTCTCACGTAAGCATCAATAATCAATACCGTGTGCTATTAGGCAACTACGCCAGATTACTATACTTTTTTACTACCGGGTAGTTCAATGCTTTAACGGTAACACCTCCGCCATTATTTTCATAAAGCATTTTTGTCGCTTTTTCAATCCGACAATAATTCCGCTAATGGGTCCACCAATGATTGTCTTGTTTGTAGGAATATTCCCTGTTAAAATGAATATTCCTCGACCAATCGAATATTATATAACAACTTGCGTACTTTGCAAAATTTATAAATATTACCCACAACTATAACATTATATCAAATCCATACCATTATATTCAAAAATATAATTCGAGAAAATTATTCTTTATTCATAAAAGTTGGGGTCTTACAATCTCCCCTTCTTATGAAATTTCATCCTCGAAATTAGGGTACATACCTGGTATGTCGAAGAGATGAGGATACCTTGACTTCATCTCAGATTCTAACTCCCAAGTCATTTCCTCCACATCGTGGTTTCTCCACAAAACTTTGACTTGAGGTATAACCTTGGAGCGTAGAACATGATCCTTCTTATCCAAGATTTTAACAGGTAACTCTTCATACGTTTAATCTTCCTCTATCTCGTTTGGTTCTAACTCAATAATGTGGTTCGGGTCTTTCACATATTTACGTAACATAGATATGTGAAAAATATTATGAACACGAGACATACTTGGCGGTAAGGCGAGTCTATAGGCCACAGTTCCCACTCGCTCAAGAATTAAAAATAGGCCAATGAATCGAGGATTGAGCTTTCCTCTCTTTCCAAATCTTTTAACTCCTTTCCATGGAGCAACACGTAACAACACATGATCTCCAATATCGAATTCTACGTCCTTTCGATGAAAATCAGCATAACTCTTTTGTCGATCTTGTGAAGTTTTTATACGTTACCGGATCGTTTGAATCTTTTTTGTAGTCATATGTACCAACTCCGGTCCCAACAACGTTGCTTCACCCACCTCATCCCAGCATACTGGAGAACGACACTTTCTTCCATACAACACCTCAAATGGAGCCATGCCAATACTTGCTTGATAACCGTTGTTGTAGAAAACTCCACCAATGGTAAGAACTTGTCCCAACTTCCTTGAAGTCAAGGACACAGTAGTCTTAATAGATCTTCAAGAGTTTGAATAGTCCTCTCCGATCGTCCGTCCGTCTCGAGGATGATATGCCGAGCTAAATCGTAAGTCCGTGCTCATAGCTTTTTGCAAACTAACCCAAAATCGTGAAGTGAATCTTGGGTCTCGATCGTAAACTATGGATACCTAAGATACCTCGCAGCCTCTTACAATCTCGCTTTATACATACGAGTAAGACGTTCAAGTGTATAAGTTTCTCATATCGGTGAGAAATGAGCAAACTTGGTCAATCTATCAACAATGACCCAAATCGCATCTATGCCTTGAGAAACCTTAGGAAGACCCCAGAATTGAAATCCATGGTAATGTGCTCCCACTTCCATTCCGAAATTTCAAGTGGTTCAGAATGGACCTTTTGGTACTTGATGCTCACTTTGAGACTCATTGACAAGTTAAACACCTTGATATAAACTCCGCTATCTCTCTCTTCATATTGCTCCACCAAAATGTATGTTGAAGATCTCGATTGTGACGCCCCAAAATAGGTCCATTCCATCCAACCCATTCTCGAGTCGCCAAATACATGGTACGTAAATAACTATAACTTTATTAATACATTTGTCGTGCAAAATAATGCACAACATATATAATTGTGAGTTTAAATACAATTATTGTCTTCTAGACAATATACATACCCAAATAAATCCTCATCACAATTATTTATACATTATTTTACAAAATGGTGAGGACTACTAAACAACTCTCTCTATAACCATCATTCCATACCCACTGCGTATTTCGCTTACATTCTCGCCTCCCGAGAAGAAAAATGGAACAAAAAGGAAAAGGGTGAGCTCAACTAGCCCAAGAAAGAATATTATGACTAAGATAATATACAATAAATTATCGTTAGTCTTCAACAGGGAAAAATCTAATAGAATACAATAGACAACAAATTTTAAATCAATCCTCGCAGCGGAAATAATAATTCGTTAGAAGAGTTAAGTAGAGAATGCAAACTACTATCTTCTATATATATGAATTTAAAAGTTCATCGTCGATATTTTATCCCTGTAACATCAATCAATATATATCTGGAATCAAATATTCATCTTTGCACTACAGCCAAAGATATTCATCACCGGTCATGTTCATCTAAACACTGCTCATCTTTTGCTACTACGCCCAAAGATATTAATCGATCAATCATGTTCATCTCAACACTGCTCATCTTTGCACTACTGGCCAAACATATTCATCAAGAAATCATTCATCTTTTCACTACAGCCAAAGATATTCAAGAATATCATCATTTAGGACCGAGGATGATGAAAATATATTTTAAAGGAAACGAATCCAAAGGAAACAAAAGAACAATATTAAGGATTCGTATTTTAAACAATCCAAGTTCAAAAATACTTCATAAGTAATCGAGTGGGAGTAAAATTCAAGAATGATCAAAACATGGATACAATCAAAGCTAGTATCCATAATAGATATTTTGGACAAAAGAAGAAATTTCATTTTTCTATGAATAGTTCCAGATTCGTGAATAGTGCCAGATATCGTGAATAGTGCCGATACGTGAATAGTAACTCCAACACCAAAAGATAGAAATTTCACAAAAAAAACATCTTCACGCTTCGTGAATAGTACTTCGTGAATAATAACTCGTGAATAGTAACTCGTGAATAATAACTCATGAATAGTAACCCCATACATGAAAAAGTTCCAAATTTGATAAAATTTCCAACCAATATTTTGGCATAATGATATTGAAGAAATAATATCATTTTCAATAAAATAACATCCTTACCTCGAAAGACAAGATTTAGTTTGAAACAGGATATAGGCTATGACTTGAACTTGCACCGTATAGCAACACTCAAAGTATACTCAAAATACTCACAAGAATACGCTCGATAATATAGAGAGAGAAAACTTCAGTTTCTGGTGTGATTTTCAATTCTAACCTAAGCACCCTATTTATAGGAAAATGCTTAGAACACCAAAGTAGAAAATTTATTAAATTAATATTATTTATTTTCCACATCTTCCTACGCATCCATGAATCTAAACTCAGCCATCCTAACACATGTTAAATGAGTCCCAAAAATGTAAAAAACGTTTTTCTTATTAAAAATAATTAAAACTTCAAAAATTAATTATTTTGGAGCTTTGGAACTTCAATAATTCATAATAAATAGCCCTTTTATCAGAAAATTTGAATCTCGTGAGTTTTTATAGGAAATTCAATTCTCTACAACTTTGCTGAAGAAAGTTTTTCCAATTTCCAAACAAAATTGACCAAATCCATAAATTCTACCGATTTTACAAAAGCTATAATCAAATTTCTATCAATAATTGTGTCCACCAACACACAAAATATGTGTTAAACATTTAATGCCACAAAATACTCTTCCTCCTCAGTATACTCATATATCCCACATTCATTAAAAATATCACCGTTAATGTATTATTAAAATAATATATTTAAATGAATTATTTTATCGTAAAAGATAAAATATTAATTTTCAACAATTGTCATTTTAAAAATTTTCTCCATCTATATCCACATAAAATCAATATTTTCCTCATCATATAAATCAATAATTAATTATTCACAAATAATATTACGTAATCACAATCTTGCAACCAGTGCCGCCTTGGAAAGAGGGGCTTTCGAATAAGGATCTCTCCTTCTCGGCGCACAATTAGGTGACCAAACCTCTCCTTAGATGTAACTTTCTAGACATTGCCAATAATGTTATCCAATAATATTATTCGGATAATATGAATTATTGTCTCGATAATGGAAAATACTTGTGTAATGACAATTTATTGAAACAATAAAGAATATAAAATATCAATGCAAAGAATTATTGAATCAATAAAATAAAATATCTTTAATAATAATTCGTAACAATTATTGAGTAGTGCCTTCACGTAAGAATCAATAATTGGTGCAATACCGTGCTTCTTGCTCAACAACGCCAGATTAGTGGGTTTTAACCACCGGGTATTCCAACAATATTAATTGTAATAACTACGCCAAGTATTTATAAACAACTTATATTTGTCGCTCTTCATCCAATCGCTTTCCGTTATGGGGCCCATAAAAGACCGCTACCATTGTCAATATTTAATATTCCCTCGACAAAGATCGAATATTCCACGACCAAACGAATATTCCCAAGATAATAATAAATATTTTATAACCACTTGCTTATTCAAATATTTGCGTATTTTACCCATAACTATCCACATTAATCAAATCAACCCTTACTATTTCAAAATAATAAATAGAGGAAAATAAATTTCATTTATTAATAATTTGGGGTCTTACACTAATACATTTTGGTACTCCCAGGATGGATTGCAAACGGTGTGTTGTGCGCCTCCATCATGATTTTATACTTTAAATCAGGGTCGTTAGGAACACAAAGTCTGGAGTTGACTCGAAGTATTCCTTCTTCATCGATTCTTGCTTCCGGCATAGCACCTTCTTGCACTTTCTTCCTTATACGCATTAGCTCTGGGTCTGTAGCTTGAGCAGCTTTAACTTTATCATTTAAAGTCGGTTCTACTTGTATATTCGCCATCATCACATGGGTCCCTGGAGTCTTTAACTCTATCTCCATCCTTTGCAAGTCACATAAAATGGGCCTTTGCGTTGACAATATCACACTTGTACTTGCATATGATCTTCTACTCAATGCGTCACCCTACCACGTTAAACTTTTTCCGGATGGTATTGGATGGTATGATCATAATCTTTCAATAGTTTAAGCCAACGCCGTTGTCGCGTATGTTGAGTTCCTTTTGAGTAAAGAAATATTTGAGGCTTTTATGATCCGTAAAAGATCTCCACTTTCTCCCCATACAAGTAATGCCTCCAAATTTTAAGTGCGAAGACAACAAACCGCTAACTCTAGATCATGAGTAGGATAATTCCTCTCATATTCTTTGAGTTGTCTTGAGGCATAAAGGCTATGACTTTCCCATGTTGCATGAGAACATATCCCAACCCTTTGCCTTCAAGCATCACTATAGATGACAAATCCTCCGAGCCGATGGTATTGCTGTAAGCAGTCTTTGAAATGAGTCTCCTCTTGAGTTCTTGAAAACTCTTCTCACATTCTTCGCTCCAATCGAACTTTTGTATCTTTCTCGAGTCACCGAGTTAATGGAGTAGCGATTCGAGAAAACCTTCCACTAATCTCTCGATAATAACCAAATTAAACCGAGAAAGCTACGTGCTTTCTGGCCATCGATTTAGGTTGCTCCTAGCTTTGAATAGCTTCAATCTTTTGCGGGTCAACAGATATTCCATGACTTGATACTACGTGCCCAAGGAATGCTACTTCCTCAAGCTAGAACTCGCATTTCTTCAACTTGGCATAAAGCTTATATTCACGAGGCTTTTGGAGTGTCAGCCTCAAGTGTTGCTCATGATCTTCACGGCTTTTGGAATAAATAAGGATGTCATCAATAAAGACGACCACAAAGTGATCCAAATATTCCTTGAATACTCGGTTCATCATATCCATGAAGGCAAAGAGGAGCATTAGTCAATCCAAAGGACATGACTAGGAATTCATAATGCCCGCATCGGGGAGTTCGGCGCCGTCTTTGGGATGTCATCGGTTCTAATCATCAATTGGTGATATCCGGAACGAAGATCAATCTTTGAAAAGAATTTGGCTCCTTGCAACTGGTCAAATAGGTCATCAATACGTGGCAATGGGTACCTATTTTTGATGGTGACATGATTCAACTCCCGATAGTCAATACAAAGTCGCATACTCCCATCTTTCTTCTTCACGAATAGAACATGAGCACCCCAAAGAGAAGTACTAGGATGAATGAAACCAATGTCTAACAATTCCTGCAATTGGGTCTTTAACTCCTGAAGTTAAATAAGAGCCATTCGATATGGGGCTTTGGAAATGGGTTTTGTACCAGGTTCAAGGTTGATACAAAATTCAATTTCATGCTCTGGGGGTAGGCCAGGAAGTTCTTTAGGGAATACGTCAGGAAATTTATTAACAATAGAAATATCGTTCAAAACTGACATATTTTTGTTTAAATCTGTGACATGTGCTAAGAAAGCTTGACACCCGTTTTTCAATAAACGAATAGCTTTATGGCTTGAAATGACCGTGATTGATTTTAATGGTTTGGTCACTTGAATTCACATAATAGGTTGATTAGGAATATAAAAACTAACAACCTTACGAAAACAATCAATTTTTGCATGATGAGTAGTTAACCAATCAATCCCTAGAATTACGTCAAACGCAAGTATTTTTAACGAAATAAGATTGACAGGTAATGTGCGGTTACCAATTTGAACCAAACAAGACTTATAACTAGTGGATATAGTGAAGGTTTCTCCCAACGGAGTTTCCATAGATAAGTCAAAGTCTAATTTCTCCGGAGTCAAATTTAATCGTTGAGCGCAAGTAGGAGAAATAAAAGAATGGGTAGAACCGGTATCAAATAAAGTATAGACTTCACTAGAGTTTATGATAAGCTTACCCGTGATGTCCTTATTCGGGTTCTTTGCTTTCTGGGAGGTCACAACAAACGCTCTCCCTTGCACTACCGGCTTTGACTTTTCTGGGACGGCCTTTGGTGCCTCCATCCTAGCTGAACTTGTCTTCGGTGAACGACAAAATTGGGCTAAGTGACATTCTCTTCCATAATTATAACATGCTTTGGACGGCATCGCGCAGTTTGGACTGATGTGTCCCTCCCCTCCGCATTTGAAGCATATGATAGGTGGTCGTTCTCCTTCCTTAACAACGGGTGCTGGTGCTGACGTCCTTCCATCATTGTTGAATCTCCTCTTCTTAAAATGTTTATTCTTATTGGTTTGGCCTTGATTACCACCGAAGTGGTAACCACTTCTGGCCTGTTGATTCCCTCCACGCTTGTTATCACCGCTTCGATGACTGCTCTCTTTTGGTTGCGTTAACTCGTTATCGCGCTCCACTAACTGAGCCCTATTTACAACATCTGAATACAAACACAGTTTATGAGAAATAAGATGTTGACGTATCTCAGGTTTTAAACCTCGCAAAAACATTCGCGTCATTCGCTCCTCATTATCTACCAAATGGGATGCAAACCGGGACAACTCTGCAAATCTAGCCTCATACTGCGACATGGTCATATTATTTTGCTCCAGCTTGATAAACTCCACCTCTTTTATGTGACGAATACTTTCGGGAAAGTACTTGTCGTTGAATAGTTATTGGAACTTCTCCCAAGACATCTTCAGTGCGGCAGGTTGAGTACGCTTTACCGATTTCCACCAGTAATCTGCCTCTCCTCGCAACATAAAGGGCGGCAAAGGGAACCTTTTGCTCATCGGAGCATCCCAAGACATCAAATATCTTGGTGATCTGCTTTATCCATGCTTCCCAGGGATCATATCCCTAAGCTTTGATACCAACTGTGACGCCCCCAAAATTAGGTATACATCACCCATCTTGGGTCGCCAGATACATGGTACAGAATTCAAATATAATTTACTAATACACCTGTCGTGTACAATACGACAAAACATAACTGTGAGTTTGAATACAATTATTGTCTACTAGAGATTATACAAACTCAAAAGGAGTCCTCATTACAATTATTATCACACTATTTCACAGAATAGTGAGGACTACTAATGCAACATCTAGGACCATCACTCAGTTCCCCGACTAGTCCCTGCTACGTTCTCATTTCCTGAATAGAACAATGAAAGCAAAAGGGTGAGCTCAACTAGCCCAGTAAGAAATATTATGACTAAGATAATGCAGAATAAGTTATCATTAGTCTTCAGCACTGTTAAACTGATAAAATATAACAAACATCAAGTTTAACTGCAGCGGAATAAGCAATCCATTAGAAGAGTCAAGTAGAGAATAAAATCTACTATCTTCTATGATTTAAAAGTTTTTTCATCACTTTTTATCGCTGGGACTCAGCTTAATAAATAATCCACATCATCGAATCACCCTTGCACTACGGCCAAGGATATTCTTTAGTATCACGACCACAATTTATCCATGCACTACGGGCCAAGGACATTCGTGTATTCATTAATGGTCATGATCATGCTAACAACTATCCATCAATGCACTATGGGCCAATGAGGATTTTTATCACATCATTTGTAACATTACGGTCATGATTACACTGAATAATCCCTGGTCATAAGCATACCAAGTCAATCTATGCACTACAGGCCACAGATGACTTTCAACAAAATATAAACATGAGGATGATGACAATGATATAAGAATTCAATAAAACAAGTTCAAGAATTAATTTATCTAGGAACTGATAACGTCCAAATTGTCAACATGATACTGCTTTATAGAGTAAAATTCAAGAATGCTCAGAAGAATATTTTCATGAAAAGATACTGGATGAAGCGCAAATATCAAAGACATTCCACTAATTTCATGGGTATAGAAGTCAAAGTTTTAACCAACTAAGTATAATAAAGAATGGAATAACAAAAGAAATCACCATGCATGCGATAGATCGCACAGGCAGGTTATTCCAACAGAATAATAAAGGATGGAACCAGGGTTGGTAGAACGCATTTGCATGTGGATATTCGGCGAGAATAATAAATAATGGAACCAGTCCCAGTAAACGCATGCATATGATATTCCGGCTGAATAATAAATAATGGAACCCAGTCCCAGTGAACGCACAAAAAACGAGGATATTCCGGCGTAATAATAAAGTACAGAATATTAGAAGAATGTCACCATGTATAGGGTAGCTGCGTATCTGAGTTATTCCAACGAGATAATAAATAATGGAATAATGTAAGTTCTCTTCATGAGTACAACAAATAACATCCCTTACCGTAAAAGAAACCTAATATAAGAATAGGGAAGTAGCGAATACTTTTCTATAGGTTCTCTTGTAATTCTCTCTAGATTTTCAATGAATTTCGTAAGAAATAATGAAGGAATGAGCTTCTATTTATAGAAGAATGGATTGCATAGTAACTAATCCATGAACGGTCCAGATTGATTTACTTTTATACGGACGATCCAGATTGGTTTACTATTAAAACTTAAAACAACGGTCCATACTGATTTACTATTAAAACTTTAAAACCAGCGATCCATATTGATTTACTATTAAACTTCCACCATCGGTCCATATTGATTCACTATTATATCTTCAACCAACGGTCTAAAAAATTAGCACATCTCCTCATGGAATAATTTTGTACAAAAAAATGAGTTGGACCGAAAATAAATATATCTTACGGGTGAATAGTACCATATGAATAGTAACTCATGAATAGTAACTCGTGAATAGTAACTCGTGAATAATAATTCCAACACGAAAAGTGTCCCGAATATCCAATTGAACAATATATCCTCTAGACATCAATTATACTAACACAAATAAGTCCAACACAATGGAACTATAAAATTCATCTTTAATCAACACGAACTTATTCATCATTAATATTATAATTCACAATATTTAACAACCAGGTCGTTCCCAGGAAAGAGGGGGCTTTTTGATAAGGATTTCTCCTTATTGGTGCGCAATTAGGTGACCAAACCTCTTCTTGACAGAACTTTTAGATATTGTCAATATTACAAGTAATAATATGAATAACTTTGTCGTCTCAATTATTAATTTAATAATATATCATATAATGCAGATGATACTGTAACAATAATTGAATCAATAATATGAGAAATATGATGCAACAATTACTGTAGCAATAATTGAGTATAAATGAGTTACTTCTCACGTAAGCATCAATAATCAATACCGGTAATGCTCTTTGTAACTACGCCAGACATCGTATTTTTACTACTACCGGGTAGTTCAACAATTTTAACGGTAACACCTCTGCCGTTATTTTCATAAAGTATTTTTGTCGTTTTCTCAATCCGACAATAATTCCGTTGTGGGGTCCACCAATGATTGTGCCGTTGTACTAATATTCCCTGTTAAAATGAATATTCCCCGACCAATCGAATATTATATAACAACTTGCGTACTTTACAAAATTTATAAATATTACCCACAACTATAACATTATATTAAATCAATACCATTATATTCAAAAATATAATTCGAGAAAATTATTCTTTATTCATAAAAGTTGGGGTCTTACAAGCACGGTTGGACTGGTTCTTCCTTCTGTGAGGATTTCACAAATATAATGCTTCTACTGAAACTTGGAGCATTACTAGGGCTAGTTTCCTTTATCTTTTCCATATATGGCTCTAAGGTGGATTCCCCAAAGCCTAAACTTGTTCTGTCATAGGCACTTCTCTGATTGGAGATCAGGGAGTCCATGGATGAAGAGGATTTATTCCATGGAGAGATTGTCCTTTCTAGTTCCTCAATTTTAGAGGTTAGGCTTGACTCTCTTTGTGCATTGAGCTCATTAGTCTGTTTTAAGAGCTTATTCTCAGCTTCAAACTTAGAGAGAGAGTCAGTACTTAGAAGGGTTATTTCCAGTTCTTCATGGACTTTCTCTTTCTCCTTTTGAAGATGAGAATAATATTTAGATAGAATTTTGAACCATTTCATGTATTGATGCAGATCAGATGTTATGCCATGTAGTGTAGTTCTTAAATCATTAATGTCTACATCAGGAGAGTTAAAGTCAAATACCTCATCTATACTTACTTCATGAATGTCAGAGCTCTTCTTATCCTTTGCATGTTTGGCCATCAGACCTAGGTTTGTCATTTTAGGATCCTCATCATCTCTAGATTCAGGAGTTGTGTCGTTGTCTGAGGTAACTCCACGATCCTCCAGCCACTAGACCTTTATCTTTCTTCTGAGGTCTTTTGTTGCCTTTGAATTCTTTCTTTGATTTCTTCTTCAGTTCTTCTCTAAGAGGTTTATTGCAGTTTGCAATGAAATGGCTAGACTTTTTGCAGTTGTAGCATAAATCATTTGTTTGCTCCTGATTGTTGTAGTTGTTGATTTTCTTAGGTTTTCTGATTCTGCCTTGACGCATGAACCTTCTGAGTCTTTTCACCAGCATTGCAAAGTCCTCATCATCATCTTCATCATCGTCAGAGTCATTTTCAGCATTGGCTTTGGAGATGTTGTCAGTTACTTTGAGAGCAACTCCTTTATCCTTCTTTCTTCCTTTAGATAGAGTTTCTGCTCGTTGAGTCAGCTCCAGTTCATATGTGAGAAGGTTTCCATATAACTGTTGAATAGTCATTTCGTGGAGATTCTTTGACTCTCTGATGGTAGTGGTTTTGGCATCCCACTTGCTAGGTAAAGCTCTCATAAACTTTATGATTAGATCTTTATTTGGATAGATCTTTCCACAAGCTCGAAGAGAGTTGAGCAGTACATTGAATCTTTCGTAGGTGAAAGTGACATTTTCTCCTTGAACGTGTGCAAACATTTCATATTTCTGAGTCAGGAGAGATTGCTTGTTTTCTCTAACTTCTTTTATTCCTTTATACATGATTATCAATGCTTCCCATACTTCCTTTGCTATTTTGCAATTGACCACATTCTCAAACAGGTCATCTTCTAAAGATTGGAACAAATGTTCTTGGCCTTTTTGTCGAGTTGGACAGCTTTCTTTTCGTTGTCTGTCCATTTTTCTTTGACCTTGATCTGGAGTCCATGTAGGCTTGTATACGAACTTTCCAGTTGGCAAATTTGTCTTTGTTGCACATAAGAGGCTTGCTGCCTCCTCCAGTCTTTGATTCGCTTATCAGATGTGCCATTGGATCTACTTAAGCTTTGTAGGCTATTTGATAGAACCTGCTCTGATACCAATTGTTAGTTTCCAGAGGCACAATAGTTATCTAGAAGGGGGGGGGGGGGGTTGAATAGATATTTTAAAACTCTTTTTGAAATACTTATTAGTTTTGATAATGACTAAAACACAGCAGATTTATGAGTTATTTGTTTCCCCTTTAAGATATAACAAGTTAATGAGAGATAAACAGTTATGATAGTTATAACAATAATGTAAAAGACACAGTGTTTTAAGTGGTTCAGAGCACTTAAAGCTCCTAGTCCACTCTTCTACTCCTCGAGTAGAAAATCCACTAAGGATATCTTTACACTTTCTGAATCTCACAGATTCCTTCAAGACCAGCAGTCTTGGAACTTATTAGTTCACTTTTGAACTCTTCAAGTCCAGCAGACTTGGTTCTTCACAGTTCGCTTAGAACTCTTCAAGTTCTTTTGACTTGAAAACTTCTTACTTCACTTGATAGTAGTTGATGAGTTCTTGAATGGTGCTACTCAGTTGCCGTTAAGCTCTTGTTTGAAAGAACAGATTAGTTGAGCAAGCTTTCTCTTTTTAGATCGTAGAGTTGAGCGTTGAGTGTTCTTCAGCATTTTTATTCAATGCTTGCTTGAGTACTTTCATCTGCTGAAGCTTTGTATATATGATGTCTTTGAAATGTATCCGTTGAAGACATCCGTTGAAGCATTAAATGCATTTGACATTTCTGAGCTTTGATGGAGACTTTTTGCACAATTTTTGATTAGCAAAGTAGCCCACTGACACAGCAGACTGCTGTTTCACCTAACATCTGAAAAGGTGTTTTCTGCTGAGCCAAAGTACTTTCTTTAGCTTCTTCAATACGTTTCTTTGTTGTATACTAAGGATGACTATTGTGTCATTGGGACTTTCGAGGACTTTAACGTCTATAGCTCATTCCATATTTGTTGTGATTTATCTTTATACAAATGGACGAGGCTCGATGCTTCTGACACAGATAGATGAAGCTCTATGATTCTGATCGTGGTGTCTTGCCACCTTAGTGCTTGAACTGATACTGCTAAACGAGAACACTACGATTTCTCTTAAGTACTGGTACACTATAATCTTCACTTGCTTAACTTGCAGACTCTACACTTCCGAGAGCACACTACGACCTCTGATTTGGCTCGACAAGCGTTTGTACTACTCTACAACTCCGGAGAGGCCCATCAAAGCAGATACACTACGATCCTCGATGCTCTATGATTCTGCCTTGTCTTCTACAATCTCTTGATCATCTCGATAGACTGTGATTCAATTGAAGCCTATCAATTGCATCTCAAGATATAGATCAACCTAACATGTAAGACCCCAACTATTTAATGAATAAAATCAAATTTTCTCTATTTATTATTTTGAATAATAAAGTGTTAATTTGATATAATACTTTGGTTATGGGTGAAATGTGTAAATTTTGCAAAATAAGCAAGTGGTTATAAAATATTCATTTTGTCGGGGAATATTCGTTTGGTCGTGGCATATTCTTGCTATCGGGGAATATTCGTACGATGGCGCAACTATTTGTGGGCCCCATAATGTATAACGGTCGGATGTAGAAAATGACAAATTTGAATTTTTATTAATAACGGCGTTATGGTTACTGTTAACACTATTGGAATACCTGGTGGTTAAAATATAATAATATGCGTGGTTGCACAAGAAGACTTTGGTATTGCACGATGATTTTGAAATTATTGATTCTTACGTAGAAAGGCACTACTCAATAATTGTTATAGTAATTCTTATTCAATATTTTATTTTATTGATTCAATAATTGATCGTCGATATTTTATATTATTGTTGTTCAAGAATTGTGTCTACTACAATATCTCTCCACTATCGGATCAATAATTTATATTATTTGAATAATATTATTAGATAGCATTATTAGCGATGTCTAAGGAAGTTCTCATGCAGAAAGGGGTTTGGTCACCTAATTGCATGCCAATAAGGAGAAATCCTTATCGGAAAGCCCCTTCTTTCTTGGGAACGACCCGGTTGTCATAATTGTGATTCTGTAATATTATTTGTGAATAATTAGTTATTGATTTATATGATAAGGAAATATTTATTTGTGTGGATATAAATGATGGATATATTTATTTTATGTGGTTATAAATGAAGGAATTAATGCTGAGGTGTTTTATCAGTATTTTTGTCGGAATGGAGGTTTTGAAAATCATCCGTATGCGGATTTCGGTCATTTTTCGTTTGGAATTTGGAAAAACTTAAACTTACAAAGTTGTAGAAAATTAAATTTCATATGGAAAGCACATGAGATTCAATTTTTTCTGATAAAAGGGCTATTTTTATGAATTGTTGAAGTTTCGAAAAATAAAATGTTTTTATTAAAAATATGGTGGGCCCCACTTTTGGTTGGTGAGTAATAAATGTGCTGGAATTTATTTTTAAAAGTGGTGGGCTTGAATAGAAGCTGGTAAAGCTATCAGGTAGCAGGTTAGTTTGCTATGGCATTCTAAGTATTTTCCTATAAATATGGTGCTTAGTTAGAATTGAAAATCACACTAGAAACAAGTTTTCTCTCTTTCTCTCTCTATATTATCGATCGTATTTTGTGAGTATTTAGATAATTTGTGAGTTTGTATTCATCAGTGCAAGTTTCCTTCAGCCTTATACCGATATTCCGATCAGAAGTATTGTTATTTTGAGGTAAGGGATATTATTTTCTTCCTAATGATGTTATTCTTTCAATATCATTATACTGAAATATTGATATGGATTTTATTATGTAATTTTTACCTTTTTGTGTTGGGGTTACTATTCACGTATATGACACTATTCACGAATACGACACTATTCATCGAAAATAAAATTTTCTCTTTTTTGTCCAAGATGTCTATTATGGTTACTATCTTTGATTGTATCCATGTTTTGATCTTTATTTTGAATTCTGCTTCACAATTGGTTATTATGGAGTATTATTGAACTTGGATAAACTGTAATACGAATCCCTAATATTTGTCCTTTTGTCTCACTGAATTCGTTTTCTTTAAAATATTTTTCATCATCCTCAATCCTAAATGATTACTTAATGAATATCTTTGGCCTGTAGTGCAAAGATTAATGATTACCTAATGAATATCTTTGGCCCGTAGTGCAAAGATGAACATGTGTTGAGATGAACATGACCAACTGGTGATAAAAATAAATATCTTTGGTCTGTAGTGCAAAGATGAATATTTGATTCAAGATGTATATTGATTAATGTTACAGGGATAAAATATTGATGATGGACTTTTAAATCTTAGAAGATAGTAGAATTTTTTCTCTACTTGACTCTTCTAATGGATTCTTTATTTCAATTGCGTTGTTGATCTAAAACGTGTTGTCTATTATATTTTATCAGATTTTTCCTTGTTGAAGACTAATGATAATTTGTTATATATTATCTTAGTCATAATATTCTTTATTGGTCTAGTTGAGCTGTAAAGCCCCCAAATCCGGGTACTTGAAACCCGAACTCGGTGCTTCACGATACCATTTCTATGAGCGGAATAATACTAATAATAATAACAATAATATAAAGATTAACTTAATTTATATATCATCAGAGTCTGAATCCCAAGTACGTAACCTTTAAACATTCATTACAACCCATGATTGATAATATATATCATATTTGTCTTAATAAAGTTAACTATTACATAACATTGCATTGCGTTCATTCAACAACCTTTCCCTTTCCCTTATTCTTAGCAGAGCTCTCTGGTTGTTAACCCTTAGCTGAAAACATTTAAATTAAGCAAGGATGATCATTTGAGTGCCCACCAAGTAATAACAGTTATATATATAAGCTGAAAGAATTTAAATGTTTTCTTTGTACTACCCTTCTACAACAAGTCAATAGTTGTGAAGTAATCAATGTATAGATAATAATAACATACAACTCTCTTTCAAATTTTGAAACTACATATTGACTATAATCAAGGTTATGGTGACATGCTATGAACATTGTTTTCATTTTCTAAAAGGTTAAATGTAAATTCATCTCATGAAACCGTCATAACTTACGAGCACGAGGGGTGATTAGCCCGTTATGCCCCGCATTGATCAATAGTACATGCAAGAACGAGGGTATCGTTCACTCTGTCCACCTTGGGTGCATAAATAGTTTATCCCGTGTAAGGGATGTTCATACTTGTCTGGGTTCCAAATCAAAGGTTTTATCTTGTTCAACAATAATCTATAATTCAACATATATATATATATATATATATATATATATATATATACTGAGTAATTGACAAAGGTATATCAACATGTGATTAAATATAATGATTATCCAAGTGGGGACACTTGTATAACCATTTATAGAAATTAATAAACAGAATATATATTTGAATTATCATATACTAACATGTTGATAATCAATGAGCGTATATAATATAGGGTTAGTAATCTGTACAGTAATAATATAATTTAGAAACATTCTTACTCATGTCCATTGCATAAAGAAAATGCAAAGGTAAGATACTTGCCTGATGCGCTGCTTATAAATCACAACTTAGTTTTATCGTTTATATCATGACCTATCATTAATCAGATCATTCGTTCGATTAGAACAATATACTATAATACATAGTACTGCATTTCGCAGTCAGCACATAACCTAATCACATTATTACCCATATTTAACAACCATTGAATCACAAATAATCACATATCTAATTAAATCATCTAAGTCTAGATCAATTTCAAAACATGCTTGCAATTATCTTGAAAACTTTATCGAGTAATTATCGAATCTAAGACTCTCATCCTCGTAACTTAGTATCGGTATATTATTTTTAAATGACTTATAATAATTTTAAAACATTTATTATAATTTATCATGAATTTTCAAACATCTAATTATTATTAAATGATTTGAATATTTAACAATTCTATTATCATTAATATTTAATTAATATTAAACTATTAATAAAATCATTTTCAAAATATTAAAGTTATTTATAATAACTTAAAATATTTTAAAGTATTAATATTACCCTTAAATAATTTTTAAAACATTTAAAATCATTTTAAATAATTACCATTAATAATAAATTATTAATGTACTATTTATCAAAATATTCAAAGTCATTAAGTATAACTTAATAATATTTTTAATTCATTTATATCCTTTTAAATGATTTTTAAATTAATAAAACTATTTTAAAACTATTTATTTAATATAATTATTAAATAAATTTAATATCATTAATAATAAATTAATAATTATTAATATTAAATTATTAATGAAATTATCCTTTAAATATTAAAAGTTATATTTTATAACTTAAAATATCTTTAAACACTTTATTTTCATTTAAAATGATTTTATAATATTAAAATCATTTTTAAACTAATTTATTTAATATAATTATTAAATAACTTTAATATCATTAATAATTATTAATTAATGAAATTTACCTTTAAATATTAAAAGTTATATTTTATAACTTAAAATATTTATAAACTCTTTATTTTCATTTAAAATAATTTTTTGTAATATTAAAATCATTTTTAAACTAATTTATTTAATATAATTATTAAATAACTTTAATATCATTAATAGTAAATAATTAATGAAATTTGATTTAAAATATTAAAAGTTATATTTTACAAATTAAAATATTTTTAAATAACTTATTATCATTTAAAATGATTTTTAATATAATAAAATCATTTTTAATTAATTAATTTAATGCATTTAATAAATAAATTAATTATCAATAATATTTAATTAAATAATAATATTTATGAAAAATATTTCAAATTATTAATATTTAATTTTTATAACTTAAAATAATTTTTAAAATAATTTTTGTATTTTTCGGAAATTAATTACTATTTTTTAATAATTTTTAGAAATTAATTTAATTAATTTTAATTAAGTCTGTCACTAAAGCCCTTTGGCGACAGAAACCGTCGCCTTAGGTGTTCTTGAGTCCTCAAGAACATTCATAGCAGTTAACAAGATGCTTGGTTTGATCGTGATAATCGTGATCTCGTGTATAGTATTCTTCGGATATCTTTATTTGTGTCGATCTTGTAGTACTAATGTTAGACTACAAGATCCAACATCAAACATGATCAAACAACAACACAATAAGAAGATATAATCATGCAAAATGGCTGTCAGAGCTGTTCTTCATTTCTGGGTTGCCCAAAAATGAAGAACAGTTCGAACATGCACCTTTAGGGCTTCCATAACAGGGTGTTCTTGTACTGTTTATGTGATCTAAGACTTCTGGGATGTAGCCAGCATGTAATACTATAGATCTATTACAAAATATACATATAACAACCTTACAAACAACCCATCGATTTAAATTGAACCATAAACATGTCGAAGACATGCTTATCGGTTTTCGGGTTACCCGTAAAAGAGATGTCATCATCGATCACCTGGTTTGACCAACCATTACTTTCAACATGCTTAGTGTTTAGGTGATATAAAGATACTATAATGTAGTATAAACAACATACTACAACGTAGATACAAAATCAAGAACAGATTATCAAACCACTGTCAGATTCGTGCTCATGAAAATCCTGTCAGAGCTTTCTGGGCTCGTTTTGGGTTACCCAGAACTTGACCAGTCATGGTTGGTCAACGGTGTTTGACTACCCATAACTTGCAACCTACAACTGATCTGACCCTGATTTGAGTTCCAGAGCAAAGATCTCACAGCATACTACAAGATCAAAGCTTAAAAAAACAAAAACACATAACAGAGCAAGATCTACAGGGTCTGACATTCATTGTCAGAAAACAAAAATTTATTTTTCCAAATTTAGTAAATCTTCAAATCCGAGCCTCTAGATGTTATGGATCTAACATCTAGTAACCCAGATAATCTTTATACACTACATGCAACATTTTTAACACAAAAAAACAACATCTAACAATAGATTGATGGACAGATTTCTTGCTAGGGTTTTATACCTTCTATGAACGATTTTGATTTCTGGCTTCTAATTTGGTTAGTGGATTTCATGGGGCTGGTCTTGGGGACTGATCTAGCAAAATTTTTCGGAGGTGTGGAGCTTGGGAGAGATGAGTTGAGTGTTGGAACAAAAATAAGCAAAAATGTGGCTTTCTCTCTCTCTTAATCTATATATACAAGTCTAGATGCATGTAATGGCTGAGCATAGAGGCTGATTGCTGTCATTTAAAGTCAAGAGAGTTGTTACATTAGGTCACCAACCCCTCCTATTGTCAAAACCTACATGTTAGACTTCAATTATGCACAAAAGGGTATAATGGTCTTTTGTCCAACACATTTAATGGCAATCTTGTAATCATGTAAACCCTTAGGGTTTAACCCTAAGGTTTAGTACATAGCATTTGTAGGATTTAGCAATTAGGGTTTGCACAAAATAAAAAATTCAATAAATTTTAGTTTCTAAAATTTTGAAATTAGGGTTTCCTTAATTAAATTAATTTTTTAATTACTTTATATAGGAACATTAGGGTTTAGATCATATAATTATCATTAACCTTGCTAATTTAGCAATTAGGGTTTACAATTAGTAATTAGATTTTATATATAATTACTAATTAGGATTACTAAATATAGAAATTAGGGTTTCTAGTTTAGTAATTGGGGTTTTCATAATTCACAATTATAATTCTAATAATTGTTAATTAATCATCTTATCACAATTACCAATTAATCTTGAACTCTAATTTGAGTTTCAAATTAGGGTTTCTCATTTTTGAAATTAGGGTTTCATAATTAGAGTTTTCTAAAGATTAATTAGGGTTTCTAGATTTTTAATTAGGGTTTACCTAATTAATCAAATCATTATATAATACACAACATCATTCTTATAACACAGTTATATAACAGACTTAAACTCACAATTGAGTTTTAATTTAGGGTTTCCCACAGTGAAATTAGGGTTTGACATAATACACCATAATTGATCAACCATCGTCATTCCACAAACATACTGTACATATTTATAGCACTGAAAAATAAAAATACAATTAATATTATATTATTATTCTCATCCATTGATAAAAATCCAAAATTAGGGTTTGGATTCCATATCTGATTTATTCTGCATATTTAATGTAAGACCCCAACTTTTATGAATAAAGATGAATTTTCTATAAATATTATTTTTGAATATTATTGAATTAATTTGATATAATGTTATAGTCGTGGGTAATATTTTTAAATTTTGCAAAGTACGCAAGTTGTTATAAAATATTCGATTGGTCGGGGAATATTCATTTTAACGGGGAATATTCGTACAACGGCACAATCATTGGCGGACCCCACAACGGAATTATTGTCGGATTGAGAAAACGATAAAGATACTTTATGAAAATAACGTCGGAGTTTTACTGTTAACTATTGAAACACCTTGTTAAAAAAATACGATAATCTGGCGTGGTTGCGTAGTAGTACATCAGTATTGATTATTGATGCTTACGTGAGAAGTCACTCGGTTTTGTTCAATTATTGTTACGATAATTCTTGCGCATAAAATCTCACGTTATTTGATTCAATTATTGTCAATATTTTATATATTATTAAATCAATAATTGAGACGACAAAAGTTATTAATATTATTATTTGCAATATTAACGATGTCTAGAAGTTACATCAAGGAGAGGTTTGGTCACCTAATTGCGGCTACCTATAGGAGAAATCCTTATTGGAAAGCCTCCTCTTTCCTGGGAACGACGTGGTCGATTAATATTACGAATTATAATAATGATGATAAGTGTTGTAAATTTTTACGAGGGGATTTTTATGATGTAGTTGTTGTAAATTTTAGTTTATTTTATGGACCCCCATTTACCCATTTTTTCAAAATATTCGGTAATAGATGATTCAATATATATATATATATATATATATATATATATATATTATGGTGGGGCCCACATGTTGAAAATGACATATGGGTGGAAGAAATTTTGGTCATCACGGGTGGGAATTGGGGAAGAAATGTCTTGAAAGAAGTGGGGTATATATATAATATATAGTATATGCATGTGTGAAATATATATATATATATATATATATATATATATATATATATATATATATATATATATATGTGGGAGTGGGTTTTGGTGGAGGAATTTGTAAGCAAATTCAGTGAATGATTTAGTAAGCCTTTGCCGAAAGGCAAAGGTTATAAATATATATATATTTTATAAGTTTTGTTTTTTTATGAAAAATAGAATATATTATATTTTATTTAAAAGATTTTGCTTTAAATCTGGACCGTCCGTTTAAAAGTAAATCAATCTGGACCGTTCATGAATTAGTTACTATTCACTCCATTCTTCTATAAATAGAAGCTCATTCCTTCATTATTTCTTACGAATTCACTGAAACTCTAGAGAGAGAAACTATAAAGAGAAAGAAAAAAAGTGTTCTACTTCTATATCCAGTACTCTTCTTTCTAAGGTAAAGGGTATTATTTCTTTCTTTCGTCTTCATGAAGAGAACTTCTGTTATTCCATTCTTTTTATTATGTTGGAATAACCTGTCTATGCGAATTACTGCATACATGGTGAAATTCTTCTGTTATTCCATTCTTTATTATTCTGTTGCAACATCATGTATGTGCTTTACGCATGACCTGGTTCCGTTGTTTATTATTCTGTTGGAACATCCTGTCTGTGCTTTACGCATGACCTGGTTCCATTATTTATTATTCTGTTGGAATATCATG
Organism: Panax quinquefolius; assembly: GCA_020205615.1. Taxonomy (NCBI): domain Eukaryota; kingdom Viridiplantae; phylum Streptophyta; class Magnoliopsida; order Apiales; family Araliaceae; genus Panax; species Panax quinquefolius. The sequence goes on along the minus strand of CM035171.1, from coordinate 80,518,377 downwards.
TCTGTGCATTTACGCATGACCTGGTTCTGTTATTTATTATTCTGTTGGAATAACCTGTCTGTGCGGTCTATCGCATGCCTGGTGATTTCTTTTGTTATTTCATTCTTTATTATACTCAGTTGGTTAAAGTTTTGACTTCTATACTCCATGAAATTAGTGGAATATCCTTGATATTTATGCTTCATCCAGTATATTTTCATGGAAATATTCTTCTGAACATTCTTGAATTTTACTCCACAAAAAAATATCATGTTGACAATTTGGATGTTATTGGTTCCTGGATAAATTAATTCTTGAACTTGTTTTATTGAATTCTTATATCATTGTCATCATCCTCATGTTTATATTATGTTGAAAGTCATCATGGCACATGGTGCATAGATGGACTTGGTATGATTATGACCAGGGATTATTCGGTATAATCATGACCATAATGTTACAAATGATGTGGTAAAAGTCCTCATTGGCATGTAGTGCATTGATGGACAGTTGTTGACATGATCATGACCATTGATGAATACACGAATATCCTTGGCCCGTAGTGCATGGATAATTTGTGGTCATGATACTAATGAATATTGTGACGCCCCCAAAATAGGTCCATTCCATCCAACCCATTCTGAGTCGCCAAATACATGGTACATAAATAACTACAACTTTATTAATACATCATATAAACTGTGAGTTTAAATACTGATATTGCCATCTAGACAATATCCACACGCAAATAAATCCCCATCATAATTATTTATACATTATTTTACAAAAATGGTGAGGACTACTAAACAACTCTCTCTATAACCATCATTCCATACAGAGCTACTAGTACTCGCTACATTCTCGCCTCCCCGAGAAGAAAAATGGAACAAAAAGGAAAAGGGTGAGCTCAACTAGCCCGATAAAGAATATTACGACTAAGATAATATACAATAAATTATCGTTAGTCTTCAACAGGAAAATCTAATAGAATACTATAGACAACCGGTTTTAAATCAATCTTAAGTGAAATAATAATTCATTAGAAGAGTTAAGTAGAGAATGCAAACTACTATCTTCCATATATGAATTTAAAAGTTCATCGTCGATATTTTATCCCCAGAACATCAATCAATATATATCTCGAATCAAACATTCATCTTTGCACTACTGTGCCAAAGATATTCATCGATTAGGTCATGTTCATCTAAACACTGTTCATCTTTGCACTACGGGCCAAAGATATTAATCGATCGATGTATTCATCTCAACACTGCTCATCTTTTGCACTGACGGGCAAAGATATTCATCAAGAAATCATTCATCTTTTGCACTACTGGGCCAAAGATATTCATAATATCATCATTTAGGGTAGGGTGATGAAAAATATTTCAAAGAAAACGAATCCAGTGAAACAAAAGAACAAATATTAAGGATTCGTATTTTAAACAATCCAAGTTCAAAAATACTTCATAAATAATCAGAGTGGAGTAAAATTTAAGAATGATCAAAACATGGATACAATCAAAGCTAGTATCCATAATAGATATTTTGGACAAAAAAAAAATTTCATTTTTTGGTGAATAGTGCCGTATTCGTGAATAGTTCCGTATTCGTGAATAGTAACTCCAACACCAAAAGATAGAAATTTCCCAAAATACATCTTCACGCTTCGTGAAATGTACTCGTGAATAGTAACTCGTGAATAGTAACTCATGAATAATAACTCGTGAATAGTAACCCTGGCATGAAAAAATTTCAAATTTGATAAAAACTTTCAACCAATATTTCGGCATAATGATATTGAAGAAATAATATCATTTTCGAATAAAATAACACCCCTTACCTCGAAAGACAAGATTTAGTTGAAATCTGGGATATAAGCTATGACTTGAACTTGCATCGTATAGCAATACTCAAAGTATACTCAAAATACTCATAAGAATACGCTTGATAATATAGAGAAAACTTGATTTTGGTGTGATTTTAATTCTAACCTAAGCACCCTATTTATAGAAATTGCTTAGAACACCAAAAGCGTAAAATTTAATATAATAATATATTTATAAAAATTTGTGTACGCCAACCTTTGAGAATCTGAAATCAGTAACCTAACACATGTAAAATGAGGCTCACACATCTAAAAAATGTTTTTCTTTTATAAAATAATTAAAACTTCCAAAAATCAATTATTTTGGAACTCCGGAACTTCAATAATTCATAATAAATAGTCCTTTTATAAGAAAATTCGAATCTTGCGTATTTTTATAGAAAATTCAATTCTATACAACTTTGCGGAAGAAAGTTTTTCCAAATTCCAAATGAAAATTGACCAAAATCCATAAGGGAAGCGATTTTACAAGCTATAATCAAATTTCGGTCAATAATTGTGTCCACCAACACACAAAATATGCATTAAACATTTAATGCCACAAAAATACTCTTCCTCATCATATACTCATATATCCCACGTTCATTATAAAAATATCACCGTTAATATATTATTAAAATAATATATTTAAATGAATTATTTTATCGAGAAAAGATAAAATATTAATTTTCAACAATTGTCACATTAAAATTTTCTCCATCTATATCCACATAAAATTAATATTTTCCTCATCATATAAATCAATAATTAATTATTCACAAATAATATTACAGAATCACAATCTTCGGCAACCAAATCATTCCTCCCAGAAAGAGGGGGCTTTCGATAAGAATTTCTCCTTCTTTGGCGCGCGATTAGGTGACCAAACCTCTCCTTAGATAGAACTTTCTAGACATTGCCAATAATGTTATCTAATAATATTATTCAGGATAATATGAATTATTGCTTCGATAATGGAAAATCTTGTGTAATGACAATTTATTGAAACAACGAATATATAAAATATCAATGCAAAGAATTATTGAATCAATAAAATAAAATCTTTGAGCGATAAATTATCAGAATAATTGTTGAGTAGTGCCTTCTTACGTAAGAATCAATAATTGGTGCAATACCGCATCTTCTTGTTCAACAACGCGCGATTAGTGTGTTTTAACCAATTCGTATTCCAATAGTATTAATTGAAACAACTACGCCAATTATTTATAAACAACTTATATTTGTCGCTTTTCTTCATCCAATCGCTTTCCGTTATGGGGCCCACAAAAGATCGCTACCGTCGCATTTAATATTCCCCGACGATGCGAATATTCCACGACCAAACGAATATTTCCGACGATAATGAATATTTTATAACCACTTGCTTATTCAAATATTTGCGTATTTTACCCATAACTATCCACATTATTCAAATCAACCCTTACTATTTCAAAATAATAAATAGAGGAAAATAAATTTTATTTATTAATAATTTGGGGTCTTACAAATATCTTTGGTCGTAGTGCAGGGATGATGTGGATTATTTATTAAGCTGTGTCTCAGCGATAAAAGTCATGAAAAATCTTTTAAATCATAGAAGATAGTAGATTTTATTCTCTACTTGACTCTTCTAATGGATTGCATGTTCCGCTGTAGTTAAACTTGATGTTTGTTATATTTTATCAGTTTAACACTGTTGAAGGCTAATGATAATTTATTCTACGCATTATATTAGTCATAATATTTCTTCTTTGGGCTAGTTGAGCTCACCTTTTGCTTTCATTGTTCTCTTGAGAAATGAGAACGTATCAAGGACTAGTCGGGGAGCAGTGACTACGGTCCGGATGATAGCATTAGTAGTCCTCACTATTCTATGAAATAGTGTGATAATAAATGTATTGAGGACTTATTTTGAGTTTGAATCACCGCCTGAAGACAATATTTGTATTAAAACTCACAACTTTCATGTTGTATATTTAAAGTTGTATTTGTATTACATACCATATATTTGGCGACTTTCGGAATAGGTGATGTATACCTATTTTGGGGACGTCACGATTAACCTAATATTTAAGGTAAAATAATTAACTTAATAATATGTACTAAAATTCATATAATAGAATAATTATTATAATTATTCTAAAACTCATTTAATATATTATTTAAATAATATATAATTATATTTTCATGGAAAATAATTAATAAAAACATTATTACAATGAAATTAATTATTATAATTTATAATGATCAATAATTCTAAAATAAAATCATTTGTAAATACTCATGTAATAAATATATTTTATTTATTACATAATTACATATACATTATTATCTTGTACAAATCCTCATCCTTAAAATAAAAAAAAAAAAAATATCATGAAATTTCTTATTTATTTATATAGAAAATATAGGGTTGTTACATGAGCTCACCCTTTTCCTTTTTGTTCCATTGTTCTTCTCAAGAAGAAAGAATTTAGCAGGAACTAGCCAGGGTATTGAGTGATGATTCAAGATAGTTGTTTTAGTAGTCCTCACTATTTTGTAAAATTGTGTATCAATAATTGTAATGAGGACTCCTTTTGAGTTTATATATTTTCTATTAGAAAATATTTGTATTCAAACTCACAGTATATGTGTTGTCGTATTTTGCACGACAATTGTATTACTGAAGTTGTATTTGTTTCTGTACCATGTATTTGGCCACTCAGAATGGGTGATGTATACCTATTTTGGGGGCGTCACAGTTGGTATCAAAGCTTAGGGATATGATCCTTGGCTGAGATGTGAGACAAGAACTAGGAGGGGAGAGATGGGAAATTCCTTCGCTAGTATGACCTGACTAAGTTTATTTGGTATTTATTTGGTCAGTCAGAGTATAGGGATAATATGTGACATGTCAATTAACCCTTGTTTTGTGGCAGTATTTGAGAATGGTAGCTGGAAATATTAACAATAGAGTGAATGAGACAGTGGAGACACCTTTAATCACCACCTAGGGGAACGTGCAACATGAAGGCAATATTCCTCCTGTAAACAACACTATCGAACAAATGATGAATGATGGGATGTTTAGAAGCTTTTTGCAGTTCATGCAAAACCAGATGAGGGAGGCTCGTGTACAAAATACGGGTGGAAATGATAGCAATGCACGGCTTGTCACAGCCAAGCAGTTCAAAGAGTTGGGACCACCAGAATTTGCAAGAAAGCCGGATTCGAATAAGGCAGAAACGTGGGTCAAACAAATTACTAAGATATTCGATGTCTTGGGATTCACAGAGGAACAGAAGGTTCCATTCGCCACCTTTATGTTCCGCGGTGAGGCAGATTCATCGGTGGGAATCATGAAGCGTACCACCACCAGTACTTTTCAACATGTCTTGGGAAACGTTTCAGAAACTGTTTAATGATAAGTACTTTCCTGAAATTATTCGTCATATGAAGGAGGTGGAGTTTATCAGACAGGAACAAAACAACATGACGGTGTCCCAGTACGAGGCGAAGTTTGCAGAGTTATCCGGGTTTACACCTCATTTGGTCGAGAATGAGGAACGAATGACGAGGATGTTTCTAAGAGGTCTAAAACTTGAGATTCGACAATATCTTATCTCTCATAAATTTTCTTTATATTCAGATGTTGTCAACAAGGCTCAATTATTAGAGCAAGATAATGAGTATGCCCAACCGAGGGACCACAATCAGGGTCATACCGGTGACAGCAGTCATCGGAGCGATGATAACCAGCGGGGAGGAAAGAATATAGACAAAAGTGGTAACCACTTGGGTGGTAATCATGGCCATGATAATAGGAGAGGTGAGTCAAGTGGAATTTTAGAAAGAGGAGATTCAACAATGACGGGAAGACATCAGCAGCAGCACCAACACCAACAACAAATTCTGAGGAGGAGAACGACCGCCAGTTAGATGCTACATGTGACACCCCCAAAATAGGTATACATCACCCATTTTGAGTCGCCAAATACATGGTACAGAAACAAATACAACTTTAATAATACAATTGTCGTGCAAAATATGACAACACATATACTGTGAGTTTGAATACAAATATAGTCTAATAGAGAGTATACAAACTCAAAAGGAGTCCTCATTACAATTATTGATACACTATTTTACAAAATAGTGAGGACTACTAATACATCTATCCTGAACCATCACTCCATACCCCTAGCTTAGTTCTCGCTATGTTCTCACCTCACGAGAAGAAAAATGGAACAAAAGGAAAAGGGTGAGCTCAACTAGCCCAAGAAAAATATTATGACTAAGATAATATACAACAATTTATCATTAGTCTTCAACAGGAAAAATCGATAAAAATATAATAGACAACAAGTTTTAGATCAACAACTCGCAATGGAAACAACAATCCATTAGAAGAGTCAAGTAGAGAAAAATTCTACTATCTTCTAAGATTTAAAAGTCCATCATCAATAATTTATCCCCAGAACATCAATCAATATACATTTTGAATCAAATATTCATCTTTTTCTACAGCCAAAGATATTCATTTGTATCACCAGTTGGTCATGTTCATCTTAACACTGTTCATCTTTGCACTACGAGGCCAAAGATATTCATCGATTAATCATTCATCTTTTACTACTACGGGCCAAAGATATTCAAGAATATCATCATTTAGGACCGAGGAAGATGAAAATATTTTAAAGAACGAATCCAGTGAGACAGAAGGACAAATATTAGGGATTCATATTTCAGTCTATCCAAGTTCAATAATACTCCATAATAAACTATAGTGGAGTGAAATTCAAGAATGAAGATCAAAACATGGATTAAATTTCAATAATAAGGGTCACAACAGATAACTTGGAAGAGAAAATTTTTTTTTTTTTTTTCTTTTGTGAACAGTACCCGTGAAGAGTAAATATGAACAATGCAGTGAAGCGATGAATCGCGTGAAACGACCGCCGAAATGAAACGATGCCGGTCATGAAAAGTTCCAAATTTGATAAAAAGTTCAGACCAATAATCCTATGAAATGATATTAGATGAAATGAAATTTCTAATTATTTCAGGAATTATAGAAGCAATACTTACCATAGTAAGTTCAAATTTAAGAATACGAGATGAAATAATATCGCTTTCGTAATATGGAGTATGAAAGAAAATAATATTTCTCACGAGTGTTGCAATAAAATAATATCCTTTACCATACTAGAAACTGGATTTGACTGGAATATCGGATATTATTCTGAGAAAATCTTGCAGAAAAACTACGCTCAAAATATTCTTATACTCAAGAAAATACTCACAATACTTTAGAATAAGAATTTCTGATTATGAAGGTGTGTTTGAGGAAGGAGGGTTACCCCTCTATTTATAGTGAATTTCACGGAGGAAAAATCAACATGATGCTGCCTAACTTTTTATGCCTAACTATGCCTAACTCTTAATTGTTCAATATTGGCGGCCCACTCTTTGAAAATTACCTAGCAGGAATCATATTCACCAACCCACTTCCACCAATCAATGGCCTAATAAAACACTAACCACTCACTTCTTTATAGGTGAGGTCCACACTTTGAAAACCATCATTGCAAGCAACATCATGTCATCTACCAAATAATTGGCCTAACAATGCAATTTTTTTCCCTGCCAAAACCAAAGCCTAACTTTACCATTTCAAAGGTTGGTGCCCACTATCTTTGAACAAACTTGGCAGGCAACGAAAATCCATTACACACCACTTTAATCACATGCATATATATATATATATATATATATATATATAAATATATATATATATATATATAATATACTTGAATGAACATTTTATCAAATAAATAATTGTAATTCCATAGAAAATATATCAAACATTATTTCATGCTAAAAATTCCTTCATTTATATCGACATAAAATAAATATTTCCTTATCATAAAAATCAATAATTTAATTATTCACAAATAATATTACAGAATCACAATTATGACAACCAGGCCGTTCCCAGGAAAGAGGGGGCTTTCCAATAAGGATTTCTCCTTATTGGCGCGCAATTAGGTGACCAAACCTCTCCTTGACAGAACTTTCTAGATATTGTCAATAATGTTATCTAATAATATTATTCAAATAATATGAATTATTGATCTGACAATGGAAAATACTGTGCAGTGACAATTATTAAAACAACAATAATATAAAATATCAACGCAGCAATTATTGAATCAATAAAATAAAATATTGAACAGTAATTACTGTAACAATTATTGAGTAGTGCCTTCTTACGTAAGAATCAATAATTCAACAATCAGTGCAATCTGGTAGTGCTCTTCTTTAACGACCAGATTCATCGTATTTTAACCACCGTATTCCAACGGTGTTAATGGTAACAACTTCACGCCAAGTATTAATAAAAACTCAAGCTTGACTACGTCGTCGCATTTAATATTCCTTTGAAAAAAAGAATATTCCACGACCAAACGAATATTCCCAAACAACAATGATTATTTTTTATAACCACTTGCTTATTTTATAAAATTTGTACATTTCACCCATAACGAGCATTATATCAAATTAATCCTTATTATTTCAAAATAATAAATAGAGAAAACTCAATTTTATTTATAATAAGTTGGGGTCTTACACTACAGATGCGGAGAGGAGGGACACATAAGTCCAAATTGTTCACAGCCTTCCAAGGTGTGTTTTAGTTGTGGAAAAAACGGTCATATAGCTCGGTTTTGTCCGATAGCGAAGTCAAGTCCAGCTGGGACGGCGACACCAAAGGTGACTACGGAAAAAACAAAGTCGGTGATTTAAGGGAGGGCGTTTGTCGTGACTGGCCAAAATGCGAGAAATCCGAACGAGGTGATCATGGGTAAGCTAATCATAAACTCTTCCAAAGTTTATACCTTATTAGATACTGGCTCTACCCATTCTTTTATCTCTCCTACTTGTGCTCAACGTTTGAACTTGACTCCAGAGAAATTAGACCTTGACTTATCTGTTGAGACTCCGTTAGGAGAAACTTTCATTATATCTACTGTTTATAAATCTTGCTTGATTCAAGTTGGAACCATAACATTACCTATCGATCTTATTTCGTTGAAAATACTTGCATTTGATGTGATTTTAGGGATTGATTGGTTAACCACTCATCATGCTAAAATTGATTATTTTCGTAAGGTTGTTAGTTTTCATATTCCTAACCAACCTGTTATGCGAATTCAAACAATCAAACCACTAAAGTCAATCACTATCATATCAAGCCATAAAACTATTCGTTTATTGAAAAACGGATGTCAAGCTTTCTTAGCCCATGTCACGGACTTGAACAAAAACACGTCAGATTTGAATAAAATTTATGCTATTAGTGAATTTCCTGACGTATTTCCTGAAGAACTTCCCGGTCTACCCCCAGAACGTGAAGTTGAATTCTTTATTGATCTTGAACCTAGTACAAAGCCCATTTCTAAAACCCCATATCGAATGGCTCCTATTGAACTTCATGAGTTAAAGGTCTAACTACAGGAGTTGTTGGACATCGGTTTCATTCGTCCTAGTACATCTCCTTGGGGTGCTCCTGAGTTATTCGTAAAGAAGAAAGACAGGAGTATGTGACTTTATATTGACTACCAAGAGTTAAACCATGTCACCATCAAGAATAGGTATCCGCTACCTCGAATAGATGACTTGTTCGACCAGTTGCAAGGAGCATAATTCTGTTCAAAGATCGATCTTCGTTCTGGATATCATCAGCTGAAGATTAAAATTGAGGATATTCCGAAGACTGCATTCAGAACTCGGTACGGGCATTATGAATTCTTAGTCATGTCTTTTGGATTGACTAATGAACCTGCTGCTTTCATGGATATAATGAACCGTGTGCTCAAAGAATATTTGGATCAGTTCGTTGTTGTCTTTATTGATGACATCCTCATCCATTCCAAAAGCCGTGAAGATTATGAGAACCATTTGAAGCTGGTACTTCAAAGGCTTCGTGATAATAAGCTATATGTTAAGCTAAAGAAATGCGAGTTCTGGCTTAAGGAAGTAGCATTCCTTGGGCATGTGGTGTCAAAACATGGAGTATCTGTCGACCCGGCGAAGATTGAAGCCATACAAAGTTGGGAGCAACCAAAGTCGGTGACCGAAATACGTAGCTTTCTGGGCTTAGCTGGTTACTATCGGAGATTCATGGAAGGATTTTCTCGAATCGCTACTCCATTAACTCAGCTGACTCATAAAGATATAAAATTTGGTTGGAGCGAGGATTGTGAGAAGAGTTTTCAAGAACTCAAGAGGAGACTCATTTCGGCACCTGTTCTAACAATACCATCTGGTTCGGATGGATTTGTTATCTACAGCGATGCTTCAGACAAAGGGTTAGGATGTGTTCTCATGCAACATGGGAAAGCATAACCTATGCCTCGCGATAACTCAAAGAATATAAGAGGAATTATCCTACTCATGATTTGGAGTTGGCAGCAGTCGTTTTCGTATTGAAGATCTGGAGACACTACCTGTATGAAGAGAAAGTGGAGATCTATACAGATCATAAAAGCCTCAAATATTTCTTCACCCAAAAGGAACTCAATATGCGGCAACGACGTTGGCTCGAGTTTTTGAAAGATTACGACCATACCATCCAATATCATCCTGGAAAAGTAAACGTAATAGCTGACACATTGAGTAGAAGATCATATGCGGGTACGAGAGCAATGTTGTTAACACAAAGGTCCATTTTGTATGACTTGCAAAGGATGGAGATAGAGGTAAAGGCTCCAAGTACCCACGTGATGATATCGAACATACGAGTAAAACCGACTTTAATCGATAAAGCTAAAACTGCTCAAGCTACGGACATGGAGCTGATGCGTATGAAGAAAAAAGTGCAAGAAGGTGTTATTCCAGAAGCAAGAATTGATGAAGAAGGAATACTTCGAGTCAACTCCAGACTTTGTGTTCCTAACGATTCTGACTTGAAGCATAGAATCATGATAGAGGCACACAACACACCATTTGCAATACATCCTGGGAGTACCAAAATGTATCATGATCTTCGACATACATTTTGGTGGAGCCAATATGAAAAGAGAGATCGCGGAGTTTATCTCGAGGTGTTTAACTTGTCAACGTGTAAAGGCGAGCATCAAGTGCCAAAGGGTCCATTGCAACCACTTGAGATTCCGAAATGGAAGTGGGAACACATTACTATGGATTTTGTTACGGGTCTTCCCAAGGTTTCTCAAGGCATAGATGCGATTTGGGTTATTATTGATAGATTAACCAAGTCTACTCATTTCTTGCCTATACGGGAGACTTATTCCCTTAAACGTCTTGCTCGTATGTACGTGAATGAGATTATAAGATTGCATGGCATGCAAGTATCCATAGTTTTGGATCGTGACCCAAGATTCACTTCACGATTTTGGGTTAGCTTGCAGAAAGCTATAGGCATGGATTTACGATTCAGTTCGACATACCATCCTCAAACGGACGGGAAATCAGAGAGAACTATTCAAACTCTTGAAGATCTTTTAAGACTCTGTGTCCTAGATTTCAAAGGGAGTTGGGATAAGTACCTACCATTGGTGGAATTCTCCTACAACAATAGTTATCAAGAAAGTATAGGCATGGTTCTATTTGAAGCATTGTATGGACGAAAGTGTCGCTCTCTAGTATGCTGGGATGAGGTGGGAGAAGCAACATTATTGGGACCAGAATTGGTACGCATAACTACAGAACAGATCCAAATGATTCGACAACGTATACAAATGGCACAGGATCGACAAAAGAGTTATGCGGATCTTCATTGGAAGGACGTAGAATTTAATATTGGGGATCATGTATTGTTAAGTATTGCTCCATGGAAGGGAGTTACAAGATTTGGGAAGAGAGGAAAGTTCAATCCAAGATTTGTTGGTCCATTTGAGATTCTTGACCGAATAGGAAATGCGGCCTATAGACTCGTATTACCTCCAAGCATGTCTCGCGTTCATAATGTTTTTTATATATCTATGCTTCGTAAATATGTGAAAGACCCGAACCACGTTATTGAGTTAGAACCGGACGAGATAGCCGAAGATTTAACGTACGAGGAGGTATCTGTTAAGATCTTGGATAGGAAAGAGCATGTCCTACGCACTAAGGTTATACGACAAGTTAAGGTTTTGTGGAGAAACCATACTATTGAAGAAATGACCTGGGAGTTGGAATCAGAAATGAAAGCGAGATATCCTCACCTTTTTGAAACACTAGGTATGTACGTCAATTTCGAGGACGAAATTTCATAAGAAGGGAAGGTTGTAAGACCCCAACTTTTTAATGAATAAAATCGAATTTCCTCTATTTATTATTTTGAATAATAAAGTGTTAATTTGATATAATACTTTGGTTATGGGTGAAATGTGTAAATTTTGCAAAATAAGCAAGTGGTTATAAAATATTCATTTTATCGGGGAATATTCGTTTGGTCGTGGAATATTCTTGCTATCGGGGAATATTCGTACGACGGCGCAACCATTTGTGGGCCCCATAACGGATAAAAGTCGGATGCAGAAAATGACAAATTTGAGTTTTTATTAATAACGGCGTTATGGTTACCGTTAACACTGTTGGAATACCCGATGGTTAAAATATAGTAATATGCGTGGTTGCACAGTAGCACACGGTATTGCACAGTATTTTTGAAATTATTGATTCTTACGTAAGAAGGCACTACTTAATAATTGTTACAGTAATTACTGTTCAATATTTTATTTTATTGATTCAATAATTGTTGCGTCGATATTTTATATTATTGTTGTTCAATAATTGTCACTGCACATTATCTCCATTATCAGATCAAAATTCATATTATTTGAATAATATTATTAGATAGCATTATTGGCAATGTCTAAGGAAGTTCTGTCTTAGAAAGGGGTTTGGTCACCTAATTGCGCGCCAATAAGGAGAAATCCTTATCGAAAAGCCCCCTCTTTCCTAGGAACGACCTGGTTGTCATAATTGTGATTCTGTAATATTATTTGTGAATAATTAGTTATTGATTTATATGATAAGGAAATATTTATTTTTGTGGATATAAATGATGGATATATTTATTTTATGTGGTTATAAATGAAGGAATAAAGGCTGAGGTGGTTTATCAGTATTTTGTCAGAATGGAGGTTTTGAAAATCGTCCGTATGCGGATTTTAGTCATTTTTCGTTTTGAATTTGGAAAAACTTAAACTTACAAAGTTGTAGAGAATTAAATTTCCTATGAAAAACACATGAGATTCGAATTTTTCTGATAAAAGGGCTATTTATTATGAATTGTTGAAGTTTTGAAAAATAAAATATTTTTATTTAAAATATGGTGGGCCCCACTTTTGGTTGGTGAGTAATGAAATGTGCTGGAATTTATTTTTAAAAGTGGTGGGCTTGAATAGTAGCAGGTAAAACCATAAGGTAGCAGGTTAGTTTGCTATGGCGTTCTAAGCATTTTCCTATAAATAGGGTGCTTAGTTAGAACTGAAAATCACACCAAAAACAAGTTTTCTCTCTTTCTCTCTCTATATTATCGAGCGTATTTTGTGAGTATTTAGATACTTTGTGAGTTTGTATTCATCAGTGCAAGTTTCCTTCAACCTTATACCGATATTCCGATCAGAAATACTGTTATTTTGAGGTAAGGGATATTATTTTCTTCCTAATGATGTTATTCTTTCAATATCATTATACCGAAATATTGGTATGGATTTTATTGTGGAATTTTTACCTTTTTATGTCGGGGTTACTATTCACGTATACGATTCTATTCACGTGATACTGACTATTCACTTCAATCGACACTTTTCAATTTAAAAATGAAATTTTCTCCTTTTTATCCAAGATGTCTATTATGGTTACTATCTTTGATTGTATCCATGTTTTGATCTTTATTTTGAATTCTGCTTCACAATTGTTTATTATAGAGTATTATTGAACTTGGATAAACTGTAATACGAATCCCTAATATTTGTCCTTTTGTCTCACTGTATTCGTTTTCTTTAAGATATTTTTCATCATCCTCAGTCCTAAATGATTACCTAATGAATATCTTTGGCCTGTAGTGCAAAGATGAATGATTCCCTAATGAATATCTTTGGCCCATAGTAAAAAGATGAACAGGTGTTTAGATGAACATGACCAATTGGTGATACAAATGAATATCTTTGGCCTATAGTGCAAAGATGAATATTTGATTCAAGATGTATATTGATTGATGTTACAGGGATAAAATATTGATGATGGACTTTTAAATCTTAGAAGATAGTAGAATTCTTTCTCTAATGGATTGTTGTTTCCGCTGCAGTTGTTGATCTAAAACTTGTTGTCTATTATATTTTATCAAATTTTTCCCTGTTGAAGACTAATGATAATTTGTTGTATATTATCTTAGTCATAATATTCTTTACTAGGCTAGTTGAGCTCACCCTTTTCCTTTTTGTTCCATTGTTCTTCTCAGGAGGAGAGAATTTAGCAGGAACTAGCCGGGGTATGGAGTGATGATTTAAGATAAGTTATTTTAGTAGTCCTCACTATTTTGTAAAATAGGGTATCAATAATTGTAATGAGGACTCCTTTTGAGTTTGTATACTGTCTATTAGACAATATTTGTATTCAAACTCACAGTATATGTGTTGTCGTATTTTGCACGACAATTATATTACTGAAGTTGTATTTGTTTCTGTACCATGTATTTGGCGACTTAGAATGGGTGATGTATACCTATTTTGGGGGCGTCACATAACAGCTTTGATCTTTTCTTCTATACATTCATTTACAGAATGATAAACATTAAAGTCCAGATCAACCTAACAAGTTTGATCTATCACTAGGTCCTTGTACATGTGTTCCTATGAAGGACTTTACATATAATCATGAATATTTACTTATAATATCAAATTTTAAATATGCAATCTCCCAACACAGGTTATTTCCTCTATACCATGGTTCATTCGTTGCTCATCTCCTAGATTTTAGATATCATTATAGAATACAGCTTCAAAACAAAGGTTAATTGAAATATCATAATTTGTCAACTAATTAAGTAACAAAATTTCAGCTTAGGTAGGACACACACACACACACACACACACACACTACCGAAGGACATTACTCGTCTCTCCCCTCCTAGTTCTAATCTCTGATCTCCACCATAGATCATATCCCTAAGCTTTGATACCAAATGTGATGCCCCCAAAATAGGTCCACACAACTCATCTTGGGTTGCCAGAAATACAACACTACTGATGCGAACTTTCTTATTACAACTATCAATTGTCTTGTAAAATACGACAACACATATACTGTGAGTTTCAATACAAATATTGTAATGTATATAATACGATAATATTTATACTTAAATTATTACAATGCCATATTAAATACAAAAGAAAATATTTCAAGTCCTCAAGGGAACGCGAGAAGATTTATGTCCTCCTCATTCTAATGGAGTGCATTTTTGACGCTTCCAAATTCGAGTTCACTTCACCGTATTGTTGTTCACCAAAATTAAATATTAAATGATGTATAAAATATGTCACACACATTTTAAGTTCTTAGTAGAATTATTATGACACACCATTTCATAACTTGATTAGGATTGCGACTAATTCAAAACACCACTTTATACCCATGTTCTCTCTGCTAGTCTCAGCTACACTTTTATATCCTGAAAGTGATTTTGAAACAAAAGGGTGAGCACAAATAGCCTAGTAAAAAATATCATGACTTAAGATAATTAAATTATCAATAGCTTTCATCAATAATAAATTAGATATTGAGATCATATGGTAGATGATAAAAGTTTTTAACCATAATAGCAGCGGAATCAACAATCTATTAGAATAGTCAAGTAGAACATAATGTCTACTATCTTCTCCAAATTAAAAGTCCATCATCAATATTTTATTCTTGTAATACTAATTAATAGTTCTTCGTCGTACCCAAGACAAAGAGAACTTTCACCACCTGTTTTTACCTGAAACACAAAGCTCGTGGTTATACCAAATCACAGTTCATATTTATAATTATTCTATTAAATTCATTTTTGCACTAGGCCAAAGATATTTAACTATAAAGTCAATAATCAACAGTCCATCTTTGCACTACGGGCCAAAGACATACAACTGTAAAATTAATAATCAACAGTCCATCTTTGCACGTAAGCCAAAGATATACAACTGTAAAGTCAATAATCAACAGTTCATCATTGCACGTAAGCCAATAGTCCATCTTTGCACGTAAGCTAAAGATATACAACTGTAAAACCAATAATCAACAGTCCATCTTTGCACGTAAGCCAAAGATATACAATTGTAAAACCAATAATCAACAGTCCATCTTTGCACGTAAGCCAAATATATACAACTGTAAAGCCAATTATCAACCGTCCATCTTTGTACTACGGCCTAAAGATGACTTTTACCACATCATTTGTCTGTAACATTAGTCCATCTTTGCACTACGAGTCAAAGATGACTTTTACCACATCATTTGTCTATAACATTAGTCCAAATTGCCAACATGATATCCAGAAAATAGATTAGAATTCCTGATAAAATATAAAGTTCAAGAAATGTAAAGTTCTTGACTCAAAAATAATAACTTAAGACTGAATAGAAATATTCATGTCAAGATATTAGATGAAACACAAACTATAAGGATATTCTCAGGGCTTTTCACCATTTAATGATAAACTGAATAAACGAATAATAATATCTTACCATAATAATGATATCCCTTACCTTAACATGTGACTTGATTCTGCTTTATGTGAAATTGATCAACTTAAACAATGCTTGCATTCCTTATCTACACTTGGAGTAACCTTACACTCAATAGAAATACTCATAATATTGTAGTGAAAGAATTTTATATTTTTAGTGTAGTGATGGTGTGTGTTTAATTGCTCAACCGGGCAACCTATTTATACTGAAAATTTAGTAAACAACTAGCACACCCGCTTTGAAAAAATAACCAAATGAGGTATATAATAATGGTAGTGGAATTTATGGTCTCACAGAGAAAATTAAACCAACTTGTACACGTTTTAAAAATAATTGAGTTGTGGTCTAGACTACTTTAGAAAAAGTAGAGTGTCGGCAAGTCATGCCAGACTTACTTTTATAAAAATAAATAATTGAACAAACATATGCATATCATACTTATCTTTAATCAACACCTTTTCAATCTTTGAACCATTATTCACAATTATTAACATAGGCTCACAATACTGCCAACTGGTCTACTTATATCATATCAATAATATGAGTTACTGTGTAATAACTACTGTGACAATTATTGAATGAAATATTGAGTGTCTTCTTACATAAGAAACAATAATATGAATCAATGTGCAATACCGCGTGCAACTGTGGAATACCGTGTACTACTGTGTAATCACGCGTATTACTGTATTTTTATCATTGGGTATTTTGTAAGACCCCAACTTTCATAAATAAAGATTATTTTTCTCGAAATACATTTTTTGAATATTATGGTGTGGAGTTGATATAATGTTAGAGTTGTGGGTTATATTTATAAATTTTGCAAAGTATGCAAGTTGTTATATAATATTCGATTGGTCGGGAAATATTCATTTTAACAGGGAATATTCGTACGATGACACAATCATTGGTGGACCCCACAATGGAATTATTGTTGGAATGAGAAAACGACATAAATATCTTTTTATAAAAATAACGGCGGAAGTTTTACCGTTAACTATTGAAATACCCGGTGGTAAAAGTACAGTAATACGCGTGGTTGCATAGTAGCACACGATATTGATTATTGATGCTTACGTGAAAAGTCACTCAGTTTTGTTCAATTATTGCTACAGTAATTACTGCATAGTATCTCACGTTATTTGATTCAATTATTGTCAATATTTTATATATTATTAAATCAATAATTGAGATGACAAGTTATTCATATTATTATCTGCATAATTAACAATGTCTAGAAAGTTCTGTCGAGGAAAGGGGTTTGGTCACCTAATTGCGTGCCAATAAGGAGAAATCCTTATCGGAAAGCCCCCTTTTTCCTGGGAACGATCTGGTTGTTAATATTGTGAGTTATAATAATATGAATAAAAGTTGTTAAAAATATTGAGGGATTTTTATGAAGTATTTGTTGAAAATTTTGCTTATTATATGGACCCCCATTTACCTATTTTTCAAAATAATCGGTAGAAACTTATTCGATATATATATATATATAATATAAACATGTGTGTGTGTGTGTGCATGTGAAGTTGACAAATGGGGAAAGAAAAGGATTGTCACGGGTGGGAAATGTGAGAATAAGATAAGTGATGTATAAGTGTCTTTTTGCTAACTAGTAACAAAGGACTTAATGGCTGCTATGGCATCCTAAAATGAAACCCTTTTAAAAAAAATTGATTGACTTATGTGATTGTTGTGGGTATGTGAAGTGTCGTGGGCGGTTGGGTGAATTTTTTTATATATATATATATATATATTATTTCGTTTCAGATTTCGAATTCTACACTCATTTTGTTAAAGTTTTGGCTTTTATACTCCATAAAATAAGTAGAATATCCTTGATATTTGCGCTTCATCCAGTATCTTTTTATGAAAATATTATTTTGAGCATTCTTGATAAGTTTTATTTTCTTCATGTCAGAGTACTATTCACAGGGTTACTATTCCTGAAGTACTATTCACGGGATACTATTCACTCGGTTACTATTCACCCGACGTACTATTCATGACAAAAATTAATTTCTTTTCGGTCTAAATCATTTTTGATACAATATTATTCTTGAATTTTACTCCACAAAGCAATATAATGTTGACAATTTGGACATTATTAAATTCTGGATAAATTAAATTATAAATATTTAAAATTTATCCTTAATTTCATTTAATTGAATTCTTATATCATTGTCATCATCCTCACGCTTATATTGTTATGAAAGTCATCTTTGTCCTGTAGTGCATAGATGGACTTGGTATGATTATAACCAGGGATTATTCGGTATAATCATGACCGTAATGTTACAAATGATGTGGTAAAAGTCCTCATTGGCCCGTAGTGCATTGATGGACAGTTGTTGGCATGATCATGACCATTGATGAAAACATGAATATCCTTGGCCCGTAGTGCGTGGATAATTTGTGGTCGTAATACTAATGAATATCCTTGGCCGTAGTGCATGGGTGATTCGATGATGTGGATTATTTATTAAGCCGAGTCTCAGCGATAAAATTGATCATAAATTCTTTTAAATCATAGAAGATAGTGATATCATGCTCTACTTGACTCTTCTAATGGATTGCTTGTTCTGCTGCAGTTAAACTTGATGTCTATTATATTTTATCAGGTTAACACTGTTGAAGGCAAACGATAAATTATTATGCATTATCTTAGTCATAATATTTCTTACTGGGCTAGTTGAGCTCACCCTTTGATTTCATTGTTCTCTTCAGGAAATGAGAATATAGTTGGGACTAGTTAGGGAATTGAGTGACGGTCCAGATGTTTGCATTAGTAGTCCTCACTATTTTGTGAAATAGTGTGAAAATAAATGTAATAGTATTGAATTTGAGTTAGGATATTGTCTAGAAGACAATATTCGTGTAAAAACTCTCAGCTACGCATTAGGTCGTATTGTATAATTAAGTTTTTATTTGAATTATGTACCATGTATTTGGCGACTCAAGATGGGAGATGTATACCTATTTTGGGGGCGTCACAATTGGTATCAAAGCTTAGGGATATGATCACTGGCTAAGATGTGAGACTAGAACTAAGGGGGAGAGATGGGGAAATCATTCGCTAGTATGACCTACCTAAGTTTATTTGTTATTTAATTGGTTGGTCAAAATATAGGGATAATATATGGCATGTCAATTAACCCTTTTTTGTGGCAGTATTTGAAAATGACATCCGAGAATGTTGAGAATAGCAATGGAGCACAGGAGACCGTTGAGTCACCACATATCAATACCCAGGATAATGTGCAACACGAAGATAATAATCCTCACACTACAAGAAAAAGGTTTATCAATGATCACCCATCAATCGACCACTTATAGTCGCAGAGATAGCCATCAATGAAGCCGCGGTCGCCGATAGACGTCGCCAAAAAATCGGGTCGCTAATGTGCACATCAACACCACTTTTAGCGACATTTTACATATCTGCGATCGATATGAAATAATCAAATGACAAAATACGGTCGCTAAGTCGAAATCAAGACATGGTCCAGGACCAAAGCTGACATGGTCCACGTGTCCGCGACCGACATCAATGACCGAGTTTGGATCATTGATTGCCTCAAACATTTGGTAAAATTATAGCTAATAAAGGTCGTCGACGCGTCATCCGATATGAAAAATAATATAAACAGTTTTTGCTTTGCTGCGAATTACTAAAAACACAGCACTGCTTTTTTACCGCTTTTATCCCAACACATACACAACAAGATAAACAACATACACAATAATATAAACATCCATTGTCCACCAACACATACACCAAACTAGTTTCAAAACTAGTTTAAATAACATAACTGAATATACAAGTTATAAACATACACATGCAATAATAATATTTCAAAACTTGTTTAAGTAACATACATACATCCAAAGAAAAACTTGTGAAAGTACAAGCTTATACTATAACTACAAAAGTGATATAAAACAGGTACGTCAAGCATCATTGCCTCCTTGATCACCCTGTAATTAACAAAATAATAAAACAAGTTACAAATATATACTAACTATGTTAATATTGGTATATTACGACAATATATACAACATATTGATTTTATACCTCGTCGTTATCCCCATGTTGTGATGCTGCTGCTGCCGCCACTGCTTTAGTTAACTCCTCAGGATCTAGAGCCCCCAGATGCCCGCCCAGTATCGTCAGAAGATTTCGATCTTGACATATAGCTCTCACACAATCAGCTAGAGTATGAACAAATTTGGATGGCTCGATGATCGGTAGATCGGTAGAAAAGCACTGAGGGCATCAAGGATGGGCGTCGTCGTTGTCCTTGACCTTTAATGTAGTTCTTCTTCATAATGTATGCCCTCTCCCACAACTCTTGATCAATAAAGGCGGACGTGGAGTGCCTTCAGGATAGCGCCATTCAATAAACGCTTATAAGTGTCCTCCGTCATCATGTTAACAATTAAATAGTTAAAAATAAATTAATTACATAAGCATTGATAAACAAGATCAAGTTGTTAAAATTTATTACCGCTTATCCGGATAGCCTCGAGTGGACTCATCACGGGTGGCCACACATACACATCCAAATGAACGGATAGGGTGACCTTGAGACCTAGACTCCTATACAAAAAAAAGCATAATATTACTAAGTAAAATGTGATATATTTTCTACAATTCATGATTGTAAACATATTAAAACTTGTAATTAAATCGTACCTGTAGTGATATCTTTATCGTGAAATACTACCGCCCTTGTATGTCCCTTTAGACTTTTTCGCCATCGTACACCCGAGGATCTGTTGTTGGCGGCGATCTTCGCCTTCACACTAGCTCTCGACCCTCCATTGGGCACACATCTCACCCCATATGGCTTCGGTGCACCACCGTGACTATGCTCGTGCATGTAATCTTCTCCACAGCCCGGATGGTCGATCTCGGTATTGTGAAGGGCTTTTGTCTTTCTTTATTCAAATTATCTTTTAGTGCGGACCATGCACTTCGCTGTAATAATGTCTCAGATTTGAAGCCCGCTTCCGTCCTCCCATCTATACCGCTTCGCAAATAAAACAACAATAATAACATTACTAAATAATTATCCTTTGAATATTATATTAATATTATCTCATCATAATTAAAAAACATACCAAATTACGCCTAAACAAAGATCCTCCTTGTAGGCGATAGGTGTGCTCACCCACGTAATCACAGGTGTAGGCCAATTCTATAAACACAATTGTGATATGCACTTGACGATCTTATTATCTGAAAAATCACTATAATATACAACATCAATTAGCATATATTAAAGAAATTTATATCTAAGTTATAATATTTATGAACATTTTTCAAACTTATACTTATAATACTTCAAAAAATATTCGCTAGAGTCTCCCCTACAATATAGACTAGCCACATGCACGACGGCATGCATATATGGACATTTCTAGGCACCCAAGACACAAACCAAGAGAAATATACAAACTTTGAAACCCAATCATTTTCCGTGGGAGCAATTATTCACGTTTTGATTAACATTATGATGTCAATGTCAAGTTCTCAGTCTACAAATGATTTTTTCACAATGACCAATATAATTGGTTAAACTACAAACATAAACAAGGGATTCACGAGTCTATATCATGTGTATGACTTCCTATAATAACCAAACTACACTACCTCTATTGCACAAAAAGAATCCCAAAATATAAATTTTATACTAACTACAATCTAATACATTCATCCTATTACCCAAATCAAGTTACCCAAAATATAAATTTTATACTAACTCCATCCTATCACTAATCAAGTTATCCAAACTGACATAAATTAACAAAATCAAATTACCCAAAGTACTGCGTATTAACCAAATAAATTTTACTCTAATCAAAACTTATAAACCAAACATAATCATATTACCCAAATCGACTTCAAATACTAATAAAATCATAATCATATTACCCAAAATATGATTTAAGCATGCTAGCCATATTCATTCATTCAACTCTTTGCAATAAATTAACTCTTAAAACACAAATTCGTTACCAAACATACGGATTTGGAGAAGAACGAACAAAAATAACAAACAACCAAAAAATTAAAGAAGAAGAACTTAAAAAGTAGCTCTTACCTCTACAATTAGTCTCTAATTTGAAGAAGAATGAACAGCCGCCCTCCTTCTTCTCTTCTCCCCCCTTTCTTCCTCTTCTCTCTATTTCGGTGACCTCCCTCTTTTTTTTCTCTTCCGTGTTCTGTGTCGAGCGAACTGGTTACTGAATTCATTTAGTTTGATCACTATCACATTCTCTGCGCGATCGCACGCGATCATGACACTTTTTAATGACATGGACTTATCAAAGAATCGCGTGCGGTCATCGTTTTTGAAGTGGTCGCAATAAAACTACGCGCCAACTTTTCCTGCCAAATTTTGGGGGGGGGGGGGGGAATTTGTTCTAGCGACCGAGCTACGACCGCAGTCGGTCGCTGATATAGATTAGCGACTAGAATATAGGTTGGTCGCTGATATCGGTCGCTATTAAGAATAGCAGCCGGATAATTGGTCGCTGATAGACCTTTTCTTATAGTGTCAGGTAAACAACAACACCGATCAAATGATGAACGATGGGATGTTTAGAGGCTTTATGTAATTCATGCAACATCAGGCGAGAGCGGCTCCTATTCATAATGCAGGTGGAAACACTGGTAACTCTCGGACGGTCACCACTAAGCAGTTCAAGGAGCTGGGACCACCGGAGTTTTTGGGAGAGCCAAAACCACTTAAGGCGAAGATGTGGATAAAGCAGATCACCAAGATATTTGATGTCTTGGGATGCTCCAAGGAGCAAAATGTTCCCTTTGCCACTTTCATGTTGCGAGGAGAGGCAGATTATTGGTGGGAATCTATAAAGCGTACTCAGCCTACTACACTGAAGATGTCTTGGGAGAAGTTCCAAGAACTGTTCAATGACAATTACTTTCCTGAAAGTATCCTTCAGATGAAGGAGATAGAGTTCATCAAGCTAGAGCAAAACAATATGACCGTGTCGCAGTACGAAGCTAAGTTTACTGAGTTATTCCGGTTTGAATCCCACTTAGTTGATAATGAGGAGAGAATGACGCGGATGATTCTAAGAGGTTTGAAACCCGAGATACATCAATACCTTATCTCTCATAAACTATGTTTATATTCAGATGTTGTAAATAGGGCTCAGTTATTGGAGCGCGATAATGAGTCAACCCAACCAAGGGAGAGTAGCCGGCAAGTCGATAATACCAGTGGTAGCACTCATCGAAGCGGTGACAACAAACGTGGAGGGAATCAACATGCCAAAAATGGTAACCACTTTGGTGGTAATCATGGCCAAGACAATAAAAGTTGACATATCAAGAAAAGGAGATTCAACAATGATGGAAAGACGTTAGTACCAACACTCATTGGTAAGGAAGGAGAACGACCACCTATCATATGCTTCAAATGCGGAGGGGAGGGACACATCAGTCCAAACTATGCGCAGAAGTCCAAAATGTGTTACAATTATGGAAGAGAAGGTCACCTAGCTAGATTTGGTCATGCAGGGAAGCCAAGTCCAGTTGGAACGGTGACACCAAATGTCATCCCAGACAAGTTAAAACCAATAGTTCAAGGGAGAGCGTTTGTCGTGACCTTTCAGAAAGCAAGGAAACCGAACGAGGTTATCACGGGTAAGCTAATCATAAACTCTAGCGAAGTCTATACCTTATTTGATACCGGTTCTACCCATTCTTTTATTTATCCTACTTGCACTCAACGTTTAAATTTGACTCTGGAGAAATTAGACTTTGACTTATTTGTTGAAACTTCGTTGGGAGAAACCTTCATTATATCCACTGTTTATAAATCTTGTTTAGTTCAAATCGGCACCCGCACGTTACCTGTCGATATTATTTCTTTGAAAATACTTGCATTTGACGTGATTCTAGGGATTGATTGGTTAACTACTCATCATGCTAAAATTGATTGTTTTCGTAAGGTTGTTAGCTTTTATATTCCTAACCAACCTATTATGAGAATTCAAACGACCAAACCATTAAAATCAATCACTGTCATCTTAAGCCATAAAGATATTCGTTTATTGAAAAATGGATGTCAAGCTTTCTTAGCTCATGTCACGGATTTAAATAAAAATACGTCAGTTTTGAATGATATTTCTATTGTTAATAAATTTTTTGATGTATTCCCTGAAGAACTTCCTGGCCTACCCCCATAGCGTGAAATTGAATTTTGTATTGACCTTGAACCCGGTACAAAACCCATTTCTAAAGCCCCATATCGAATGGCTCCTATTGAACTTCAGGAGTTAAAGACCCAACTGCAGGAATTGTTAGACATCGGTTTCATTCGTCCTAGTACGTCTTCTTGGGGTGCTCCTATACTATTCGTGAAGAAGAAAGATGGGAGTATGCGACTTTGTATTGATTATCGGGAGTTGAACCATGTCACTGTCAAAAATAGATATCTGTTGCCTCGCATTGATGACCTATTTTAACCAGTTGTAAGGTGCCAAATTCTTTTCAAAGATCGATCTTCGTTCCGGATATCATCAGTTAAATATTATAACTGATGACATTCTAAAGATTGCTTTCAGAACTCAGTATGGGCATTATGAATTTCTAGTCATGTCTTTTGGATTGACTAATGCTCATGATGCCTTCATGGATTTGATGAACCGAGTATTCAAGGAATATTAGGATTATTTTGTGATTGTCTTTATTGATGACATTCTCATATATTCCAAAAGTCATGAAGATCATGAGCAACACTTGAGGCTGATACTCCAAAAGCTTCGTAAAAACAAGCTTTATGCTAAGTTGAAGAAATGCGAGTTCTGGCTTGAGGAAGTAGCATTACTTGGGCACGTGATAACAAGTCATGGAATATCTGTTGACCCAGCGAAGATTGATGCAATACAAAGCTGAGAGCAACCTAAATCAGTGACCGAAGTACGTAGCTTTCTTGACTTAGTTGGTTATTATCGGAGATTCGTAGAAGGGTTTTCTCGAATTTCTACTCCATTAACTTATCTGACTCGGAAAGATACAAAATTTAGTTGGAGCGAGGAATGTGAGAAGAGTTTTCAAAAACTCAAGAGAAGACTCATTTCAGCACCTGTTCTGACAATACCATCTGGCTTGGAGGGATTTTTCATCTACAGTGATGCATCGGGCAAAGGGTTAGGATGTGTTCTCATGCAACATAGGAAAGTCATAGCCTATGCCTTTCGACAACTCAAAGAATATGAGAGGAATTATCCAACTCATGATCTAGAGTTGGCAGATGTTGTCTTCGCACTTAAAATTTGGAGGCATTACCTGTATGGAGAGAAAATGGAGATCTATACGGATCATAAAAGCCTCAAATATTTCTTCAATCAAAAGGAACTCAATATGCGGTAACGACGTTGGCTAAAATTGTTGAAAGATTGTGATCATACTGATCAATACCATATTGGAAAAGAAAACGTAGTAGCTAACGTATTGAGTAGAAGATCGTATACGGGTACAAGTGTGATATTGTCAACACAAAGGCCCATTTTATATGACTTGCAAAGGATGGAGATAGAGTTAAAGACTTCAAGGACCCACGTGATGATGGCAAATATACGAGTAGAACCGACTTTAATCGATAAAGTTAAAGATGCTCAAGCTACAAACCTGGAGCTGATACGTATGAGGAAGAAAGTGCAAGAAGGTGCTATTCCAGAAGCAAGAATCGATGAAGAAGGAAAACTACGAGTCAACTCTAGACTTTGTGTTCCTAACAACCCTGATTTAAAGTATAAATTCATGATGGAGGCGCACAACACACCGTTTGCAATCCATCCCGGAAGTACCAAGATGTATCGTGATCTTCGACATATATTTTGGTGGATCAATATGAAAAGAGAGATCGCGGGGTTTATCTCAAGGTGTTTAACCTGTCAACGAGTCGAGGCGGAGCATCAAGTGCCAAAAGGTCCATTGCAACCACTTGAAATTACAGAATAGAAATGGGAGCACATTACCAAGGATTTCATTACTGGTCTTCCCAAGGTTTCTCAAGGCATAGATGCAATTTGGGTCATTGTTGATAGATTGACCAAGTCGGCTCATTTCTTATCTATACGAGAAACTTATTCACTTGAACGCCGGGCTCGTATGTACATAAATGAGATTGTAAGACTGCATGGTATGCCAGTATCCATAGTTTCTGATTGAGACCCAAGATTCACTTCACGATTTTGGGTTAGTTTGCAAAAAGCTATGGGCACGAATTTACGATTTAGTTCGGCGTATCATCCTTAAACGGACGGACAGTCGGAGAGGACTATTCAAACTCTTGAGGATCTATTAAGACTCTGTGTCCTTGACTTCAAAGGAAGTTGGGACAAGTTCTTACCATTGATGGAATTTTCCTACAACAACAGTTATCAAGCAAGTATCGGCATGGCTCCATTTGAGGCGTTGTATGGAAGAAAGGGTTGTTCTCCAGTATGCTGGGAAGAGGTGGGTGAAACAACATTGTTGCGACCGGAATTGGTACGTATGACTGCGAAAAAGATTTGAATCTTCCATCAACGTATAAAAACCTCACAAGATCGTCAAAAGAGATATGTTTATCTTCATCGGAAGGACGTGGAATTCAATGTTGGAGAACATGTGTTGTTACGTGTTGCTCCATGGAAGGGAGTTACGAGATTTGGAAAGAGAGAAAAGCTCAATCCTCGATTCATTGGCCCATTTGAAATCCTTGATCGAGTAAGAATTGTGGCCTATAGACTCGCTTTACCGCCAAGTATGTCTCGTGTTCATAACGTTTGTCACATATCCATGTTACGTAAATATGTGAAAGACCCGAACCACATTATTGAGTTAGAACTGGATGAAATAGCGGAAGATTTAACGTATGAAGAGGTTCCTGTTAAAATCTTGGATAAGAAGGAACATATTATACGTTCCAAGGTTATACCTCAAGTCAAAGTTTTGTGGAGAAACCACGATGTTGAGAAAATGACCTGGGAGTTAGAATCTGAAATGAAATCAAGGTATCCTCACATCTTCGACATACCAGGTACGTACCCTAATTTCGAGGACGAAATTTTATAAGAAGGGGAGGTTGTAAGACCCCAACTTTCATAAATAAAGATTATTTTTCTCGAAATACATTTTTTGAATATTATGGTGTGGAGTTGATATAATGTTATAGTTGTGGGTTATATTTATAAAATTTTCAAAGTATGCAAGTTCTTATATAATATTCGATTGGTCGGGGAATATTCGTTTTAACAGAGAATATTAGTACGACGGCACAATCATTGGTGGACCCCACAACAAAATTATTGTCGGAATGAAAAAATAACAGAAATATCTTTTTATAAAAATAACGGCGGAAGTTTTACCGTTAACTATTGAAATACCCGGTGGTAAAAGTACAATAATACGCGTGGTTGCATAGTAGTACACGGTATTGATTATTGATGCTTACGTGAGAAGTCACTCAGTTTTGTTCAATTATTGCTACAGTAATTGATGCATATTATCTCATGTTATTTGATTCAATTATTGTCAATATTTTATATATTATTAAATCAATAATTGAGATGACAAGTTATTCATATTATTATCTGCATAATTAACAATGTCTAGAAAGTTCTGTCGAGGAACGGGGTTTGGTCACCTAATTATCAATGTCTAGAAAGCCCCCTCTTTCCTGGGAACGATCTGGTTGTTAATATTGCGAGTTATAATAATATGAATAAAAGTTGTTAAAAATATTGAGGGATTTTTATGAAGTATTTGTTATAAATTTTGCTTATTATATGGACCCCCATTTACCCATTTTTCAAATTAATCAATAGAAAGTTATTCATTATATATATATATATATATATATATAATATAAGCATGTATGTGTGCATGTGAAGTTGACAAATGGAGAAAGAAAAGGATTGTCACGGGTGAGAAATGTGAGAATAAGATAAGTGATGTATAAGTGTCTTTATGCTAACTAGTAACAAAGGACTTAATGGTTGTTATGGCATCCCAAAATGAAACCCTTTTAAAAAAAATTGATTGACTTATGTGATTTTTGTGGGTATGTGAAGTGTCGTGGGCGGCTGGGTGAATTTTTATATATTTATATATATTATATAAGTTTTGTTTTATTACATTATAAATAGAATATATTTTATTTTATTTGCATAGTATTTTACTATGCAGTGCATAGTAAATCTTGTGAATCAAAAAAATTTTGCCCGTAATACTACTATGTGTCCGTGATTTCTAAAATTCAAATAGTATACTTTCCATTCTCCTATAAATAGGATGCTTAGTTAGAATTGAAAATCACACCAGAATTAGAGAATTCTTCTTCTATAATATTGAGCGTATTTCTTTAGAGTTTAAGAAAGGTTTGAGCGTAGAAAACAGTTCAAGTTCTCTTCAAGGATATCCCCGCTATACCAGTTGGAATACTCTCCTTTTAAGGTAAGGGATATTATTTTTGTTCAGTATTCATATGAAATTATATTTTCTTATATACTCTGTAGTATTAAGTAATATTATTTCGTTTCAGATTTCAAATTCTACACTCATTTTGTTAAAGTTTTGGCTTCTATACTCCATGAAATTAGTAGAATATCCTTAATATTTGCGCTTCATCCAGTATCTTTTCATGGAAATATTATTTTGAGCATTCTTGATAAGTTTTAACTTTTTCATGTCAGAGTACTATTCACAGGGTTACTATTCCTGAAGTACTATTCACGGGATACAATTCACTCAGTTACTATTCACCCGGGGTACTATTCATGACAAAAATTTATTTCTTTTCGGTCCAAATCATTTTTGATACAATATTATTCTTGAATTTTACTCCACAAAGCAGTATCATATTGACAATTTGGACATTATTGAATTCTGGATAAATTAAATTATAAATCTTTAAAATTTATCATTTCCTTTCATTTAATTGAATTCTTATATCATTGTCATCATCTTCATGCTTATATTGTTATGAAAGTCATCTTTGGCCCGTAGTGCATAGATGAACTTGGTATGATTATAACCAGGGATTATTCGGTATAATCATGACCGTAATGTTACAAATGATGTGGAAAAAGTCCTTATTGGCCCGTAGTGCATTGATGAACAGTTGTTGGCATGATCATGACCATTATGAAAACACGAATATCATTGGCCCGTAGTACGTGGATAATTTGTGGTCGTAATACTAATGAATATCATTGGTCGTAGTGCAGGGGTGATTCGATGATGTGGATTATTTATTAAGTTGAGTCTCAGCGATAAAATTGATGATAAATTCTTTTAAATCATAGAAGATAGTAGATATCATGCTCTACTTGACTCTTCTAATGGATTGCTTGTTCCGCTGCAGTTAAACTTGATGTCTATTGTATTTTATCAGTTTAACACTGTTGAAGGCAAACGATAAATTATTATGCATTATCTTAGTTATAATATTTCTTACTGTGCTAGTTGAGCTCACCCTTTGATTTCATTGTTATCTTAAAGAAATGAGAATATAGCTGGGACTTGTGACACCCCCAAATCCGGGTACTTTGATTCCACGGGATTTGGTGTTCGCTGTACAAATATCATCTATCTATCTACCCATAATAAATGCAAACCATGCAATAGATAGAAATAAAATCTTCCCTTTATAAGGTTACAACATCTGAATAATAAACATAATCCCAGGTCAATACTAACCTTAAATATCTGTGCAGAATCATAAACAAATAAGTCTTAAACAACATCATTAACTTAAGTCTTAAATAAAATATATCATCATATAAAACAACAAGTCTTCATCACTTGTTAATCTTGCCCTTGCCTTTACTAGTGGAAGGTTCATCGGTTCTTTCGTTCTTAACTGCAATGTTATTATTAAGCAAGAGTGAGCACTATTGCCCACAAGTATAATAATGAAATAACAGTATAATAACATGTGAGTAAATCAAAGACATCTGAATAAAAGCTCAACTTTTGAATTAAGAATGAATAACAAGAATCAAAAAAATTCTGAGGGTCATAAGACCTTGAACCATGTCCTAGGTTATCAAGGGTTATACTTGAAACCTTTAACAGTCATAAGACTATGGACCTTTCTACTCGTACTTAGGGGGATTAGCCCTTAGTACCATACTGTGCACAATATCTTAACGGTAACGCATAAGTAAATCCCTTTGTAGTGTTGTTCATCTCAGTTTGACATTCGAGTCCGCACCAAAGGAAGTTTGGTTTGGATATTTCATCAAGGGTTCTGAAATTTAGAACGCTCATCAACTATGAACTAGTCGAATTAATAAGGGTTCACTAGTCTAATAAGGTTCAATAATATTGATATTCAAATTGAATAATAATCTTAAGGAGTACACAATAGAACGATTATTGTATAACAAAATAATACTTTGAAAAGATAATCAATCCTTAATATAATAATTCGAACTTGAATAATAGTAATGATAATTTACTCGAGGTAAATAATAAACTTGAACAATAATGACAAGTAGGGTTAGGAAACTTGCCTCGTGCGTAGATTACACTTTAACTAAGCACATTTTTTTGAATTTAATCCTACATACCATTCACATTCACAATACCAGTTAATTATAACTTAACTAATCATCATAAACTCATTCTCTTTGTCTACTTTGATTATTGACTATACTTAGTCAAATTACCACTTTATCACATAATTTGTACTTCATGAATATCAAGCTAATTATGTATTCAATAATTCAATCCACATGCGCTTATGTTATTTACATGTTAAACAACTATTTTAACATCTCATTATACTTCTAACATGTTTACATGTTCATTAAATTAATTTACTAACACATTGTTAGACTTAAACATTTTAAAAATTACATTTACGAACTTTCTTACGAGAGGGCGTCATGCGGTGCCACTTTTATATTGATCTTATTTACTTGGCCCGATGGCCTTCTTATGATCGGACTCTTAGGCGTTGCGGTGGCCATAGC
Source organism: Panax quinquefolius (assembly GCA_020205615.1). Taxonomy (NCBI): domain Eukaryota; kingdom Viridiplantae; phylum Streptophyta; class Magnoliopsida; order Apiales; family Araliaceae; genus Panax; species Panax quinquefolius. The sequence goes on along the minus strand of CM035171.1, from coordinate 80,486,802 downwards.
ATGGGCTTGAGACTCGAGACTTAGCGTTAATAGGCTGCTGCACATGGTGAGTATATGTGGCCGGACGCTGAAACTCCGAACTTTGATTCACGAGTTCACGAAGAACACGAGTTCAAATGAAAGGACACAAAATGATCATTAATTTCACTAAATTAACAAACCCACATGCTATGATTTATACATAATCATTACCCAACATCTATAAAGTGATTTTAACCCATTAAAACACATAATCACATAATTAAAATCTATAATTTCACTGACTTTGATGTTTTTGAAGGTTTTGAAAATAAAACATGAAAATTGACACTACGGATTCGTTATAACAATCAATTGCTTCATTTAAACTTTGGTCTCTTCATTATCAACATGCATAATAATATACGAGTGTAAAATTTAGGGATAATATATGGTCAACACATGAAATACCACGTATAAGGTCATATGGCCTTTACCCAAACTCTGTAATTTTGTAGAAATCATATACTACGTATTTTCATGAAACTGCTGTTATGGTTTACAAAATATATATAATTAAATATGATTTGATAACATCTTAACCTATATATATGCACATAAGCCTTACAATTTCCCATCATAGAGACTTTACAGAAAACTGTGAAAGCCATTTTTATCAAAACTTGAATACGTGAAATTTAGAATTTGAAAAGGAGAGATTACCCTGAGAATAAAGTATATATATATATAGGCTTAGATTCTTTCTTCAATCACTGAGTTCTCATAAAATCCTCTGAACTCTCTCTTGAATTTCTCAATCTCTATCTCTGTATCTCTAGACTTAGCCAATAATAATAAAAAGAAAAGGAAAGGAGAGTACGTATAAAGGAAGAAACTGACGCGCGTTATGGAGGTCAGTTACCCATCATGGATAACTGCAATCAACTCCCACTTAGGCTATCTTTGGCTAGCTTTAATTGGTTCAAGTCATTTAATTTAATAAAAGCGTTATCACATAGTTTAATTCATGTCACACCCACTTGCACAATAATTCATATATCTTATATAATAATTTATCAAAAATTCACATAATCATATAATTATTTTTCTCATTAATAAATTATATCAAATTATTAAATCTCTAATTAATTATTACATTAATTAAATAACATCATGCTTAATTAAATATTTCATTTAATTCAATAAGCTCACATAATTACATATTTGAATAATAATTATTTTCTACATTAATTTAATAAATGTAACACATATAATTAAATTAATCTACCACAATTGCATCAATTAATTATTTAATCCAATAATTAAATCATCGAAAATATTTATTTACTTCAATAAATATTAAAATTAAATTACAAAAATCTCGTTCGTCACATCTTTCCCCCCTTAAAAGGATTTTGTCCCCAGAATCACGACTCAAAGATTCGACCCGTTACATTCTCCCCCCTTACAAAGATTACATCCCCGTAATCGCTTTACATAATTAAGTAAATAAATGAGGTAATTTTAAACATATTCTCTTCGAGTTCCCACGTAGCTTCTTCAGCGTTGTGGTTCCTCCAAATTACCTTAACAGAAGGTATAACTTTATTTCTGAGAACTTGTTCTTTTCGGTCGACAATTTGGACAGGAATTTCTTCGTAAGATAAGTCTTTTTCAAAATGTAGGGGTTCATATTCAATTACATGCTTGTAATCGGCCTTGTAGGGTCGTAATACAGAAACATGGAAGACGTTGTGGACATTCTCGAGTGATGGAGGTAAGGCTACCTCATACGCGACTTCAACGATTCTTCTCAGTACTTCAAAGGGTCCAATGAATCTTGGACTCAATTTCCCTTTCTTTCCGAACCTGATCTTCCCTTTCCAGGGAGAGACCTTAAAGAAAATATAACTACCTGATTCAAACTTGATATTTTTACGATGTGGATCAGCGTATTTCTTCTGTCGATCTTGAGCCGCTACCAGTCGTGCTCGGTTCACTTTGACTATTTCTGCCGTCTGCTGTACCAATTTTGGCCCTAGCAATTGTCTTTCACCAACTTCATCCCAGTAAAGTGGAGTTCTGCATTTTTTGCCATATAACGCTTCGTAAGGCAGTATGCCAATACTAGCGTGGTAACTGTTGTTGTAGCCGAACTCTACTAACGGTAGGTGATCATCCCAATTTCCTTTAAAGTCCATCACACAGGCTCTTAGCATATCTTCTAATGTTTGAATCGTTCTTTCACCCTGTCCGTCGATTTGATGGTGATAAGCTGTACTCATTCGTAATTGCGTACCCATGCATTCCTGAAGACGTTTCCAGAAATTAGATGTGAAGCGCGGATCTCTATCAGAAACAATTGACACCGGTACTCCATGTCTCGAAACAATCTCTTTCACATATAACCTTGCCAACTAATCTAAGTTGAATCTGATTTTGATCGGAAGGAAGTGTGCGGATTTCGTCAGTTAGTCAATGATAACCCATACTGCGTCGTAGCCTTTCTGAGTCGTCGGAAGTCCAACCTCGAAGTCCATTGTAATATGTTTCCATTTCCATTTTGGGATCTCTAACGGTTGTAGCAATCCACTCGGTCTCTGATGTTCTGCTTTCACTTTCTGACAGGTAAGACACTTGGCAACACATTTTGCAACATCTCGTTTTAAATTTGGCCACCAGAAATGTTGTTGAAGATCTTGGTACATTTTGGTACTACCAGGGTGAATTGAATATCGTGAGTTATGAGCCTCGCTCAAAATTTCTTCCTTAATCTCTTGTACTGGCGGTACCAAAATTCTACTCTCAAATCTCAGTATTCCATCCTTATCCATCTTAAATCTCGGTTCTGTTCCTTCAGATATCTTCTGTGTCACCTTTTTATATTCTTCATCCTGAAGTTGAGCCTCCTTTACTTTATCTAGTAGAGTTATACCAAATTGCATCTGAAATAGCTTCTCATCAATCTCCATAGGATACTTCACTTCCAACTCTAGTTTCTCCATTTCTGCAATTAGCTCCTCTTGAGCAGTCAACATCATCAATTTCTCACGACCCTTTCTACTTAAGGCGTCGGCAACCACATTTGCTTTACCCAGATGGAATAAAATCTCATAGTTATAATCCTTAATTAATTCCAACCATCTTCTTTGACGCATATTCAAATCCTTCTGCGTGAAAATATATTTTAGACTCTTGTGGTCCGTATATATTTCACACTTCTCCCCGTAGAGATAGTGCCTCCAAATTTTCAAAACAAAAACAACTGCAGCTAACTCCAAATCATGGGTCGGGTATCCCTTCTCGTAATCCTTCAACTGTCGTGATGCATACGCAATGACTCTGTCGTTTTGTATAAGCACACAGTCAAGTCCTTTATGCGACGCATCGCTAAAAACAACAAAATTTCCTGTATCATTCGGAAGGGATAACATAGGTGCCGTACTCAATCTCTTCTTTAATTCGTGAAAGCTCTCCTCACACTTCTTCATCCAAACAAATTTCACAGCTTTACGAGTTAAATTCGTTAACGGAGTTGCGATCTTGGAAAAGTCGTGTATGAATCTTCTATAATATCCTGCTAATCCAAGAAAACTTCTTACTTCCGATGGTGTTCTCGGCTGATCCCAGTTAATCACGGCTTCGACTTTAGATGGATCTATCGAAATTCCATTTTTATCGATCACGTGACCAAGAAATTGTACCCGTTCAATCCAAAATTCGCATTTCGAAAACTTGGCATACAACTTCTCCCTTCTCAATACTTCCAACGTTAATCTCAAATGTTCTTCGTGTTCTTCTTTGGTTTTTGAATATAACAAAATATCATCTATAAATACAACTACGAACTTGTCCAAAAACGGCTTGAACACACCATTTATTAGTCCCATAAATGCTGCAGGAGCATTCGTAAGACCAAACGACATTACTAAAAATTCATAGTGACCATATCGCGTTCTAAACGCTGTCTTTGGTACATCCTCTGGCCTCACCTTTAGTTGATGATAACCGCTTCTCAAGTCTATCTTGGAAAAGTATATCGCTCCCTTTAATTGATCAAACAGGTCGTCGATCCTCGGTAATGGATATCTATTTTTAATCATGACCTTATTCAGTTCTCTGTAATCAATACAGAGCCGCATCGTTCCATCCTTCTTCTTCACAAACAACACCGGCGCCCCCACGGCGATACGCTCGGTTGAATGTACTTCTTGTCCAATAATTCTTGTAGTTGTACCATTAGTTCTTTCATCTTTACTGGTGCCATTCGGTATGGTACCTTCGATATTGGAGCAGTTCTGGGCGCCAAATCGATGACGAAATCTACCTCTCTATCTGGTGGAAGTCCTGGCAAATCGCTTGGAAATACGTCGACGAAGTCCCTTACAATCGGTATTTCTTCTACCTACGGATTCTCTTTTCGACTGTCGACTATGTAAGCTAAGTATCCTACACAGCCTTGTCTTAATAACTTCCTAGCCTGCATCATCGTTAGACAACTCGCTTGTCTAGCCGACTTGTTACCATAAAATACAACCTTTGACGGAGTCATAAGGTTAATACACTTCTTTTGACAATCAATTACAGCCCCGTAATTGAATAACCAGTCCATTCCCAAAATAACATCAAATTCCCCAAGTCGAATAGGGATAAGATCTATGTTCATGATATTACCCTTAATATCCACTCTACAGTTCTTATGTACGTACTTAACATGGATTATTTCTCTATTTGCAATTTCTATGTTCATGGGATAATCCAATGCATCGTTCGGCAAATCTAAATTCTTGGCAAAATCATCGGATATAAAGGAACAAGTAGCACCCGAATCAAATAAAATATAAGCATTAATTTTATTGATCGGAATGATACCTGACACCACATCACGGGATTGAACTGCATCTTGCACCATCATGTTAAAAGTTCTAGCGGTTGATCGGTTTGTTGCTGTTGGTCCGGTGATAGTTAAGGCATTTCCACTGTTACTTCCTCGGTTTCCTCCTGATCCTGACCCTCCCGATCCCTTCTTGGGACAGTCTCTTGCCAGATGGTCCTTCGAACCACAAGTGAAACAAGCACCCTTCTTTGGGTTTGGACAGTTTGGTGCTATGTGGCCTTCCTGACCACAATTGTAGCACACTCTTTTTCCTTTCATACAAACTCCCAGATGGGCTTTCCCGCAAGTCGGGCATGCTTCGATTCTTTTCTTCTGACTACCTTGCTGATTCCCCGATGATGAGTTGTCATTCCATCTTTTCTTCTGATTGAAATTTCCACCTCTTGTACCACTTCCACTGGCCTTGTTATTTCCTTCACCTTCACTCTTCTTCTTCTTTTGATCTTGATTGTACTTGGTTATCGCATCGTTTCCTCCTTCAGTGAGGATGGCCTTTTCCAGTACTCTGGCAAATTTGTTTAGCTGAAACATTAATACCTTGCTGTACACCCAAGGTTTTAGTCCTTGTTCGAATCTTCTGGCTTTTCTTTCGTCCGTGTGTACTTGGTATGGGGCAAACCTTGCCAACTCGTTGAATTTAGCCACGTAGTCAGGGACGCTCCTGTTTCCCTGCTTCAGTTCCAGAAATTGAACCTTCATCTGATTCTGTGAACTAGTTGGGAAATACATTTCGAAAAACATCTCTTTAAATCTCTCCCACATAATTACACCTTCACCTCCTCGTACTTTGTTTGCTTGCCACCAGTAGCTAGCCTTAGACTTCAGCATAAACGTTGCAAAGAGTCTTCTAATCTTCTCTAACCCTAGCAATGTCGAAAACCTTCTCCATTTCCATAACCCACGTTTGAGCCTCAATTGGGTTCATGGAACCTTTGAACTCTGGCGGTCCCACCGCCTTGAAGTCTTTAAACGTTGTGTTTGGTGGAGCTTGAGGTTTATTATTCATGGATCCAGTCAGTAAGTTCACTAACTGCTGAACGGGATTAGCATTGGCGTTATTGTTATTATTGGTAGACTATTCCTGAGCCGGTTGACGTTGTTGTCTTCTCCTTGGCGGCATTTTTCTGTTAAATAAATGCTTATTAGAACTTTATTTATTTCTCTAAATAGTTAAGGCATTACTCAACAATTTAACATATCACTTAACACATCATCTCAAACAACTTGATATATTTGCATTCAAATCAAAGTTTTAAACGATAGCATAACTGCTATTTACATCAACTATCCTGGAATAAAGAATCCACGGGATTTAAAACATTCAAATATTCTTTCGTTCATAAACACGTCAGAATTTAGATCTAAAAACTAATTAAGTTCTTCACATAATTAAATAAATCATATCACTGTCGGTCAAGGTACTGATTAGCCTTGTTACGCTCCTCTTCTAAGATGCGATACATCGTCCTGCGATCCATCATGTACAATGGTAGTCCTTCGAACTGGATTGGGTACCTCAAAACTCGATCTTGGGTTTCACTCATTGCCTTGTTAAGTGTAGAATATGTCTCCCCAATCTTCGCCTTCTTTGCACGACCATCATCTTCTGCACGATCAGCTCGACGTGATTCTCTTACCCAGCCTTCCTCTGCTATTTTTAGTCTATCGGAGGTTTCCTTCAGTTCCTTCTTTAGTTTCTCTATCTCCTCGGTCTTATCTTCGGTTTGACCTTCTCATGGACCAAATCCCATTCTACATTTCCCAGCCGTGAGTGAAAAGTCGAAATCTCCCTCTCCTTCTCCTCTAAAGTAATCTGCTGAATAATAGCTCGCTCAGTCAGATCCTGCACCTCATCTCGTAACTCCACGTTACGGTGCATATATAATGTCATACATCTCGGCATCAACGGTGTCTGTGTGGTAACTCCTCTTCTTCCTCTTCCTCTTCCTCAACAAATTCCTCCTCAGGATCCTCCTCAGGATCAGTCTCAGGTTCATGCTCCTGACCAACAACGGTGATCAATAGAGATGATTCCCACTGTACCAACTGCTCCCTAACGACATGAATGTCTCGGGGCTCCTCCTCTGTCGGTACTATAGGTACACTGTGACGCCCCCAAAACAAGTATACAACACCCATTCTGAGTCGCCAAATACATGGTACAGAAAGCAAACTACAACTTCAATAATAAAATTGTCGTGTAAAATACGATAACACATACTGTGAGTTTAAATACAAATATTGTCTTCTAGACAATATCCACACTTAAATAAGTCCTCGTTACAATTATTCAAACACTATTTTACAGAAATAGTGAGGACTGCTAAAACATCTTTCTAGAACCATCACTCCGTACTTTAATTAGTTCTCGCTATGTTCTCACCTCCTGAAGAAAAAATGGAACAAAAAGAAAATGGGTGAGCTCAACTAGCCCAAGAAAGAATATTATGACTAAGATAATATACAACAAATTATCGTTAGTCTTCAACAGGAAAAAATCTGATAAAATATAATAGCCAACAAGTTTTTGATCAACAACTATAGCGAAAACAACAATCCATTAGAAGAGTCAAGTAGAGAATGAGTTCTACTATCTTCTAAGATTTAAAAGTCCATCATCAATATTTTATCCCTGTAACAACAATCAATATACATCTTTAATCAAATATTCATCTTTGCACTACAGGTCAAAGATATTCATTTGTATCGCCAGTTGGTCATATTCATCTCAACACCTGTTCATCTTTGCACTACGGGCCAAAGATACTCATCAGTTAATCATTTATCTTTGCACTACAGGCCGAAGATATTTAGTAATATCATCATTTAGGACTGAGGATGATGAAAAATATTTTAAAGAAAACAAATCCAGTGAAACGGAAGGACAAATAGTAGGGATCCGTATAACAGTTTATCCAAGATCAATAATACTTCATAAATACCAATTTTGAAGCAGAATTCAAAAAATAAAGATCAAAACATGGATACAATCAAAGATAGTAACCATAATAGACATCTTGGACAAAAAGAAGAAAATTTTATTTTTCGGTGAATAGTGTTGTATACGTGAATAGTGCCGTATACGTGAATAGTAACCCCGACATAAAAAGTTCCAAATTTGATAAAAATTCAGATCAATACTTCGGCATAATGATATTAAAGAAATAATATCATATATGAAGAAAATAACATCCCTTACCTCAAAATAGTAGTACTTCTGATTGGAATATCGGTATAAGGCTGAAGGAAACTTGCACTGATGAATAGAAACTCACAAAGTATCTAAATACTCACAAAATACACTCAATAATCTAGAGAGAGAAAGAGAGAAAACTTGTTTCTGGTGTGATTTTCAATTCTAATATTTATAGGAAAATATTAGCAGACTTGACCTGCAACCTGATGGCTTTACCTGCTACTATTCCCACCCACCACATTTGAAATAAATTCAGCACATTTCTTCACCAACCACAAGTGGGGCCCACTCAATTCTAGAATTTTCTACCAAAATGCTAAATTCGGATACTTCAACAATTTCTGAACCAGTCACCTCTTAAAATTCATAACAAATCATACGTTCATTTTTAACGGTTCAAAATTTGTGGACATATACTCAACTTATATATGTATAACATATCCAAAAATTACAACGATCCAACGGTCGGATTAAAAATTATAACTCACGCAATATATCTCAAAAACACTGGTTTAATTTTTAATACCTCTATTCCAACAAAAATACTGATAAAACACCTCAACATTAACTCCTTCATTTTTAACCATAATAAATATATCCAACATTTATATCCACATAAAATAAATATTTCCTTATCTTATGAATCAATAATTAATTATTCACAAATAATATTATAGAATCACATTTTTGACAACCAGGCCGTTCCTAGGAAAGTGGGGGCTTTCCAATAAGAATTTCTCCTTATTGGCGTGCAATTAGGTGATCAAACATCTCCTTGACAGAACTTTCTAGACATTGCCAATAATGCTATCTAATAATATTATTCAAATAATATGAATTATTGATCCGATAATGGAAATATCGTGCGATGACAATTATTGAAACAACAATAATATAAAATATCAACGCAAAGAATTATTGAATCAATAAAATAAAATATTGAATAGTAACTACAGAATAATTATTGAGTAGTGCCTTCTTACGTAAAGATCAATAATTCATCAATCTGCATGCATCTACGCGTTATTCGTGTATTTTAACCACTTGGGTATTCCAACGATTATTACTTGATAACAACTTCTGTAGTTATTTATAAAAACTCAAACTTGTCGCTTTTTTTCATCCAACAGCTTATTACATTATGGGGCCCACAAATGATCGCTACCGTCGCATTTAATATTCCCACAACAAGAATATTCCACGACCAAATGAATATTCCCCGACAACAATGATTATTTTATAACCACTTGCATATTTTGCAAAAAAATTTGCACATTTCACCCATAACCAGAGAATTATATCAAATTAATACCTTATTATTCACAATAATAATTAGAGGAAATTCGATTTTATTTATAATAAGTTGGGGTCTTACAACCTCCCCTCCTTATAAAATTTCGTCCTCGAAATTGACATACGTACCTGGTGTTTCGAAAAGGTGAGGATACCTCGCTTTCATTTCTGATTCCAACTCCCAAATTATTTCTTCAATAACATGGTTTCTCCACAAAATCTTAACTTGTGGTATAACCTTGGTGCGTAGGACATGCTCTTTCCTATCCAAGATCTTAACAGGTACTTCTTCGTACGTTAAATCTTCGGCTATCTCGTCTGGTTCTAACGCAATAATATGGTTCGGGTCTTTCACATATTTATGAAGCATGGATATGTGAAAAACATTATGAACACGAGACATACTTCGAGGTAATGCGAGTCTATAGGCCACATTTCCTATTCAGTCAAGAATCTCAAATGGACCAACAAATCGTGGATTGAGTTTTCCTCTCTTCCCAAATCTTATAACTCCCTTCCATGGTGCAACACGTAACAATACATGATCCCCAATATTAAATTCCACGTCTTTTCGATGAAGATCCGCATAACTCTTTTGTCGATCTTGTGCCGTTTGTATACGTTGTCGAATCATTTGGATCTTTTCTGTAGTCATGCGTACTAATTCTGGTCCCAACAACGTTGCTTCTCCCACCTCGTCCCAGCATACTGGAGAATGACATTTTCTTCCATACAACGCCTCAAATGGAGCCATGACTATACTTGCTTGATAACTGTTGTTGTAGGAGAATTCCACCAGTGGCAAGTACTTAGCCTAGCTTCCTTTAAAATCTAGGACACAAAGTCTTAATAGATCTTTAAGGGTTTGAATAGTCCTCCCTGATTGTCCATCCATTTGAGGATGGTATGCCGAACTGAATTATAAATCTGTGCCCATAGCTTTCTGCAAGCTAACCCAAAATTGTGAAGTGAATCTTGGGTCACGATCCGAAACTATGGATACTGGCATGCCATGCAATCTCACAATCTCATTCACGTACATACGAGCAAGGCGTTCAAGGGAATAAGTCTCACGTATCGGTAAGAAATGGGCAGACTTGGTTAATCTATCAACAATAACCCAAATCGCATCTATGCCTTGAGAAACTTTGGGAAGACCTGTAACGAAATCCATAGTAATGTGTTCCCACTTCCATTTTAGAATCTCAAGTGGTTGTAATGGACCCTTTGGCATTTGATGCTTCGCCTTTACACGTTGACAAGTTAAACACCTCGAAATAAACTCTGCGATCTCTCTCTTCATATTGTTCCACCAAAATGTATGTCGAATATCTTGATACATTTTGGTACTCCCAAGATGGATTGCAAACGGGGTGTTGTGTGCCTCCATCATGATTCTATGCTTCAAGTCAGAATCGTTAGGAACACAAAGTCTGGAGTTGAATCTAAGTATTCCTTCTTCATCGATTCTCGCTTCTGGAATAGCTCCTTCTTGCACTTTCTTCTTCATACATATGACGCTCGAGTCCGTAGCTTGAAAGCGACTTTAACTTTATCGATTAAAGTCGGTTCTACTCGTATATTCGCCATCATAATGTGGGTCCCTGGAGTCTTTAATTCTACCTCCATCCTTTGCAAGTCATACAGAATAGGCCTTTGCATTAACAATATCGCACTCGTACTCGCATATGATCTTCTACTCAATGCGTCAGCTACTACGTTCGCTTTTCCAAGATGATATTGAATAGTGTGATCGTAATCTTTCAATAGCTCGAGCCAACGTCATTGTCGCATGTTGAGTTCTTTTTGGGTGAAGAAATATTTGAGGCTTTTATGGTCCATATAAATCTCCACTTTCTCCCCATACAAGTAGTGTCTCCAAATTTTCAACGCGAATACGACTGCTGCCAACTCTAGATCATGACTAGGATAATTCCTCTCATATTCTTTGAGTTGTCGTGAGGCATAGGCTATGACTTTCCCATGTTGCATGAGAACGCATCCTACCCCTTTGCCTGAAACATCGCTGTATATAACAAATCCATCCGTACCAGATGGTATTGCCAGAACAGGTGCCAAATGAGTCTCCTCTTGAGCTCTTGGAAACTCTTCTCGCATTCCTCGCTTCATACAAATTTTGTATCTTTCCGAGTCAACTGAGTTAATGGAGTAGTGATTCGAGAAAATCCTTCTACGAATCTCCGATAATAACCAGCTAAACCCAGAAAGCTATGCACTTCGGTCACGGACTTTGGTTGCTCCCAACTTTGTACTGCTTCAATCTTCGCCGGGTCGACAGATACTCCATGTTTTTACACCACGTGCCCAAGGAATGCTACTTCCTCAAGCTAGAACTCGCATTTCTTCAGCTTGGCATAAAGTTTATTTTCACGAAGCCTTTCAAGTATCAGCTTCAAATGGTGCTCATGATCTTCACGGCTTTAGGAATAGATGAGGATGTCAGCAATAAAGACAACAACAAACCGATCCAAATATTCCTTGAATACGGGGTTCATCATATCCATGAAAGCGGCGGGGAGCATTAGTCAATCCAAAAGACATGACTAAGAATTCATAATGCCCGCATCGAAGTTCTACGAAGCGTCTTTGGAATATCCTCGCTTTTAATCTTTAGTGATGATATCCGAATCGAAGATCGATCTTTGAAAAGAATTGTGCTCCTTTGCAATCGGTCGAGCAGTCATCAATGCGAGGTAGCGGATACCTATTCTTGATGGTGACATGATTTAATTCTCGGTAGTCAATACAAAATCGCATACTCTCGCTCTTTCTTCTTTACTGAATAAAACAGGAGCACCCTAAGGAGATGTACTAGGATGAATGAAACTTATGTCTAACAATTCACTCAGTTAGACTTTTAACTCCTCAAGTTCAATAGGAGCCATTCGATATGGGGTTTTAGAAATAGGTTTTGTACCCTACTCAAGGTCAATAAAGAATTCAACATCACGCTACGGGGTAGGCGGGAAGTTCTTCAGAAATACATCGAAAAATTCTCTAACAATGTAAATATTATTCAAATCGACTTGTCTTTGTTCAAATCCATAACATGGGCTAAGAAAGCTTGACATCCGTTTTTCAATAAACGAATAGCTTTATGGCTTGATGTGATAGTGACTGATTTTAGTGGTTTAGTTATTTGAATTCGTATGATAGGTTGGTTAGGAATATGAAAACTAACAACCTTACAAAAATAATCAATTTTGGCATGATGAGTGGTTAACCAATCAATTCCTAAAATAACATCAAAAGCAAGTATCTTTAAAGATATAAGATCAACAGGTAATGTGATAGTGCCAACTTGGATCATGCAAGATTTATAAACTGTAGATGTAATGAAGGTTTCACCCAACGGAGTTTCAACAGATAAGTCAAAGTCCAATTTCTCCGGAGTCAAGTTTAAACGTTGAGCACAAGCAGGAGAGATAAAAGAATGGGTAGAACCGGTATCTAGTAAGGTATAAACTTCGCAAGAGTTCAAGATTAGCTTACCCATAATCACCTCATTCGGGTTCCTCTCGTTTTGGCCAGTCACGACAAACGCTCTTCCAGGAACCGCTGATTTTGACTTATCCGGGACAACCCTTGGAGTCACCATCCCCGTTGAACTTGGTTTTGCTACAGAACAATCCCGAGCTATGTGGCCTTCCTTTCCACAGTTGTAACATACCTTGGATTGTTGTGGACAGTTTGGGCTGATATTTCCCTCTTTCCCGCATTTATAACATCTAACTGGCGGTCGTTCTCCTCCCCTAGAATTTGTTGTTGGTGTTGGTCCTGCTGTTGATGTCTTCCCGCCATTGTTGAATCTCCTTTTTCTGAAATTTCCACTTGACTCACCTCTCCTATTATCATGGCCACGATGACCACCCGAGTGGTTACCGCCTTTGTTTGTATTTTTCCCTCCTCGTTGGTTATCATCGCTCTGATGACTGCTGTCACCGGTATGACCCTAGTTGTGGTCCCTCGGTTGAACATACTCATTATCTCGCTCTAATAATTGAGCCTGCTTACAACATCCGAATATAAAAAAATTTATGAGATATAAGATATTGCTCAATCTCGGGCTTTAGACCTCTCGAAACATCCTCGTCATTCGTTCATCATTTTCACCAAATGAGGTGCAAACCCGGATAACTCGCAAACTTCACCTCGTCTTTGGGACACCGCCATATTGTTTTGTTCCAGGTTTGATAAACTCCACCTCCTTCATATAGACGAATACTTTCGTGAAAGTACTTGTCATTGAATAGTTTCAAACGCTTCCCAAGACATACTAAGTGCGGTGGTCGGGTACACTTCACGCACATCCACCAAAGAGTCCGCCTCACCATGAACATAAAGGTGGCGAATGGAACCTTCTGTTCCTCCGTGCATCCCAAGACATCGAATATCTTGGTAATTTTCTTGACCCACGTTTCCGCCATGATCGGATCCGGCTTTCCCTTAAATTCTGGTGGTCCCAACTCCTTGAACTGCTTGGCTGTGACAAGCCACGCATTGCTATCATTTCCACCCATATTTTGTGCACGAGTCTCCCTCGTCTAGTTTTACATGAACTGCAAAAAGCTCCTAAACATTCCATCATTCATCGTTTGCTCGGTAGTGTTGTTTACAGGAGGAATAATGCCTTCCCGTTGCACGTTCTCCTGGTTTGTAACTAAAGGTTGTTCCACAGTCTCATATGCTTCAATGCTTATCACAACATTTTCAGATGCCATTTTCAAACACTGTCACAAAACAAGGGTTAATTGACATATCACATATTATCCCTATACTCTGACCGACCAATTAAATACCAAATAAACTTAGGTAGGTCATACTAGCGAAGGAATTCCCCGTCTCTCCCCTCCTAGTTCTTGTCTCACACCTCAGCCAGGGATCATATCCCTAAGCTCTGATACCAACTGTGACAAATGTCCCATCAGTGGACAGCACCTCACATTGGTACCTATCAGTTTGCCACCGTAGAACGGCGTCCCCTACGGAGAGTCTGGCTTCGGTGCATCCCCCATCAACAGGAAGTCACCAGCGAGAGGCTCGGGGCTCTTTACTTATAGCTCTGATACCAACTGTGACGCCCCCAAAATAGGTATACAACACCCATTCTGAGTCGCCAAATACATGGTGCAGAAAGCAAACTACAACTTCAATAATACAATTGTCGTGCAAAATACGACAACACATACTGTGAGTTTAAATACAAATATTGTTTTTTAGACAATATCCACACTCAAATAAGTCCTCGTTACAATTATTCAAACACTATTTTACAGAAATAGTGAGGACTGCTAAAACATCTTTCTAGAACCATCACTCCGTCCCCCGACTAGTTCCTGCTATGTTCTCACCTCCTGAGAAAAATGGAACAAAAAGGTAAAGGGTGAGCTCAACTAGCCTAGTAAAGAATATTATGACTAAGATAATATACAACAAATTATCGTTAGTCTTCAACAAGGAAAAATCTGATAAAATATAATAGCCAACAAGTTTTTGATCAACAACCGCAATGAAACAACAATCCATTAGAAGAGTCAAGTAGAGAATGAGTTCTACTATCATCTAAGATTTAAAAGTCCATCATCAATATTTTATCCTCAGTAACAATCAATATACATCTTTAATCAAATATTCATCTTTGCACTACACAGCCAAAGATATTCATTTGTATCACCAAATTGGTAATGTTCATCTCAACACTGCTCATCTTTTGCACTACGGGCCAAAGATATTCATCGATTAATCATTTATCTTTGCACTACAGGCCGAAAATATTTAGTAATATCATCATTTAGGACTGAGGATGATGAAAAATATTTTAAAAAAACAAATCCAGTGAAACAGAAGGACAAATAGTAGGTATTCGTATAACAGTTTATCCAAGATCAAAAATACTTCATAAATACCAATTTTGAAGCAGAATTCAAAAATAAAGATCAAAACATGGATACAATCAAAGATAGTAACCATAATAGACATCTTGCACAAAAAGAAGAAAATTTCATTTTTCGGTGAATAGTGCCGTATGCGTGAATAGTGTTGTATACGTGAATAGTGCCGTATACGTGAATAGTAACCCCGACACAAAAAGTTCCAAATTTGATAAAAATTCAGATCAATACTTCGGCATAATGATATTGAAGAAATAATATCATATATGAAGAAAATAACATCCCTTACCTTAAAATATTAGTACTTCTGATCGGAATATCGGTATAAGGCTGAAGGAAACTTGCACTGATGAATAGAAACTCACAAAGTATCTAAATACTCACAAAATACACTCAATAATCTAGAGAGAGAAAGAGAGAAAACTTGTTTCTGGTGTGATTTTCAATTCTAATATTTATAGGAAAATATTAGCAGACTTGACTCTTGACTTTGATGGCTTTACCTGCTACTATTCCCACCCACCACATTTGAAATAAATTCAGCACATTTCTTCACCAACCACAAGTGGGGCCCACTCAATTCTAGAATTTTCCACCAAATTGCTAAATTCGGATACTTCAACAATTTCTGAACCAGTCACCTCTTAAAATTCATAACAAATCATACGTTCATTTTTAACGGTTCAAAATTTGTGGACATATACTCAACTTATATATGTATAACATATCCAAAAATTATAACGATCCAACGGTCGGATTAAAAATTGTAACTCACGCAATATATCTCAAAAACACTGGTTTAATTTTTAATACCTCTATTCCAACAAAAATACTGATAAAACACCTCAACATTAACTCCTTCATTTTTAACCATAATAAATATATCCAACATTTATATTCACATAAAATAAATATTTCCTTATCTTATGAATCAATAATTAATTATTCACAAATAATATTACAGAATCACATTTATGACAACCAGCCGCCTCTGGAAAGAGGGGCTTTCCAATAAGAATTTCTCCTTATTGCACGCAATTAGGTGATCAAACCTCTCCTCGATGTAACTTTCTAGACATTGCCAATAATGCTATCTAATAATATTATTCAAATAATATGAATTATTGATCCGATAATGGGAAATATTGTGCAAAGACAATTATTGAAACAACAATAATATAAAATATCAACGCAACAATTATTGAATCAATAAAATAAAATATTGAACAGTAATTACTATAACAATTATTGAGTAGTGCCTTCTTACGTAAGGATCAATAATTCATCAATACTGTGCATCCACGCCAGATTCATCAGTTTTTAACCACCGGGTATTCCAACAAAGTTAATTGTGAATAACTACGCCGTTATTTATAAAAAACTTCAAACTTGTCGCTTTTCTTCATCCGACGCTTATTCCATTATGGGGCCCACAAAATGATCATACCAATGTATTATGAATATTCCCCGACAACAAGAATATTCCACGACCAAATGAATATTCCCCGACAACAATGATTATTTTATAACCACTTGCATATTTTGCAAAATTTGCACATTTCACCCATAACCAGAGAATTATATCAAATTAATACTATATTATTCACAATAATAATTAGAGGAAATTCGATTTTATTTATAATAAGTTGGGGTCTTACGTACACGGGGTTCCTCCTCAGTAGGTACTACAAGTACTCGGGGTTCTTCCTCCCCAGCTTGACTAGCTTCTCCAACATTCAACATCCTGACAACAAAATTTTAAGTTTTAGTTACTAAGTCGTATCATCTAATGCATACTTTAACACATAAACACATAAGGTCTTTTATTATCTTCAATGAATTACATAAATTCATTTCTTATAACTCGATAAGAGTTTTTCATCACTATCTTCTTTCTATAAGGCTACTACCTAAGGTTGTTCCCCCACCCAAGGTTCATAGCCTACAGCTCTGATACCAACTTATAAACACGAAATCCCGTGAAATCGAAGTATCCGGATTTGGGGGTGTCACAGGACTAGTCGGGGAATTGATTGACGGTCCAGATGTTTGCATTAGTAGTCCTCACTATTTTGTGAAATAGTGTGAAAATAAATGTAATAGTATTGAATTTGAGTTAGGATATTGTCTAGAAGACAATATTCGTGTAAAAACTCTCAGCTACGCTTTTGGTCGTATTATATAATTAAGTTTGTATTTGAATTATGTACCATGTATTTGGCGACTCAAGATGGGTGATGTATACCTATTTTGGGGGCGTCATATATTTTAACAGCTTAACGGTAAAAGTTTTGCCGTTATTTTTTTTATAAAAATGTTATTTCTGTCGCTTTCTATATCCGACATATATTTTGTTATGGGGCCCACCAATGATTGGTTATTTTGGTGTCGTCGTACGAATATTCCCCGACAAAAGGAATATTTCTCGACAAAACTAATATTTCCTGACAAACTGTTCACTTCATATATTTTTCACATTTTTCGGATTATCCGATAATTTTCTATAATGATTTCTATTTATAAAAACTATCATTTAATAACTTCAAAATAGAAATACTAACTCCACAGGACTTTTTTATCTTTTAAACATCATCAATATAAATCTTATATTATTATAATATTTTTTTAGTAAATTTCATAATTTTCCACTATTCATAGAATTTTCTATAAATTTCCTCTATGTTTAAACTATTAATAAATAGTTTTAAAATACAATAAATATTTATATTGTTCAATAATTTTTCAAAACTATCCATAAATTATAAAATAATATTATAAGATTTTTCACCAAATTTCATAATTTTTCATCATTCATAGAATTTTCTATGAATTTCTTCTATTTTCAAACTAACTATAAATAGTTTAAAAATACAACAATTATACGCTTTTCAATAATTCATCAAAAATTTACAGAAATTCTAAGTTAATATTATAAGAATTCTATAAAAATATTTCATTGAAATAATTTTTCTTATAATTTAATTATAAATTCCAATATTCAGAAACTTCAATAATTATAACAATTAGCCATTTTATCAGAAAAATACGAATCTTATATCTTTTTCATGTAAAATTTAATTCTCTACAACTTTGTAGAAGAAAGTTTCTCCAAATTCCGCCTCTAACATAGAGAAATAGTCTTACCGAAAATTTTGCTACCAAAATTTCTGAATCAGTCACCTCTTAAAATTCATAACAAATCATACGTTAATATTTAACGGTTCAAAATTTGTGGACATATACTCAACTTATATATGTATAACATATTTAGAAATTACAACAATCCAACGGTCGGATTAAAAATTATAACTCACGCAATAGGGCTTAAAAACACTGATTTTTCGGACTATAAGTCCTTCAGACCAATTTCATTCAAACAGTCATCACGAAAAATCCATAAGGAATTTTTGGGTGATTCCAATATTTGCGTTTAGCTTACTTCCAGGGCTTTCTTTTGATAAATGGCTCATCTCTTAACTCATTACACACAAAGAGTTATGGATTTTACAAAATCAAGTAATAAACTATTTTTTATGAAAATTTAGATTTTTCATTCTTCTTTTGATTTCTAGATTTCTCTCATTTGATTCATGTTTATGCAAGTTTAATTCATCCAAATCAAGTATAAGCAAAATCGCTTCATATAAAATTCATGAAAACTTAAATCTAAAAAAAAATTAAGAAATTTTAAAATTACCTCTTTATCAAATTCTTTTTCTTTCCTTCTTCCCTTCTTCTTCTTCTTCTTCTTTATCTGAAAGTAATATGCACACAAGCCAATCATGTTTAATGATAAAGCATATATTTTGTAACAATCTTATTCATTTATTAATAAAAAGTATTAATTTATTAAAGGCTTTTAATTATCTACATGATGTTTGTTTTATAATATGTGATAAACCCATAGTTTTAAGCAATGCTTTTAGAATAATGATGATGATCATTCTAATGAGATCTAAATTCTTAGAAAGCTTAAAACTAAAATAGTTCCCAATCGTTGGATTACTAAATTGGGGATTAGTGAATCCGGATAGATTGGTACATACGTTGCTTGCTCATTGGATGAGGATGATTGATCTCATGATCATTTGTGTGGAGACACTAAAGCAAGTATGTAGGTGCTTATTAGAGAATAAGTTCACCGAACGTGGCTCGCTAAGGAATACCTAATGGAGTTTTACTTGCTCGTCAATAGGAATTCTCAGAGTGATAGTAGTACAAGTGATCCTTGGACTTGAGATCATCATAGTATCTTGTGTATGATGAGTTATACTTTTTGACTTATTCCTTAAGACCCTTAGGGTATATCAAAGGGTATGCTTGGGTATAATAAGTTGTACATGGAGATAATGTATGATCAATAAAGAATCTACCACTTATTAAAAGAAGAGAAATGTCCTATGTGATTCGATAAATGACAACCCAGAGAGTCTTTGGCCAGGCGTAATAAAATTAGAAAGGAGTTTCTAATTTGCATTATTTGAGTCATGCATTTAAGAGTCGAAATACATATAATTAAATAAAATAAGACTTGACAAAGAATTCCATGTCTTATATTTAATTGGGACATTGTATGGTGGAAGGATTGAATTGTATTTGCAAATTATTTACTCAAAGGTTCTTTTATGATTAATGTTAAAATCTATATTATCCGGAAAGTCGTTGATCGCTAGGAGGCTTATCCCTATTGTAGAATAAATATTATTTATTTAAATAAATTAATTTTTTAATTTATTTATTTAAATAAGATTAGAATTATTCTAATTGATTTATTCACAACCTAGGTTTAATATGAAGAACCTAAAGGGTCACACCATAAAAGGAAGAATAATTATTTAAGAAGTTAATGGCATAATCGTAATAATATATTATGTATATTTAATTTAATCTATGGTGATAGAATAAATTAAATAGCTTAATATTTATTATTTAATATTTTAGAAATATTAAATGTAAATTAATAAGAGGAGTCTTATTAATATTATTACAATTATTATTATTATTTTAATTTCTAAAAGAGTTTAGGAATTAATTTAATATAAGTACTTTCATTTATTCCTAATAAGATTAGGAGGAAAATTAATTAAAGGAGTTTAATTAATTATCCCTAATAAGATTAGATTAGGGAGCCCATTTAATTAAAAGAGTTTAATTAAATAATACCTTATTTTAATAGGTTACTTGATATCTTTATAAGAGGAGTCTTATATCGGATATCAGAGATATACGTAATAATTCCAATTTGTTGGAGAGTACGCCCTTTCTATAGAGATAGAAAACTAGGGTTGAGCCAATATCCCTTCATCTTGAAAATTCTTTTTCCTTGGTGGATCACCTCTAGAGACCAACCATTTGGGTGGCTAACGTTGATTAAAGGAAGGAACCAAACCCGGTGGATTCAAGTTGAACGCGAAAAGGATTGGAGGTGAACTTGTACCTGAGGAAGCTCGGATCTTCAAGGGTATGTTTCTTATTCATCTTTTTTCGTTTAATTAATAATTGTGCATAAAAGGTGATCCGGGTATATGGTTTGTAAAATTTTTAAATTCTGATTTTTACACGTTTCCGCACTTTTTATGCAATTTGATTGCGTTCTTGAATATTACAAACCTAACAGTGGCATCAGAGCCAAACCTTTATGCGAATTATTAATTGTTTAATTTGATATGTATATTGATATGTGTTTAGAACAATTTAATTGGGCATAATTTTATTGTATAAAATTTATAAAAAAAAAAGGGCCGAAATAAATTTTTTTTGGAAATCCTTGAAATTTCGTGGCCCAACATCCAGTTTATTATATATATATATATATATATTATATCCTACTGAATTGGTTTTTAAAGTAACATGATTTCTATTGCTTCCTTGTCCACGCTGACATAAAAAAAAATGGACTTGCACGGATTTCAAGGCGAATTGGCTTTAAATGGAACCTGCCACGTTTAATATATATATATGTTAAACGTACTTTATATATATATGTATAATATTACTCATATTATATATATATATATATAATATTACCGTACTTTATATATATATATATATATATATTATATAATCCTTAATTATTTTATAATTAAAATAAAGTTTATTTTAATTTTAAAATAAAAGATTTATTTTAATCTTAAAATAAAAAGGTTTATTTTAATTTTAAAAATTAGATTTCATGCTAACTAATTAGAGTTGGAATTGAATTCCATGATAACTAATTGGAGTTGAAATTGGATTCTATTTTTCCTTAAATAAAGGAGTTTATTTAGATATGAAATAAGATTTCACATTATTCAAAATAAAAGAGTTTATTTGTGAATAGGAAAGAGAATCCAAATTTTCTTAAATAAAGGAGTTTATTTAAATATGAAATAAGATTTCATATTATTCAAAATAAAGGAGTTTATTTGTGAATAGGAAAGATAATCCGTGTTTCCTTTAATAATTATTTTTTTACATGGAATTGGATTCCATAATTAATTAAAATAAAGGAGTTTATTTTGATTAAAGATTTTGATTAAAATAAAATAGTTTATTTTATTCAAAATTGGATAAATTAAAATAAAATAGTTTTATTTTGATTTAAATTTGGATTAAAATAAAGGAGTTTATTTTGATTAAAAAAAATAGATTTTATACTAACTAAATTTGCCCATTAAATGATATCAATATATATATTGAATGTTTATTATTCATAAGATGAATGTTATTTATTGATGCATATTGTGATGTGTATGATAATAAATGGGATTGATTATGGACTATCGACCAATCGATTGGATTTTATTTTAGTTGGATGCATGAATGTATGGATTTTATTAAATGGGGTCTCGTACCTCGCCTTCTAATTTTTCTTAATGTAAATTCTATCTCCTCCTATGTACTTCCCTCGATCACGATCAAGGTTTCTATTTATTTTAAATAGTTTTGTAATAGGAATAGTTAGAATTAATTTTGAAGAATTGGAGATCAAGGAGCAATGAGCGCTTAAAGACCCATTTGTAATGGAGCCCGGGTTTAAATGTAATAGTTATATTTAAATATTAATTCTTGCACCCCTAGGGTTTGACCTTTTGGTTCACTTGGTGGCTCTAGTGAACCAAACTAGAATAAAAGTTCATAATCAATCCGGGTAGAATATAATATTCTATATGTGCATGTTATACTATATATATTATATATTATGCAAACATGCTTCAGATGTTCATTAATACGACGCGATTTTATATATATATATATGCATACGCTATAAACAAGATGAGACAAATTAATAACAAACCCCTCAATTTTTTATATTAAGTCCTAAGCGCTCAAAGATATTTGGAATATCGAACGTCGCTTTCTAGCATGATAAAATTAATAGAGTATTAAATATTTAATATGAGTTTGTTGTGTCACCACAAGGCAAGTATTAAGTATTTAAGATGTTAATTTATCACATTTGATGCTTATAAAGAAAATTGAACAATATTGTTTTGTTGTGGTCACCACAAGGATGATATTTTTCTTTTTGAATATATGGAGTGCTAGGTCGGACTTAACTTGGATAATTTTGATTCGAATGTGCCACCACTTGATCAAAATAATCTAAGAGGCAAAAGAAAAGGAGTTGCATAGTTGATGTAATTGACAAAAGTTGTCTACCTATTTATTTATATATAGTTTGTTGTGTCACCACAAGGCTATATACATTTGAAATGGGATCCTTATTCTCACTAGCAAATCTTTAATTAGATTTTGCCAAACTATATAAGTGAGGGTAATATAGTTTGAAGAAAATAGTGGGAGATACCAATTTAAAACAAGACCTAATTTATTTTGGTAATTAATAAAAGAATGTATGTTAAAATGTTGTTAATTACAAATTCATTTATAGAATTTTACAATGTCTAAATTACTATCACTGCGAAACATATTAGATGTTATTTAACCGGACCGAATTAAACGGATTGGTTAAGGAATTTGAGAATAGTTCTCATAGTTGAAAAGCTATCTTATGTCCTTAATACGCCTATCCTCGCAATGGTTACGCATAATGCCCTCGAGGAAGAGATTGCTACTTTTAGAAAGTGGCAAGATGATGCACATTGGCTCAATGCATCATGCTCGCATCCATGAGTAACGAGCTTCAAATGTCGGCATGAAACTATGGATGCTCCTACTATATTCCTGCACATCAAGTAGTTGATGGTGAGGAAAGTAGGACTGATAGATATCATATATCTAAGGAGCTTTTCCGATCTAGAATGGCCAATGGCACTATAGTACAGACAAAAAGTTCTTAACATAATCAATTTGATTGATCAATTACGACAACCGGTTTTGTCATGGATGGAGAGTTGAGCCAAGATTTGATCTTGCACTCACTCCTGACTCCTTTCACAATTGTTGTGAATTTTTCATATAAACAAGCTAGATATCGCCTTCACCGATTTGCTTAACATGTTGAAAAATGTTGAGAGTCACTTTCCAACCAAGAAAGATCAAGTCTTCTTGGTAGGGGCTAAAGGATCTTCCGAAAAGAAGAACGATTCAAAGAAGGTAAATGAAAGGCGTAAACAAAGGATAATAAGAACAAAACTAATACGGATAGCAAAGGAGTTTGCTTCCACCGCAATAAGCTCGACACTTTGGAGAAACTACGAGAAGTATCTTGCAGAGGCTAACCAAAGAAGCTTAGTGAAGTTTCTACATAAATACAAATTTGTTCATGATTTAAAATAAATTTTTCTTTAAGTCAAGGTTCTACTTGGGTATTGGATACCGACTTTGGTTATCATAAATATAGATTTATGAAGGACCAAGCGTAAGTAGAAAATTAAAAGGATAAGTAATCCTATGTGTGGGAAATGAAGCAAAGGTTGGCTGTACATTAGCCATAGGAACTTATAGTTTAGCAATCCCTACGGGCAAATCTATTAAGTCAATAAGTTGTTATTGTATTCCAGTACTTGTTAGAAACATTATTTCCATTTTATTGTTGGACAATGAAATATTTGATATTATATTTAAGAACAATTGTTGTTCTATTTATAATTATAATAATGTTTTGTATAGAACTGGAATATTACTTAATGGATTTTATATACTTAACTTACGTGAAAATAATTTTGCAAATTGAATAAACTAGTATAAGAAAATGAGATGATTATTCAAAGAGTTGAATGTATGTATTTGTTGAAATACAAGTGTGAATTATTTGAAAGGTTCAAAGAATTCAGAAGTGAAACAAATTGGCAAAGTATTAAGATTCTTTGATTAGATCAATGAATAAATACTTGTGCAATAAGTTTTTAGATCATCTCAAATGGTTTTCTCACAATGGACGCCTCTTGATACACAATAATTGATTGATGTATCTAAAAGGAAAAATTGTACCTTGTTGGACATGGTACGGTCCATAATGATTTTACCGACATTCCAGTATTTTTTTCTAGGATCATGTCCTAGAAATGGCTGCATATCTACGAAAAGGTAACCTCAAAATCCAAATTTCCATTGACTCCATAAAAGTTATGGATGGGAGGATTCCTAATCTTAAGTATGTTAAGATAAGGGTTTGTCCAACTTATGTGAAAAGGTTTCAAAGGATAAGCTTGGGACAAGATTTGACAAATACTGATTTGTGGGACATCCTAAAGTAAGTTTAGGTAAATGTTCTATAATTCTACTTAGCAAAAGGTGTTTATTATGAACACGCTTCCTTCTAAGATAAAGGTGTTTATCATCAAGGGGCTAGTGGGAGGATAATAGATCTTGAAGAGTTCAAGAACTACAAAACACTATAAGTCAAATAAGAGGAACTCAGTAGATGTAACCTATTGTACCACAAATCCTAATCAGAATCGGAATAGTATCGAAGATACCTAGGAGGTATGGATTCATCATAGATGATGATGATGAGGTACACATCATAGAAGATGATGATCTAGTTACATACGATGAGGTAAGAGTTCTAGTGTGTACAAAAGGGACAGTGGGAGCGCCAGTGACATTCCTAATATTATATGTTGATATACTACGATAAGGAATGATATACCAATGCTACAATCAAGAAAGATAAAGTTGTCTAAATATTCCTCCATGAATGATTTGGAAGAGTATCTTATTAGGGATATAAATCTATATAGATAGATTTAAGAGGATGCTCGACTTAACCCAAGGAACGATATTCATTTGATGCTAAAGTCGTTTAGCATGGCAAACTCCAAGAGATGTCTCATGTCGATGAGCTATGGAGTGTACCTCTTTAATAGTCCCCACGCACTCGAAAAAGAGAGGTCGCATGAGTGACAATCATGTATGCAATGAAATGTACGAGATCCGATGTTGATCACCATATTATGGAGAAGTTCACTATGAGTCGTTGAAAACATCTTAAAATGCTTAACCCAAGACTAAGGATGTGATCATATTCATGGTGGGTCTTAATTAAAACTTGAGGGCTTAACAGACTCAAGTTTTTCGAATGCAGCAAGACGACGAGAAAAATCCACTTTAAGGTAAAGGTTACCTTGAACAAAGGGTGCGTTGAATTGAAAGGTTCCAAATAGCAAAGAGTTCTTTGGTTTAGTGATAAAGACAAAGTATATAGCTATAAATGAAGCTGCAAGTTGATTGTTTGGATTAAAAGTTCATTACAGAACTAGGAATAGTTCCTAAGTCTCATCTTGGATCTAAACATATGTTGTGGCACTTTTATTTGATTATTAGAATCATTGAAAGATGGGAAATCACTATAGAGATAGTGGACTCTCATGAACAATATTACATATCCATTAACTAAAGCTTATCCAACAGCAGGATAATCGTCACTTAGAGAAGAAGAGTATAAGATACAATGGCGATTGGCTTTAGTGCAAGTGGGAGATTGAAAGTAATATGCACATAAGCCAATCATGTTTGATGATAAAGCATATACTTTGTAACAATCTTATTCATTTATTAATAAAAAGTATTAATTTATTAAAGGCTTTTAATTATCTACATGATGCTGTTTTATAATATGTGATAAACCCATAGTTTTAAGCAATGCTTTTAGAATAATGATGATGATCATTCTAATGAGATCTAAATACTTAGAAAGCTTAAAACTAAAATAGTTCCCAATCGTTGGATTACTAAATTGGGGATTAGTGAATCCGGATAGATTGGTACATACGTTGCTTGCTCATTGGATGAGGATGATTGATCTCATGATCATTTATGTGGAGACACTAAAACAAGTATGTAGGTGCTTATTAGAGAATAAGTTCACTGAACGTGGCTCGCTAAGGAATACCTAATGGAGTTTTACTTGCCTGTCAATAGGAATTCCTATAGTGATAGTAGTAGTACTAGTGATCCTTGGACTTGAGATCATCATAGTATCTTGTGTATGATGAGTTATACTTTGACTTATTCCTTAAGACCCTTAGGGTATATCAAAGGGTATGCTTGGGTATAATAAGTTGTATATGGAGATAATGTATGATCAATAAAGAATCTACCACTTCTATTAAAAGAAGAGAATGTCCTATGTGATTCGATAAATGACAACCCAAAGAGTCCTTGGCAAAGGCGTAATAAAATTAGAAAGGAGTTTCTAATTTGCATTATTTGAGTTGTGCATTTAAGAGTCGAAATACATATAATTAAATAAAATAAGACTTGACAAAGAATTCCATGCCTTATATTTAATTGGGACATCAGTATGGTGGAAGGATTGAATTATTTAAGAACTATTTACTCAAAGGTTCTTTTATGATTAATGTTGAAATCTATATTATCCGGAAAGTCGTTGATCGCTAGGGAGGCTTATCCCTATCAGAGAATAAATATTATTTATTTAAATTAATTAATTTTTAATTTATTTATTTAAATAAGATTAGAATTGTTCTAATTGATTTATTCACAACCGGTTTAATATGGAGAACCTAAAGGGTCACACCATAAAAGGAAGAATAATTATTTAAGAAGTTAGTGGCATAATCGTAATAATATATTATATATATTTAATTTAATCTATGGTGATAGAATAAATTAAATAGCTTAATATTTATTATTTAATATTTTAGAAATATTAAATATAAATTAATAAGAGAGTCTTATTAATATTATTACAATTATTATTATTATTTTAATTTCTAAAAGAGTTTAGGAATTAATTTAATATAAGTACTCTCATTTATTCCTAATAAGATTAGGAGGAAAATTAATTAAAGGAGTTTAATTAATTATCCCTAATAAGATTAGGGGAGCCCATTTAATTAAAAGAGTTTAATTAAATAATACCTTATTTTAATAGGGTTACTTGATATCTTTATAAGAGGAGTCTTATATCAGATATTAGAGATATACGTAATAATTCCAATTTGTTGGAGAGTACGCCCTTTCTATAGAGATAGAAAACTAGGGTTGAGCCAATACCCCTTCTTCTTGAAAATTCTTTTTCTTTGGTGGATCACCTCTAGAGGCCAAACATTTGGGTGGCTAACGTTGATCAAAGGAAGGAACAAAACCCGGTGGATTCAAGTTGAACGTGAAAAGGATTGGAGGTGAACTTGTACCTAAGGAAGCTCGGATCTTCAAGGGTATGTTTCTTATTCATCTTTTTCGTTTAATTAATAACTGTGCATAAAGGGTGATCCGGGTATATGGTTTGTAAAATTTTTAAACTCTGATTTTTACACGTTTCTGCACTTTTTATGCAATTTGATTGCTTTCTTGAATATTACAAACCTAACATTATCTTCATATTCTCTCTCTCTCTCTCTCTCTTTCTTCTCTTCCTTCTCTCTATTCTCTTCTTTCTTCTGATAATTCTCGTGAGTGGAAGAAATGGGTGGGAGTACTTCACTTATCTTCCTTTTATTATTTTTGTTTCCTTTCTTTTTCTCTATCTCTCTTTTCTCCTTCATTTCCTCTTTTTCTTCCTTTCTTTTCTTTTTCTTTCCCCCACATGTTCTCCCACCTCAATTCCCCCTCCTACATTTCAACCGCCCACATGGGCTACTCCTCTAAAAAAATTATTTCGTTTCCTCTTTATTTCCTCATTTATCCGATTAATTGTTCATTTGACCATTTATCAATTTAACATTTTACAGTTTTAGAATAATAATCATAAATTAAATTAGACTTATATTTTATAAAAGTCGGGATCTTACATTTTGAAAAGACTGTTTTCAAACCCTTCGCCAAATATGAATCGAGACACTTTGATACTTCCATTTTTTACTTGGACTAAGCCTTTTTATAATCCTAGAAGTGACTTTATTTGACTTTAATCAGGATGCGAGGCATCATGTTTGGTGATGAAATTGAAACTATTAACTACAAGGGTCGGGCTTCTTATGGGCATGAAAGTCATCTAAGTAAGCCCGATCACCTACAACCACATTTTTACTATTGTGGGTCCTTAGATCCAGATACCATTTTAAGGCCCAAGATTACATGTACAATGGATGACAAACTGATATTACAACTGAAATTTGTCCATCATGGGAACCGAGTCAAGATCCGTTTGGAGGATTTTTGACTCCATGGTTCTTAGGCTCACATGATATTATTCTAAAGCCTGCACGAAATAGATCTTAAAATACAATATATATATATATATATGCTACTAACTTCGCTGACAAGTAATTTATCAATTAACTCCTTGAACGAGAATAGTTATGACTCCCACATTCCACTAGATATGGATCTAGGGCAGCACGGGGTATCAAAATATTTACAAAACTTGAAAAATAAACTAGATCTACCTAGATCTAAGTCGATCTAGTTTAAAGGCTCGAGCTATGAAGCTTTTGAATCGGTTAAATGCTAGATCCAGCTAAATCCAAGATAGATCTAGTCAAAACACTTCAAATACCAACTATATACATAAAATAATCGATAAAAAGTTAGATCTATGCACAACCAAGCAGTATATATATATATATATCACTTATATATTATATATAAGTGATATATATATATATATATATATATAGTCACGCGAACAAACGAACATAAGCTATGGCAACGGTTTGTATCGTCGCCATAGCCAAAAACCGTCGTCAGACGGCTATGGTCATGTTTGTTTGATCGCTTGTTCGTTGAAGAACCAGACTTTGTATATATATATATATATAGGGTCCGGATCAAGTAACGACTCCCTTACGATACTAAAATGCGGACTTTTTTTTTTGCTTTTTTTTTAAACAACTAAAAAAAAGTTTAATATTTTATGGAACTGGAATTTTTCTATAATATAGTATTTTGGGTGTGATTTGGATACATATAATAAAAACAGTATGTACATGCCGCAGCACTATACATACATTTTTTTGGTATAGGTATCCAAATCACGCCAAAACATCAGATTATGGAAAAATTTCGATTCCATAAAATATTAAACTTTTTTTTTAGTTGTTTTAAAAAAAAGCAAAAAAAAAAAAGTCCGCATTTTAGTATTGTAAAGGAGTCCTTACCTGATCCTCTCTGTATATATATATATATATATATATATATACAGAATCGCTAATAAACATGAATATAAGAAGATCTTACATATTTGTGCGAAAAATGGACAAAGAATCGCTAATAACCTCTAAAATGATGGAAATAACTTCCCCAAAACTTGTATTTGAGCTATAGAACTTTGCTAGTAATGCTAAGCTAAATTGGATTTGGTGGAGTTTTTAAGCCTAAACCGAGTCTTTTCTCTCTCTATAATCGGACTCCCTTTCTCTAGAATACTAATCTCTCTCAAATGAGATACTTGTGATGCCCCCAAAAAAGGTCCACACAACCCATTCAGAGTCGCCAAATATATGGTACAGAAAACAACTACAACTTCATTATTACAATTGTTGTGCAAAATACGACAACACATATGCTGTGAGTTTAAATATAAATATTATCTTCTAGACAGTATTTAAACTCAAATAAGTCCTCATTACAATTATTGATACACTATTTTACAAAATAGTGAGGACTATTAAAACAACTGTCTTGAAACATCACTCCACACCCCGACTAGTTCCCGCTATATTCTCGCCTCCTGAGAAGAAAAATGGAACAAAAAGGAAAAGGGTGAGCTCAACTAGCCCAGTAAAGAATATTATTACTAAGATAATGTAGAACAAATTATCCTTAGTCCTCAACAGGGAAAAATCTGATAGAATACAATAGACAACAAGTTTTAGATCAACAACTGCAGCAAAAACAACAATTCATTAGAAGGGTTAAGTAGAGAATGTAGTCTACTATCTTCTATGATTTAAAAGTCCATCATCAATATTTTATCCCTCTAACATCAATCAATATACATCTTGAATCAAATATTTATCTTTACACTACGTGCCAAAGATATTCATTTGTATCACCAGTTGGTCATGTTCATCTCAACACATGTTCATCTTTGCACTACGGGCCAAATATATTCATCAGGTAATCATTCATCTTTGCACTACAGACCAAAGATATTCATCAAGTATCACCATTTAAGATTGAGGATGATGAAAAATATTTTAAAGAACGAATCCAATGAGATAAAAGACACGATTAGGGATTCATAATTTAGTTTATCCAAGTTCAAGAATACTCCATAATAATCATTTGTGGAGCAAAATTCAAGAATAACGTTCAAAACATAGATCCAATCAAAGATAGGAACCATAACCGACAACTTGGATACAGAAAAGAAAACTCAAGGAATTTCTGATCATTTCAGGAATTATAGAAGCAATACTTACCGTAGTAAGTTTAAAGTTAGGAATCTGAAATGAATAATATACGAAACTGCAAATAGATTTTCAACTTTCATGCGGTAGTCCGCGTAGACAGATCATTTGTGACGCCCCCAAAATAGGTATACATCACCCATCTTGAGTCGCCAAATACATGGTACAGAATTTAAATACAAACTTCTTTTATACAATACGACAAAACGTAGCTGAGAGTTTCAACACGGATAATGTCTCATAGAGAGTATCCAAACTCAAATAAAGTCCTCATTACAATTATTATCACACTATTTCACTGAATAGTGAGGACTACTAATGCAAACATCTGGACCGTCACTCCGTTCCCCGACTAGTCCCAACTATATTCTCATTTCCTGAAGAGAACAATAAAAATAAAGGGTGAGCTCAACTAGCCCAGTAAGAAATATTATGACTAAGATAATGCAAAATAACTTATCGTTAGCCTTCAAAAGTGTTAAAATGATAAAATATAATAAACATCAAGTTTAACTGCAGCGAAATAAGCAATCCATTAGAAGAGTCTAGTAGAGCATGATATCTACTATCTTCTATGATTTAAAAAGTTTATCATCAATTTTATCACTGAGACTCAGCTTAATAAATAAACCACATCATCGAATCATCCATGCACTACGTGCCAAGGATATTCATGTAATCGTCAATGGTCATGATTATACCGAATAATCCCTAGTCATAATCATACCAACAACTGTCCATCAATGCACTATAGGCCAATGAGGATTTTTACCACATCATTTGTAACATTACGGTCATGATTATATCGAATAATCCCTGGTCATAATCATACCAATCAATAGTGCATCTATGCACGTAAGCCAGAAATGACTTTTATCACAATATAAGCATGAGGATGATGACAATGATATAAGAGTTCAATTAAAAGAAAGCAAAGGATAAATTTTTAAAGATTTATAACTTAATTTTTCCAAAATTCAATAATGTCCAAATTGTCAACATGATACTGCTTTGTGGAGTAAAATTCAAGAATAATATTATATCAAAAATGATTTGGACAACAAAGAAATCAATTTTTGTCATGAATAATTCTCTGGGTGAATAGTGCCCGAGTGAATAGTACCCTATAAATAGTACCCGTGAATAGTACTTTGTGAATAGTACTCATAAATAGTACTTTTTGAATAGTATCCCGTGAATAGTACTTTTTGAATAGTACCCCGTGAATAGTACTTTTTGAATAGTACCCCGTGAATAGTACTTTGTGAATAGTACCGTAAAAATGAATACTAGTCATGGACAGTACTTCGATATGAAAAGCTTAAAATTTAACAAGAATGTGTAGAAAATATCCTTGTGAAACGATACAAATGAAGCGCAAATTTCAAGGATATTCTACTAATTTCACGGGGTATAGAAGCAATACTTTAATAAAATGAGGGTATAATCAAGAATACGAGATGAAATATTATTACTCATATACTATAGAGTATGGAAGAAAATATTATTCCTATGAATACTGAAAAAAATAATATCTCTTACCTCAAAAGAAGACTGGATACTAGAATAGTAAAGTAGCAGACTTCTCTTCTTCTTTCTCTCTATAGATTCTCTCTCTATAATTGCTCTTGTGAGTCTTAGTGAATTGGTGAGAATGAAAGAAGAATGAGCTTCTATTTATAGGAAAATATAGTTTCGATAATTGCACGTTTTGTGGCTCAAAATATTACAGTATAACACCTTCATCTTTTCTTTCATTTTTAATTTAGTCATGCAAGTATTATCAAACTTGCACCACCTCCCCTAATAGTACATCTTGTGAATCAATAGTACAATCATGTGAATCAATAGTACGATCATGTGAAAAAAATAATTACAGTATAGTACCTTCATCTATACCTCCATTTTTAATTTAGTCATGCAAGTATTATCAATCTTGTATCACCTCCTCTAATAGTACACACACATG
This sequence comes from Panax quinquefolius, assembly GCA_020205615.1. Lineage (NCBI taxonomy): Eukaryota > Viridiplantae > Streptophyta > Magnoliopsida > Apiales > Araliaceae > Panax > Panax quinquefolius. Next base: position 80,453,873 of record CM035171.1, on the reverse strand, counting down.
AACAAATAGTTATAAGCATGTGAATTAATAGCAATTATTTGCTCATTTATCCGATTAATTATCCGATTGGTCAATATAACCTCTAGACATCCATTATTATCGAAATAGATGTCAATTTCCACTAACATTAATAATCGCAACATAATGGAAATATCAATTTCATATTTAATCAACACGAACTTATTCATCATTAATATTATAACTCACAATATTTAACAACCAGATCATTCTTAGGAAAGAGGGGACTTTCCTATAGGATTTCTCCCTATTGGCGTGCAATTAGGTGACCAAACCTCTCCTTGACAGAACTTTCTAGACATTGTCAATATTGTAAATAATAATATGAATAACTTTGTCATCTCAATTATTGATTTAATAATATAAAATATTATGCAGATGATATTGTGACAATAATTGAATCAATAATATGAAAGATATTATGCAGCAATTACTGTAGCAATAATTGAGTATAACTGAGTGACTTCTCACGTAAGCATAAATAATCAATACTGTGTGCTACTATGTAACCACGTGTATTATTGTACTTTTACCACCGGGTAAAACATGACAATACTTGCATGACTAAAGGTAAAACATTCGCCGTTTATTTTTATAAAAAGATAATTCTGTCGTTTTCTAACTATGACAATACTTTCATTGTGGGGTCCACTAATGATTGTGCCATCGTACGAATATTCCCTGTTAAAACGAATATTCCCCGACCAATCGAATATTATAAAACCACTTGCTTACTTTGCAAAATTTGTAAATATTACCCACAACTATAACATTATATCAAATCCACACCATAATATTCAAAAATATATTTTGAGAAAAATTAATCTTTATTTATAAAAGTTGGGGATCTTACATCATTTCCACAATTTAATAACAATTGAATACGAAGGGTTATTCACCAGGCACGCGGTAGTCCGCATAGACAGGTTATTCCAACATAATAATAAAGAATAGAATAACAAAAGGATTTCACCATGCATGCAATAGTCCGCGTAGACAGGTTATTCCAACAGAATAATAAAGAATGGAATAACGAAAAGATTTCAACATGCATGCGGTATTCTGCGTACACAGGTTATTCCAACAGAATAATAAAGAATGGAATAACAACCCTTATGAGTATTGAAAGAAAATAACTCTCTCCATGAATACGAAAGAAATAATACCCCTTACGAATGCAACAAATAATATCCATTATGAATATTGAATGAAGATAATATTTCTTACGAATACGAAAAATAATATCATAAGCGAATATGAAATAAATAATACCCCTTACGAATACAACAAATAATATCCCTTACGAATAGTGAACGAAGATAATATTCCTTACGAATATGAAAAATAATATCGTAAGCGAATATGAAATAAATAACACCCCTTACCTTGATAGAAGGTTGAATACTAAAGTAGGGTAGTAGCATAATACTCTTCTTCTTACTCTCTATGGTTTCTCTCTCTAGAGTTTCAGTGAATTCGTAAGAAATAATGAAGGAATGAGCTTCTATTTATAGGAAAAAGGACTGAATAGTAACTAATTCATGAACGATCCAGATTAATATACTTTTAAATGGACGGTCCATATTGATTTACTATTAAAACTTAAAGCAACGGTCCATACTGATTTACTTTAAACTAGCGATCCATATTGATTTACTATTATAACTTTCCACCAGCGGTCCATATTGATTTACTATTATATCTTCAACCAACAGTCTGAAAAATTATCACATCTCCTCATGGAATAATAAGCCAAACTTATAACAAACCCATCATGACAAACCCCTTTATTTATATAAAAATTGAATAAATATTTACCACAAATCACTTATCTTTAATCAACACATTTTTAATCTTTCAACAATTATGCATCATTAATATTATAACTCACAATATTTAACAACCAGATCATTCCCAGGTAAGAGTGGGCTTTCCGATAAGGATTTCTCCCTATTGGCGCGTAATTAGGTGACCAAACCCCTTTCCTTGAAAGAACTTTCTAGACATCGTCAATATTGCAAATAAAAATATGAATAACTTTGTCATCTCATTTATAGATTAAATAATATAAAATATTATGAAGATGATACTGTGATAATAATTGAATCAAATAACATGAGATACTATGCAACAGTTACTATAGCAATAATTTAGTATAACTGAGTGACTTCTCACATAAGCATCAATAATTAATACCGTGTGCTACTATGCAACCACGCGTATTACTGTTCTTTTACCACCGGGTATTTCAACAGTTTAATGGTAACACTTTGTCAGAAAAAGAAATCAATTTTATCATGGATAGTACCCCGTGAATAGTAACTTATGAATAGTAACCCATGAATAGTAACTCGTATTCGTACATAGTACCGTATACGTAAATAGTGTCATATACATGAATAGTACCGTATACATGAATAGTAACCCCAACATGAAAAGGTAAAATTTTTATAAGAAAGTTTAGACCAATATTATTTCTGTCATTTTCTAACTACGAAAATACTTCCGTTGTGGGGTCCACCAATGATTATGCCGTCGAACGAATATTCCCTGACAACAAGAATATTTCACGACCAAACGAATATTCCCCAACACAACGAATATTTTATATCAACTTGCTTACTTTGAAAATTTTTTAAACATTACCCACAACTATAACATTATATCAAATCCACACCATAATATTCCAAAATATATTTTGAGAAAAATTAATCTTTATTCATAAAAGTTGGGGTCTTACAACCTCCCCTTCTTATGAAATTTTGTCCTTGAAATTAAAGTACGTACCTGGTATGTTGAAGAGGTGAGGATACCTCGCTTTCATTTCCAATTCCAACTCCCAGGTAATTTCTTTAATAGCATAGTTCCTCCACAAAACTTTGACTTGTTGTATAACCTTTGTGCGTAGGACATGCTTTTTCCTATCCAAAATCTCGACTGGTACCTCCTCATACGTTAAATCTTCGACTACCTCGTCTGGTTCTAATTCAATAATGTGATTCAGGTATTTCATATATTTACATTGCATGGATATATGAAACACGTTATGAACACGAGACATACTTAGCGATAAAGTGAGTCTATAGGCTACAATTCCTATTTGATCGAGGATTTTAAATAGACTAATAAAATCAAAGGTTTGAGCTTTCCTCACATCGCCGATTCTCGCTTTTAGAATAATGACTTCTTGCACCTTCTTCTTCATGTTCATCAACTCCAGGTCTGTAGCTTAAGCAGCTTTAAATTTATCGATTAAGGTCGATTCTACGCATATATTTGACGTCATCACGTGAGTCCCTAGAGTCTTTAACTCTATCTCCATCATTTGCAAGTTATACGAAATGGGTCTTTGTGTTAACGACGTCGCACTCGTAATCGCATACGATCTTCTACTCAACGCGTCAGCTACCACGTTCACTTTTCCAAGATGGTATGGTCAGAATAGGGCCGAAATGAGTCTCCTCTTGAGTTCTTAGAAACACCTCTCACATTCCTCGCTCCATACAAATTTTGTATCTTTTCAAGTTAGCTGAGTTAATGGAGTAGTGATTCGAGAAAATCCTTTCAAGAATCTCCGATAGTGACCAACTAAGCCTAGAAAGCTACGTATTTTGATTACTGACTTAGGTTGCTCTCAATTGTGACTAATATCCAAATCTTGGATATCACGTCACAATGACACCTATTAGTTTACCACCGCATGAATATGGTGTCCCCTACGGAGAGTCTGGCTTCGGTACATTCCACAAAGGAAGTCACCAAATAGAGGCTCGGGTACCAACTCTTGTAGTTGGGTTTTTAACTCCTGAAGTTCAATAGGATCCATTCGATATGGGATTTTAGAAATGAGTTTTGTACTGGGTTCAAAGTCGATACAAAATTTTATATCATGCTCTGGGGGTAGGCCAGGAAGTTCTTCAAGAAATACGTTAGGAAATTCACTACCAACAGAAATATTATTCAAATCTGACGTATTTTTGTTCAAGTTCATGACATGGGCTAAGAAAGCTTGACATCCATTTTTCAATAAACGAATGACTTTATGGCTTGATATGAAAGTGTTTGACTTTAGTGGTTTAGTTGCTTGAATTAGCATAACAGGTTGGTTAGGAATATAAAAACTAACAACCTTACGAAAATAATCAATTTTGGCATGATGAGTGGTTAACCAATCAATTCCTAAAATCACATCAAATGCAAGTATCTTTAAAGAGATAAGATCAACATGCAAGGTGAGGGTACCAATTTGAATCAAGAAAGATTTATAAACTGTAGATGTAACGAAAGTTTCTCCCAATGGAGTTTCCACAGATAAGTCAAAGTCTAATTTCTCTAGAGTCAAGTTCAAACGTTGAACACAACTAGGTGAAATAAAAGAGTGGGTAGAACCGGTATCTAACAAGATATAGACTTCGCAAGAGTTTATAATTAACTAACTCATGCTAAATTCGTTTGGGTTCCTAGCTTTTTGAGAAGTCACGAAAAACGCTCTTCCTGAAACCACCGAATTTATTTTATCCGTATCTGCCTTTAGTGCCACTGTCCTAGCTGGACTTGATTTTTCTACATGACAAAATCGAGCTATGTGACCATCTTTTCCACAACTAAAACACACCTTGGAAGGTTGTGAACAATTTGGACTTATGTGTCCCTGCTTCTCGCATTTATAACATACGACCGGTGGTAGTTCTCCTCCCTTAGAAACAGTTGATGCTGGTACTGACATCTTCACGTTGTCATTATTGTACCTTCTCTTTTTGAAATTTCCCCCCGACTCGCTTCTCTTACTATCATGGCCACGATTACCACCAGAATGGTTACCGCTTTTGTCTGGATATTTTCCTCCCCACTGGTTGTCATTGCTCTGATGACTGCTGCCACCGGTACGACCTTGGTTATGGTCCCTCAGTTGAACATACTCATTATCTCGCTCTAATAATTGAGCCATGTTGACAATATCTAAATATAGAGAAAATTTATGAGAGATAAGGTATTGACGAATTTCGGGTTTTAACACTCTTAGAAACATCTACGTCATACGTTCCTCATTGTCTACCAAATGAGGTGCAAACCTGGATAAATCCGCGAACATAGCTTCATACTAGGACACAGTCATGTTGTTCTGTTCCAGTCTAATAAACTCTACGTCCTTTGTAAGACCCCAACTTTTATGAATAAAGTTGAATTTTCTATAAATATCATTTTTGAATATTATGGAATTAATTTGATATAATGTTATAGTTGTGGGTAATATTTATAAATTTTGCAAAGTACGCAAGTTGTTATATAATATTCGATTGGTCAGGGAATATTTGTTTTAACAGGGAATATTCGTACAACGACACAATCATTGGTGGACCCCACAACCGAATTATTGTCGGATTGAGAAAACGACAAAATACTTTATGAAAATAATCTGCGGTAAAGTTTTACCGTTAACTGTTGAAACACCCGTGTTAAAAAAGTACAATGAATACGCGTGGTTGCATAGTAGCACACGGTATTGATTATTGATGCTTACGTGAGAAGTCACTCAGTTTTGTTCAATTATTATTACAGTAATTGATGCATAGTATCTCACATGAAGGAGGTAGAGTTCATCAAATTGGAGCAGAATAATATAACCGTGTCGCAGTACGAATCTAAGTTTGCCGAGTTGTCCCGGTTTGCGTCCCACTTGGTTGATAATGAAGAGAGAATAACGCGGATGTTTTTAAGTGGTTTGAAGCCGGAGATACGTCAATATCTTATTTCTCATAAATGGTGTTTGTATTCAGATGTTGTAAATAGGGCTCAGTTAGTGGAGCACGATAACGAGTCAACGCAACCAAAAGAGAGCAGCTGGCAAAAAGATAATACCAGTGAGAGCAGTCATCGAAGCGGTGACAACAAGCATGGAGGGAATCAACAGGCCGTAAATGGTAACCACTTGCCAGAATCGTGGTCAAAACAATAAGAATGGACATTTCAAGAAGAGAGATTCAACAATGATGGAAAGACGCGTCGACCAAAGACCCGTTGTTAAGGAAGAAGAACGACCACCTATCATATGCTTCAAATGCGGAGGGGAGGGACACATCAGTCCAAACTGTGCGATGCCATCCAAAGCATGTTATAATTGTGGAAGAGAAGGTCACTTAGCCCGATTTTTCTTTCACCGAAGAAAAGTTCAGCTAGGATGGAGGCACCAAAGGCCGTCCCAGAAAAGTCAAAGCCGGTAGTGCAAGGGAGAGCGTTTGTTGTGACCTCGAAGAAAGCAAAGAACCCGAACGAGATCATCACGGGTAAGCTTATCATAAACTCTTGCAAAGTCTATACCTTATTTGATACCGGTTCTACCCATTCTTTTATTTCTCGTACTTGCGCTCAACGATTAAATTTGACTCCGGAGAAATTAGACTTTGACTTATCTGTGGAAACTCAGTTGGGAGAAACCTTCATTACATCCACTGATTATAAGTCTTGTTTGGTTCAAATCGGTACCATCACATTACCTGTCGATCTTATTTCATTGAAAATACTTGCATTTGATGTTATTCTAGGGATTAATTGGTTAACTACTCATCATGCTAAAATTGATTATTTTCGTAAGGTTGTTAGCTTTTATATTCCTACTCAACCTATTATGCGAATTCAAGCGACCAAACCATTAAAATCAATCACGGTCATCTCAAGCCATAAAGCTATTCGTTTATTGAAAAACGGATGTCAAGATTTCTTAGCTCATGTCACGGATCTAAACAAAAATAAGTCAGTTTTGAATGATATTTCTATTGTTAATAAATTCCGTGACGTATTCCCTGAAGAACTTCCTGGCCTACCCCCAGAACGTGAAATTGAATTTTGTATCGACCTTGAACCCGATACAAAACCCATTTCCAAAGCCCCATATCGAATGGCTCCTATTGAACTTCAGGAATTAAAGACCCAACTACAGGAATTGTTAGACATTGGCTTTATTTGTCCTAGTACTTCTCCTTGGGGTACTCCTGTTCTATTAGTGAAGAAGAAAGATGGGAGTATGCGACTTTGTATTGATTATCGGGAGTTGAATCATGTCACCATCAAAAATAGGTACCCATTGCCACGTATTGATGACTTGTTTGACCAATTGCAAGGAGCCAAATTCTTTTCAAAGATCAATCTTCGTTCCGGATATCACCAATTGAAGATTAGAACAGATGACATTCCAAAGACGGCTTTCAGAACTCGGTATGGGCATTATGAATTCCTAGTCATGTCCTTTGGATTAAATAATGCTCCTGCTGCCTTCATGGATATGATGAACCAAGTATTCAAGGAATATTTGGATCACTTTGTGGTCGTCTTTATTGATGACATCCTTAATTATTCCAAAAGCCGTGAAGATCATGAACAACACTTGAGGCTGGTACTCCAAAAGCTTCGTGAATACAAGCTTTATGCCAAGTTGAAGAAATGCGAGTTCTGGCTTAAAGAAGTAGCATTCCTTGGGCACGTAGTATTAAGTCATGGAATATCTATTGACCCGACAAAAATTGAAGCAATTCAAAGCTGGGAGCAACCTAAATCAGTGACCGAAGTACGTAGCTTTCTCAGTTTAGCTGGTTATTATCGGAGATTCGTGGAAGGATTTTCTCGAATCGCTACTCCATTAACTCAGCTAACTCGAAAAGATACAAAGTTCGATTGGAGCGAAGAATGTGAGAAGAGTTTTCAAGAACTCAAGAGGAGACTCATTTCAGCACCTGTTCTGATAATACCATCTGGCTCGGAGGGATTTGTCATCTACAGTGATGCTTCGGGCAAAGGGTTGGGATGTGTTCTCATGCAACATGGGAAAGTCATAGCCTATGCCTTAGGACAACTCAAAGAATATGAGAGGAATTATCCTACTCATGATCTAGAGTTGGTTGTTGTTGTCTTCGCATTTAAAATTTGGAGGCATTAATTGTATGGGGATAAATTGGAAATCTTTACGGATCATAAAAGCCTCAAATATTTCTTCACTTAAAAGGAACTCAACATGCGACAACGACGTTGGCTTGAACTGTTGAAAGATTATGATCATACCATCCAATACCATCTTGGAAAAAGTGAATGTGGTAGCTGATGCATTGAGTAGAAGATCATATGCAAGTACGAGTGCGATATTGTCAACGCAAAGGCCCATTTTGTGTGACTTGCAAAGGATGGAGATAGAGTTAAAGACTTCAGGGACCCATGTGATGATGGCGAATATACGAGTAGAACCGACTTTAATTGATAAAGTTAAAGATGCTCAAGCTACAGACCTGGAGTTGATGCGTATGAGGAAGAAAGTGCAAGAAGGTGTTATGCCGGAAGCAAGAATAGATGAAGAAGGAATACTTCGAGTCAACTCCAAACTTTGTGTTCCTAACGACCATGATTTAAAGTATAAAATCATGATGGAGGCACAAAACACACCGTTTGTAATCCATCCTAGGAGTACCAAAATGTATCATGATCTTCGTCATACATTTTGGTGGAGCAGTATGAAGAGAGAGATAGCGCTATTTATCTCAAGGTGTCTAACTTGTCAACGAGTTAAAGCAGAGCATCAAGTACCAAAAGGTCCATTGCAACCACTTAAAATTCCAGAATGGAAGTGGAAGCACATTACCATGGATTTTGTTATTGGTCTTCCCAAGGTTTCTCAAGGCATAGATGCAATTTGGGTCATTATTGATAGATTGACCAAGTCTGCTCACTTCTTACCTATACTAGAAACTTATACACTTGAACGTCTTGCTCGTATGTACATAAACGAGGTTGTAAGATTGCATGGTATGCCAGTATCCATAGTGTCTGATCGAGACCCAAGATTCACTTCACGATTTTGGTTTAGTTTGCAAAAAGCTATGGGCACGAATTTATGATTTAGCTCAAAGATATCATCCTCGGATTTGATGGACAATGGAGAGGACTATTCAAACTCTCAAGATCTATTAAAACTCGTGTCCTTGATTTCAAGGAAGTTGGGACAAGTTCTTACCATTGGTGGAGTTTTCCTACAACAACAGCTTATCAAGCAAGTATTGGCATGGCTCCATTCAAGTGTTGTATGGAAGAAAGTGTCGCTCTCCAAAGATCTTTGGGATGAGGTGGGTGAAGCAACGTTGTTGGGATTGGAGTTGGTACGCATGACTACTTTAAAAAGATTCAAATGATCCGTGACGTATAAAAACCTCACAAGATCGACAAAAGAGTTATGCTGATCTTCATCGAAAGGACGTGGAATTCGATATTGGAGATCATGTGTTGTTACTTGTTGCTCCATGGAAAGGAGTTACGGGATTTGGAAAGAGAGGAAAGCTCAATCCTCAATTCATTGACCCATTTTGAATCCTCGATCGAGTAGGAACTGTGGCGTATAGACTCGCTTTACCACCAAGTATGTCTCGTGTTCATAACGTTTTTCACATATCCATATTACGTAAATATGCAGAAGACCCGAACCACATTATTTAGTTAGAACCGGACGAAATAGCGGAAGATTTAACGTATGAAGAGGTTCCTGTTCAAATCTTGGATAAGAAGGAACATATTCTACGCTCCAAGGTTATACCTCAAGTTAAAGTTTTGTGGAGAAACCACGATGTTGAGGAAATGACCTGGGAGTTAGAATCTGAAATGAAATCAAGGTATCCTTACCTCTTCGACATACCAGGTACGTACCCTAATTTCGAGGGCGAAATTTCATAAGAAGGGGAGTTTGTAAAACCCCAACTTTTATGAATAAAGATGAATTTTCAATAAATATCATTTTTAAATATTATGGAATTAATTTGATATAATGTTATAGTTGTGGGTAATATTTATAAATTTTTCAAAGTACGCAAGTTGTTATATAATATTCGATTGGTCGGGGAATATTCGTTTTAACAGGGAATATTCGTACAACGGCACAATCATTGGTGGACCCTACAACGGAATTATTGTCGGATTGAGAAAACTACAAAAATACTTTATGAAAATAACGGCGGAAGTTTTACCGTTAACTGTTGAAACACCCAAAGGTTAAAAGAAATGCGAATACTGCGTGGTTGCATAGTAGTACACAGTATTGATTATTGATGCTTACGTGAGAAGTCACTCAGTTTTGTTCAATTATTGTTACAGTAATTGCTGCATAGTATCTCACTTTATTTGATTCAATTATTGTCAATATTTTATATATTATTAAATCAATAATTGAGACGACAAAGTTATTAATATTATTATTTGCAATATTAACTGTGACGCCCCCAAAATTAGGTATACATCACCCATTTTGGGTCGTCAGATACATGGTACAAAATTCAAATACAACTTACTAATACAACTGTCGTGTACAATACGACAAAACATAACTGTGAGTTTGAATACAATTATTGTCTACTAAAGATTATACAAACTCAAAAGGAGTCCTCATTACAATTATTAACACACTATTTCATAGAATAGTGAGTACTACTAATGCTATCCTCTGGACCGTCACTCCGTTCCCCGACTAGTACCTGCTATGTTCTCATTTCCTGAAGAGAACAGTGAATGAAAGGGTGAGCTCAACTAGCCCAGTAAGAAATATTATGACTAAGATAATGCAGAATAAATTATCGTTAGCCTTCAACAGTGTTAAATTAATAAAATATAACAACATCAAGTTTAACTACAGCGGAACAAGCAATCCATTAAAAGAGTCAAGTAGAGAATAAAATCTACTATCTTTTATGATTTAAAAGGTTTTTCATGACTTTTATCATTGGGACTTAGCTTAATACATAATCCACATCATCGAATCACCCCTGCACTACGGCCAATGATATTCTTTAGTATCACGACCACAAATTATCCATGCACTACAGCCAAGGACATTCGTGTATTCATTAATGGTCATGATCATGCCAACGACTGTCCATCAATGCACTACGGGCCAATTATAACTTTACCACATCATTTGTAACATTACGGTCATGATTACAACGAATAATCCCTGGTCATAATCATACCAAGTCCATCTATGCACTACAGGCCACAGATGACTTTCAACATAATATAAACATGTCAATAAAACAAGTTCAAGAATTAATTTATCCAGGAACTAATAATGTCCAAATTGTCAACATGATACTGCTTTGTAGAGTAAAATTCAAGAATGATCAGAAGAATATTTCCATGAAAAGATACTGGATGAAGCGCAAATATCAAGGATATTCTACTAATTTTATGGAGTATAGAAGTCAAAACTTTAACCAACTGAGTATAATAAAGAATGGAATAACAAAAGAAATCACCATGCATGCGGTACTTGCATGCATATAAAGTTATTCCAATGTAATAATAATAACGGAACCAAAGTCGTGCAAAATTTGCACCGGCTGTGGATGTTCCAACAGAATCATAAAGATTTTAACCATGTCCTGTAAAACACACGCATGGATGTTCCAACATAATAATAATAAAGAGCGGAACCAGTCCTGTAAAACACACAGAGAGGATGTTCCAAATGTAATAATAATAAAGAAAGAAACCCAGTCCTAAAAACACATGAGATGGATGTTCCAATGTAATAATAGAAGAATGTCACCAAGTATAGGTAAACCATTATACAGGTTATTTCAATGTAATAATAAGCAATGGAATAACAACAGCTTCTCTTCATGAATAAGAAAGAATAACACCCCTTACATTAGTAGGAGATTGAATACTTTACAGAGAGTGTAGTAATGTAATACTCTTCTTCTTTCTCTTTATTCTCTATAATTTCTCTCTCTATAGCTTGAATGAATTCATGAAAAATAAAGAAGCACTAGGCCTCTATTTATAGAAGATTTCTAGCTTAGCACTTGAAATGTGAAAAGGCAAGTGGCTTGACGACTGGTGATGTAAAAAGAAAAGTGGTTTGACGCCTGTAATGTGAAACACCAAGTGGTTTGACGCCTGTAATGTGAAACGACAATTGGTTCGCCGCCTGTAATGTGAAACACCAAGTGGTTTGACGCCTGTAATATGAAACGACAATTGGTTCGACGCCTGTAATATGAAACGGAAAGTGGTTTGACGTCTGGTAAAGGTAATTACTATTGACGAAGGTAATTACTATTAACGAAGAGACTCTTAGATGATGACATATGGGCCCCCATAAAATAACCAAACTTACCACAAACGTCCTCATAATAGACTCTTTATATACATCAAGGATTGAATAAATATTACCACAAATCATTTTATCAACACATATTTAATCTTTCAACAATTATTAATCATTTATAACTTGTCGTCTCAATTATTGATTTAATAATATAACATATTATACAGATGATACCGTGACAATAATTGAATCAATGATATAAGAATATGATGCAAACAATTCTTATCAGTAGAAATAATTGAGTATAGTGAGTGACTTCTCACGTAAGCATCAATAATCAATACCGCAGTGCTACTATGCAACCACGCCAGACATCGTTCTTTTACTTTTACTACCGGGTAGTTCAACAGTTTTAATAGTAACACCTCCGCCGTTATTTTTATAAAGTATTTTTGTCATTTTCTCAATCCGACAATAATTTCGTTGTGGGGTCCACCAATGATTGTGTCATCGTACGAATATTCTCCGACAAAAAGAATATTTCCCGACCAAACGAATATTTTATAACAACTTGCTTACTTTGCAAAATTTATAAATATTACCCACAACTATAACATTATATCAAATTTACTCCATAATATTCAAAAATAATATTTATAGAAAATTCAACTTTGTTTATAAAACTTGGGGTCTTACAACCTCCCCTTCTTATGAAATTTCACCCTCAAAATTAGGGTACGTACCTGGTATGTCAAAGAGGTAAGGATACCTTGATTTTATTTCAGATTCTAACTCCCAAGTCATTTCCTCAATATCGTGGTTTCTCCACAAAACTTTGACTTAAGGTATAACCTTGGAACGTAGAATATGTTCCTTCTTATCCAAAATTTGAACAGGAACCTCTTCATATGTCAAATCTTCCTCTATTTCGTTCGGTTCTAACTCAATAATGTGGTTCGGGTCTTTCACATATTTACGTAACATGGATATGTGAAAAACGTTATGAACACGAGACATACTTGGCGGTAAGCGAGTCTATAGCCACGCCTTCCTACTTTCGGTGAAGATTAAAATGGGCCGATGAATCGAGGATTGAGTTTTTCTCTCTTTCCAAATCTCGTAACTCCTTTCCATGGAGCAACATGCAACAACACATGATCTCCTATATCGAATTCCACGTCCTTTCGATGAAGATCTGCATAACTCTTTTGTCGATCTTGTGAGATTTTTATACGTTATCGGATTGTTTGAATCTTCAAGAGTTTGAATAGTCCTAATAGATCTTCCCTTGAAATCAAGGACACAGAGTCTTAATAGATCTTCAAGAGTTTGAATAGTCTTCTCTGATTGTCCGTCCGTCTGAGGATGATATGCCGAGCTAAATCGTAAGTCCGCGCTTCATAGCTTTTGCAAACTAACCCAAAATCGTGAAGTGAATCTTTGGTCTCGATCGAAACTATGGATACCGCAAGATACCATGTAGTCTTACAATCTCGTTTATCTACATACGAGCAAGACGTTCAAGTGTATAAGTTTCTCATATCGGTAAAAAATGAGCAGACTTGGTCAATCTATCAATAATGACCCAAATCGCATCTATGCCTTGAGAGACCTTAGGAAGACCGGTAACGAAATCCATAATAATGTGCTCCCACTTCCATTCTGGAATTTCAAGTGGTTGCAATGGACCTTTTGGTACTTGATGCTCCGCTTTAACTCGTTGACAAGTTAGACACCTTGAGATAAAAAAATGCTATCTCTCTCTTCATATTGCTCCACCAAAATGTATGACGAATATCATGATATATTTTGGTACTCCCAGGATGGATTGCAAACGGTGTGTTATGAGCCTCCATCATGATTTCATACTTTAAATCAGGGTCCTTAGGAACACAAAGTCTGGAGTTGACTCAAAGTATTCCTTCTTCATCGATTCTTGCTTCCGGCATAGCACCTTCTTGCACTTTCTTCCTCCTACGCATCAGCTCCAGGTCTGTAACTTGAGCAGCTTTAACTTTATCGATTAAAGTCGGTTCTACTCGTATATTCGCCATCATCACATGGGTCACTGGAGTCTTTAACTCTATCTCCATCCTTTGCAAGTCACATAAAATGGGCCTTTGCGTTGACAATATCGCACTCATACTTGCATATGATCTTCTACTCAATGTGTCAGCTACCACATTTGCTTTTCCAGGATGGTATTGGATGGTATGATCATAATCTTTTAACAGTTCAAGCCAACGTCGTTGTCGCATGTTGAGTTCCTTTTGAGTAAAGAAATATTTGAGGCTTTTATGATCCGTAAAGATCTCCACCTTCTCCCCGTACAAGTAATGCCTCCAAATCTTTAGTGCGAAGACAACAGCTTCCAACTCTAGATCATGAGTAGGATAATTCCTCTCATATTCTTTGAGTTGTCTTGAGGCATAGGCTATAACTTTTCCATGTTGCATGAGAACACATCCCAACCCTTTGCCAAGCATCATCAGAGATGACAAATCCTCCGAGCGGATGGTATTATCGTAACAGTCTTAAATGAGTCTCCTATTGAGTTCTTGAAAACTCTTCTCACATGCTTCGCTCCAATCAAACTTCAGATATCTTCCGAGTCACCGAGTTAATGGAGTAGCAATTAGAAAAAATCTTCCACGAATCTCCGATAATAACCAAATAAGCCGAGAAAGCTACGATTTCTATCATCGATTTAGGTTGCTCCCAGCTTTGAGTTACTCAATCTTTGCTGGGTCAACAGATATTCCATGACTTGATACTACGTTCCCAAGGAATGCTACTTCCTCAAGCCAGAATTTGCATTTCTTCAACTTGGCATAAAGCTTGTATTCACGAAGCTTTTGGAGTGTCAGCCTTAAGTGTTGCTTATGATCTTCACAGCTTTTGGAATAAATAAGGATGTCATCAATAAAGACGACCACAAAGTGATCCAAATATTCCTTGAATACTCGGTTCATCATATCTATGAAGGCAGCAGGAGCATTAGTCAATCCAAAGGACATGACTAGGAATTCATAATACCCGTACCGAGTTCTGAAAGCCGTCTTTGGAATGTCATCGGTTCTAATCTTCAATTGGTGATATCCGAAACAAAGATCAATCTTTGAAAAGAATTTGGCTCCTTGCAACTGGTCAAACAGGTCATCAATATGTGGCAATAGATACCTATTTTTGATGGTGACATGATTCAACTCTCGATAATCAATACAAAGTCGCATACTCCCATCTTTCTTCTTCACGAATAGAACAGGAGCACCCCAAGGAGAAGTACTATGACGAATAAAGCCGATGTCTAACAATTCTTGCAGTTGGGTCTTTAACTCCTGAAGTTCAATTGGAGCCATTCGATATGGGGTTTGGAAATGGGTTTTGTACCAGGTTCAAGGTCGATAAAAAATTCAATTTCACGCTCAGGGGGTAGGCCGGGAAGTTCTTTGGGGAATACGTCAGGAAATTTATTAACAATAGAAATATCGTTCAAAACTGACGTATTTTTGTTTAAATCTGTGACATGAGCTAAGAAAGCTTGACATCCATTTTCAATAAACGAATAGCTTTATGGCTTGAGATGACCGTGATTGATTTTAATGGTTTGGTCCCTTGAATTCGCATAATAGATTGATTAGGAATATGAAAGCTAACAAGCTTACGGAAACAATCAATTTTTGCATGATGAGTAGTTAACCAATCAATCCCTAGAATCACGTCAAATGTAAGTATTTTCAACGAAATAAGATCTACAGGTAGTGTGAGGGTACCGATTTGAACCAAACAAGACTTATAAACAGTGGATGTAATGAAGGTTTCTCCCAACGGAGTTTCCACAGATAAGTCAAAGTCTAATTTCTCCGGAGTAGAATTTAATCGATGAGCGCAAGTAGGAGAAATAAAAGAATGGGTAGAACCGGTATCAAATAAAGTATAGATTTCATTAGAGCTTATGATAAGCTTACCCGTGATGACCTCATTCGGGTTCCTTGCTTTCTGGGAGGTCACAACAAGCGCTCTCCCTTGCACTACCGGTTTTGACTTTTCTGGGACGGCCTTTGGTGCCTCCATCCTTGCTGAATTGGTCTTCGATGAACGACAAAATCGGGCTAAGTGACCTTCTCTTCCATAATTATAACATGCTTTGGACGGCATCGCGCAGTTTGGACTGATGTGCCCCTCCCCTCCGCATTTGAAACATATGATTGGTGGTCGTTCTCCTTCCTTAACGACAGTCTTTGGTCTTTGACGCTTTCCATCATTGTTGTATCTCCTCTTCTTGAAATGTCCATTCTTATTGTTTTGGCCTTGATTACCACCGAAGTGGTTACCATTTCTGGCATGTTGATTCCCTCCATGCTTGTTGTCACCGCTTCAATGACTGCTCTCGCTGGTATTACCATTTTTCCGGCTGCTCTCTTTTAGTTGCGTTGACTCGTTATCGCGCTCCACTAATTGAGCCCTATTTACAACATCTGAATATAAACACAGTTTATGAGAAATAAGATGTTGACGTATCTCCCGCTTCAAACCTCTTAAAACATCCGTGTCATTCTCTCTTCATTATCCACCAAGTGGGGCCGCAAACCGGATAACTCCGCAAATTTAGCCTCGCCTCGTATTACCTGGTCATATTATTTTGTTCCAACTTGATAAAACCCACCTCCTTCATGTGACGAATACTTTCGAGAAAGTATTTGTCGTTGAACAACTCTTGGAACTTCTCCCAAGACATCTTGATGACGGCGAGTTGAGTACGCTTTCTGATTCCCACCAAAGAATCGCCTCTCCGCAACATAAAGCGTGAAGGGAACCTTTTTCTCCTCGAAGCATCCCAATACATCAAATATCTTGGTGATCCGATTTATCCATGCTTCCGCCATAAGTGGTTTTGCTCTCCTTAAACTCCAAAGGTCCCAGCTCCTTGAATCATTTAGCGGTGACCGCCGAGAGTTTCCAAGTGTTTCCACCGCTTTTGGGACAGAGCCGCTCTCGCTTCTTTGTTGCATGAATTGCATAAAGCCCTGAACATTTGATCATTCATCATTTGGTCGGTGTTGTTGTTTGCATGAGGATTGTCGCCTTCCTGATGCACATTATCCTGATTATTGATATGTGGTGAATCAACGGTCGCCTGTGCTCCATTGCTATTCTCAACATTCTCGGATATCATATTTAGATACTGCCACAAAACAAAGGTTAATTGACATGTAACATATTATCCCTAAATTCTGACCGACCAATTAAATACCACATAAACTTAGGTAGGTCATACTAGCGAAGGAATTCCCCGTCTCTCCTCTCCTAGTACTATTCTCACATCTTAGCCAGGGATCATATCCCTAAGCTTTGATACCAACTGTGACGCCCCCAAAATTAGGTATACATCACCCATTTTGGGTCGTTAGATACATGGTACAAAATTCAAATACCACTTTCGTGTACAATACGACAAAACATAACTGTGAGTTTGAATACAATTATTGTCTACTAGAGATTATACAAACTCAAAAGGAGTCCTCATTACAATTATTAACACACTATTTCACGTAATAGTGAGGACTACTAATGCTATCCTCCGACCGTCACTCCGCTCCCCGACTAGTCCCCTCGCTATGTTCTCATTTCACAAGAGAACAAAGTGAAAGAAAGGGGTGAGCTCAACTAGCCCAAGAAGAAATATTATGACTAAGATAATACGAATAAATTATCGTTAGTCTTCAACAAATTAAACCGATAAAATATAACAACATCATGTTTAACTACACATGAACAAGCAATCCATTAAAAGAGTCAAGTAGAGAATAAAATCTACTATCTTTTATGATTTAAAGGGTTTTCATGACTTTTATCGGCGGGACTCGACTTTTAATAAATAATCCACGTCATCGAATCACCCCTGCATTACGGCCAAGGATATTCTTTAGTATTACGACCACAAATTATCCATGCACTACAGCCAAGGACATTCGTGTATTCATTAATGATCATGATCATGCCAACAACTATCCATCAATGCACTACGGGCCAATGATAACTTTTACCACATCATTTGTATTACTGAAGTTGTATTTGTTTCTGTACCATGTATTTGGCAACTCAGAATGGGTGATGTATACCTATTTTGGGGGCGTCACAGTCGGTATCAAAGCTTAGGGATATGATCATTGGTTGAGATGTGAGACAAGAACTAGGAGGGGAGAGACGGGGAATTCCTTCGCTAGTATGACCTGACTAAGTTTATTTGGTATTTATTTGGTCAGTAAGAGTATAGGGATAATATGTGACATGTCAATTAACCCTTGTTTTGTGGTAGTATTTGAGAATGACAGCTAAAAATATTAACAATGGAGTGAATGAGACCGTGGAGACACCTTTAATCACCACCTAAGGGAACGTGCAACAGAAAGGCAATATTCCTCCTGTAAACAACACTACCGAACAAATGATGAATGATGAGATGTTTAGAAGCTTTTTGCAGTTCATGCAAAACCAGACGAGGGAGACTCGTGTACAAAATACGGGTGGAAATGATAGCAATGCGCGGCATGTCACAGCCAAACAGTTCAAAGAGTTGGGACCACCAGAATTTGCGGGAAAGCCGGATCCGATTAAAGAAGAAATGTGGGTCAAACAAATTACTAAGATGTATTATTACGTATTACTCCATGGAAGGGAGTTACAAGATTTGGGAAGAGAGGAAAACTCAATCCAAGATTTGTTGGTCCATTTGAGATTCTTGACCGAATAGGAAATGTGGCCTATAGACTCGCATTACGTCCAAGCATGTCTCATGTTCATAATGTTTTTCACATATCAATGCTCCGTAATTATGTGAAAGACCCGAACCACATTATTGAGTTAGAACCGGACGAGATAGTAGAAGATTTAACATACGAGGAGGTACCTGTTAAGATCTTGGATAGGAAAGAGCATGTCCTATGCACGAAGGTTATACCACAAGTTAAGGTTTTGTGGAGAAACCATGCTATTGAAGAAATGACATGGGAGTTGGAATTAAAAATGAAAGCGAGGTATCCTCACCTTTTCAAAACATTAGGTACGTCATCAATTTTGAGGACGAAGTTTCATAAGGAGTAGAGGTTGTAAGACCCCAACTTTTTATAAATAAAATTGAATTTTCCCTAATTATTATTGTGAATAATAAAGGTGTTAATTTGATATAATACTTTGGTTATGGGTGAAATATGCAAATTTTGCAAAAGAAGTAAGTATTCATTGTTGTCGGGGAATATTCGTTTGGTCGTGGAATTATCTTTCTGTCGGGGAATATTCGTACGACGGCGCAACCATTTGTGGGCCCCATAATGGAAAACGGTCGGATGAAGAAAACGACAAGTATGAGTTTTTATAAATAACGACGTAATTATTACCGTTAACACTGTTGAAATACCTAGGGTTAAAATACAGTAATACGCATGGTTGCACAATAGCACATGGTATTGCACAGTATTTTGAATTATTGATTCTTACGTAAGAATGCACTACTCAATAATTATTACATTAATTATTGTTCAATATTTTATTTTATTGATTCAATAATTATTGCGTTGATATTGTATATTATTGTTGTTTCAATAATTGTCACTGCACAGTATTTCCCATTATCAGATCAATAATTCATATTATTTGAATAATATTATTAGATAGCATTATTGACAATGTCTAAGGAAGTTCTGTCTAGGAAAGGGGTTTGGTCACCTAATTGCGCGCCAGTAAGGAGAAATCCCTATCGAAAAGCCCCCTTCTTTTCTAGGAACGACCTGGTTGTCATAATTGTGATTCTATAATATTATTTATGAATAATTAATTATTGATTTATATGATAAGGAAATATTTATTCTATATGGATGGATAGGAAAATATTTATTTTATGTGGATATAAATGAAAGATAAATGTTGAGGTGTTTTATCAGTATTTTGTCGGAATAAAGGTGTTGAAAATTGTCCGTATGTGGATTTCGGTCATTTTTCGTTTGGAATTTGGAAAAACTTAAACTTACAAAGTTGTAGAGAATTTAATTTCCTACAAAATAAATATGAAATTCGTATTTTTCTGATAAGAGGGCTATTTATTATGAATTATTGAAGTTTCAGAAATAAATGTTTTTATTAAAATTATGGGTGGGACCCACTTTTGTTTTTTATGAAAACATGTGCTGGAATTTTTTTTCAAATGTGATGGGCTGATGGCTTTCCAAAATGGCATACGTAGAAAAGAAAAAAAATAATATTATTTTATTATTTAGTCTGCTTTGGCGTTCTAGTATTTTTCTATAAATAGACACTTAGGTTAGAATTGAAAATCACACCAGAAACATAAGTTTTCTCTTTCTATATTATCTATTGTATTTTTGTAAGTTTTTAGATACTTTGAGAGTTACTATTCAGAGCAAGTTTCCTTTGGCTTTACATCCGATATTTCGATCAGAAGTACCGTTATTTTGAGGTAAGGGATATTATTTTTTTCCTAATGATGTTATCCTTTCAATATCATTATACCGAAATATTGGTATGGATTTTATTGTGAAATTTCTACCTTTTTCATGTCAGGCTTACTATTCACGTATACGGCACTATTCACAGAAAAAATGAAATTTTCTTTTCTTTGTCCAAGTTGTCTATTATGGTTACTATTTTTGATTGTATCCATGTTTTGATCTTCATTCTTGAATTTTGCTCCACAATTGATTATTATAAGGTATTTTTGAACTTGGATAAACTAAAGTATGAATCCCTAATCTTTGATCTTTTATCTCACTAGATTCGTTTCCTTTAAGATAATTTTCATCATCCTCGGTCTTAAATGATGATATTACTGAATATCTTTGGCCTGTAGTGCAAAGATGAATGATTAACTGATGAATATCTTTGGCCCGTAGTGCAAAGATGAACAGGTGTTGAGATGAACATGACCAACTGGTGATACAAATGAATATCTTTGGCCTGTAATGCAAAGATGAATATTTGATTCAAGATGTATATTGATTGATGTTACAGGGATAAAATATTGATGTTGAACTTTTAAATCTTAGAAGATAGTAGAATTCATTCTCTACTTGACTCTTCTAATGGATTGTTGTTTCCACTGCAGTTGTTAATCTAAAACTTATTGTCTATTATATTCTATCATATTTTTCCATGTTGAAGACTAATGATAATTTGTTATATATTATCTTTGTCATAATATTCTTTACTGGGCTAGTTGAGTTAACCCTTTTCCTTTTTGTTTCATTTTTCTTCTCAAGAGGTGAGAATATAGCAGGAACTAGCCGGGGTATAGAGTGATGTTTCCAATCAGTTGTGTTAGCAGTCCTCACTATTTTATAAAATAGTGTGATAATAATTGTAATGAGGACTCCTTTTAAGTTTGAATACTGTCTATTAGACAATATTTGTATTTAAACTCACAGTTTATGTGTTGTCGTATTTTTCACGACAATTATATTAATGAAGTTGTATTTGTTTCTGTACCATGTATTTGGCGACTCAGAATGGGTGATGTATACTGTAAGACCCCGAATTTTATGAAATAAAAGTATTCAATTATTCTTATAATAACTATTCAGTAAATGGTTAAATTGATAAAAGGTTAAAGTTAAGGGTGATATATGTAAATACTTTAAATAAGCAAGTGGTTATAAAATACTCATTGTTGTCGGGGAATATTCGTTTGGTCGTGGAATATTCTTCCTTCGGAAATATTCGCATGCACTGCCATGCACCTTTTGTGGGCCCCATAACTAAAAGCGATTGGATGAAGAAAACATAAGTATGAGTTTTTATAAATAATTGTAGTTGTTATCGTTAACAATTGTTAGAGTACCCTTGGTTAAAACACGATGTCTGGCGTTGTTGCATAGTAGCACACGGTATTGCACCATATATTGATTTTTACGTAAGAAGGCACTACTTAATAGTTGTTACAGTAATTACTGTTCAATATTTTATTTTATTGATTTAATAATTGCTACGTTTATATGTTATATTATTGTTGTTTTAATAATTGTCATTACACAGTATTTCCCATTATCAGATCAATGATTCATATTATTTTAATAATATTACTAGATAACATTTTTGGCAATGTCTAGAAAGTTCTGTCTAAGGAGAGGTTTGGTCACCGAATTGCGTGCCAATAAGGAGAAATCCTTATTGGAAAGCCCCATCTTTCCTGGGAACGACCTGGTTGCCATTATTGTGATTCTGTAATATTATTTGTGAATAATTAATTATTAATTTATATGATAAAGAAAATATTCATTTTATATGGTTATAGATGGAGAAAATTTTAATGTGACAATTGTTGAAAATTGATATTTTATCTTTTCTGATAAAATAATTCATTTAAATATATTATTATAATAGTGATATTTTTACAATGAATGTGGGATATATGAATAAATGAGGAGGAAGAGTATTTTGTTACATAAAATGTTTAACACATGTTTTGTGTGTTGGTGGACACTATTTTTGACTGAAATTTAATTATAGCCTGTAAAATCGTCCGTATGTGGATTTCGGTCAATTTTTGTTTGGAATTTGGAAACACTTAAACTTACAAAGTTGTAGAGAATTGAATTTCTTATGGAAGGACATGAGATTCGAATTTTTCTGATAAAAGGGCTATTTACTATGAATTATTTAAGTTCTGAAGTTCCGGAACAATTAATTTTTGAAGTTTAAAGTATTTTAATTAAGAAAAACGTTTTTGTTACTTTTATTGAGTGGATGTCTGATGTTTGGATTCAATTAGTGTGCGTAGGAAGTTTTAGAAAAATAATAATATTATTTATTAAATTTTCTGTTTTGGTGTTCTAAGCATTTTCCTATAAATAGGGTGTTTAGGTTAGAATTGAAAATCACACCAGAAACTAAAGTTTTCTCTCTCTTTCTCTCTCTATATTATCGAGCGTATTCTTGTGAGTATTTTGATACTTTGAGTGTTGTTATACTACATGAGTTCCTTCAAAGACTATATCCAAAGATTCCAAAGAAGAAGTACTATCTTTTGAGGTAAGGGATTTTAAGGGATTGTAAGGGATGTTTTTTTTTGTAATGATGTTATTGTGACACCCCCAAATCTGAGTACTTCGATTCCACGGGATTTGGTGTTCACTGTACAAATATCATCTATCTATCTACCCATAATAAATGCAAACCATGCAATAGATAGAAATAAATCTTCCCCTTATGGGGTTACAACATCTGAATAATAAACATAATCCCAAGTCATACTAACCTTAAACATCTGTGCGGAAACATAAACTAATAAGTCTTAAACAACATCATTAACTTAATACATAAATTTAACATCTCAACAAATAATAAGTCTTCATCACTTGTTAACCTTGCCCTTGCCTTTACTAGTGGAAGGTTCGTCGGTTCTTTCGTTCTTAACTGCAATGTTATTATTACGCAAGAGTGAGCACTATTGCCCATAAGTATAATAATGAAATAATAATGTATAATAACATGCGAGTGAATCAAAGACTTCTGAAATAAAAGCTCAAATTTTGAATTAAGAATGAATAACAAGAATCAAAAGATTTCTGAGGGTCATAAGACCTTGAACTATGTCCTAGGTTATCAAGGGTTATACTTGAAACCTTTAACAGTCATAAGACTATGGACTCTTCTTCTCGTACTTAGGGAGATCAGCCCTTAGTACCATACTGTGCACAATATCTTAACGCTAACGCATAAGAAATCCCTATACAGGGTTGTTCATCTCAGTTTGACATTCGAGTCCGCACCAAAGAAAGTTTGGTTTGGATAATTCAATAAGGGTTCTGAAATTTAGAACGTTCATCAACTATGGACTAGTCGAATCATTAAGGGTTCGCTAGTCTAACAGGGTTTAACAGTAACTGAATATCTAACTTGAATAAAATCTCAAAGGTATACAATATAATAAGTATTGTATAGCAGCATCATGCTTGAAAGATTAATAGGCTTTAATATAACAATACAGACTTGATCAATAATAATGAGAACTTGCTCAATGTAGAAAGGTGAATTCATCACTTATATAACGATAACAAGTAGGGTTAGGAAACTTGCCTCGTGCGTAGATTACACTTTAATTATACACGTTCTTCGGTATAAATCCTACATATCATTTCCATTCATAAAACAAGTCAATTATAACGTACTAGCCATAACAAGTTTATTCTTTTGTCTAACTCAAATTCATGACTATACTTAGTCAATTACTACACATTGTCAAAATTAAGACTTCACGAACAATAAGCTAAGTATGCATTCAATCGTTCAATTCACACGAAATGGTGTTATTTACATGTTAAGCATCTATTTTAATATCCCATTATACTTCTAACATATTTTTATGTTCATTACATTAAGTTACTAACACATTGCTAGACTTGACATCTAAAAAAATTTCATTTCTGAACATTCTGGAGAGTGGCAGCAATGTAAGCGCCCTTTATTATACTTCGTATTATTATTGCATGACTCGAGACTTAACCTTTCGTGGTGCGAGACTTGATTACGGAGTTGGCACCGCGACGTGAAACTCCAGATTTTGATTCCCAGTTCGCGAAGAACACATAGTTCAGCGAAATGGACACTACATGATCATTAATTTCACTAAATTAACATACCCACATGCTAGAATTCATACATAATCATTACCCAACAATTATAGAATGATTTTAACCCATTAAAACATATAATTACATAATTTAAATATGTAAATTTCACTGTTCTTGATGTTCTTGAAGGTTTTGAACATAAATCATAAAAATTAATACTACGGATTCGTTATAACACCGAATTCGTTCATTTAAAGTTTGGTCTCTTCGTATTAACATGCATAATAATATACGAGTGTAAATTTTACAAAATCATTTATGTTTGGCATATTAAAATCACGTATAAGGCCATATGGCCATATTTTATACTCTGTAACTTTTGAGGCCATAACATATGTTAATATTATAAAACTGATGATATGGTTTACATAGTATATATATAATCAAATACGATATGATAACATTTAACACATACACAAACTCATAATCATACCCTTTCCCAATTACAGAGACTTTACAAAAGGTGAAGCCATTTTTATGCAAACTTAATGACGTAAAAAGAGAAATTGGGTTTGGAGAATTTACCCAGAATATAGATTTAGAAGAGATGATCAATGATGATCCTTTCACAAATGATTGTTGATTACACACTCACAATTCCTCTCAAACTTCTCAATTCTCTCTCTGTGATTTACTTGTTAACTTAGAAAAGTGAAGAAAATAAAGAAGACGTCGAATATATCAAATAAACTGACACGCGTTATGGTCAGTTACCCAATCATGGGTAACTGCTATCAACTTCCTTTAGGGCCTTGTTTGGCTGGCAAGAATAGGTTTCAAAACCATTTAATTTAATAAAACCATTATAATATAGTTTAAATAATGTCACACCCTTTATAAGGTAAATCAAATATCTAGTTTAATTTATTTTAAATAGAATTTAATAATTTCTCATTAATTCACGTAGTCATATAATAAATTTTTTCATTAATTAATTATATCAAATTATTAAATCTCTAATTAATTATTAAATTAATTAAAATAACATTAGGCTCATTAAATATTTTTTTTAATTCAATAAGCTCACATAATTATATACTTGAATAATAATTATTCTCCACATTAATTTAATAAATATAACACATATAATTAAATTAATCTATAATAATTGCATCAATTAATTATTTAATCTAATAATTAAATCATCGAAAATATTTATTAAATCCAATAAATATTAAAATTAATTTATAAAAATCTCGTTCGTTACAGTTATTCTTTCAATATCATTATACCGAAATATTGGTATAGATTTTATTGTGGAAGTTTTACCTTTTTGTGTCGGGATTACTATTCATGTATACGGCACTATTCACATATACGATATTATTCACGTATACGACACTATTCATGTATATGACACTATTTACGTATATGACATTATTTACGTATACGGTACTATATACAAATACGGAGTACTATTCACGAGTTACTATTCATGAGTTACTATTCATGAGTTACTATTCACGAGTACTATTCACGACAAAATTGGTTTCTTTCTCTGACCAAATTATCGTTGATTTATGAATCTTACTCTTGAAATTAAATGCAGTTGTTGATCATATTGTTTTTATTATCATATATAACATTTTTATAATCCTGGTGATGAAATTTTTCTTTGACTTGAGTGTAAAGATGGGTAGATTATTGGTATGATCGTGACTATGGGTTCTCTTTGGCCAGTAGTTCAAAGTTGAATCATTGAGTGGTATGATCATGACCATTGAATTTACAATTGAATATTTTTAGCTTAAGTGCAAAGGTGAATTGATCAACATGGTTATAATTATGGTTTATATAAATTCTGAAATGATTATGTATTTCTTTGAGATATTAATATCTTTGGCCTGTAGTGCAAAGATGACCTGTTGTTGAATATCTTTGGCCTGTAGTGCAAAGATGACATGTTGTTGAATATCTTTGGCCAGTAGTGCAAAGATGAACTGTTGATGATTATCTTTGACCCATAGTGCAAAGATGAATTTATCTGTATGATTATGAATAGGAACTGTGATTTGGTATAATCATGATCTTTGATGTTTCAGGTAAAGACAGGTGATGAAAATTATCTTCGTCCTGGATGAGAAGAGGAATTTAGAACCACAATTATGATTATAAGTAATTCATATGAATGTGGACAGGAACTGTTGATTGTAGTTACAAGGATAAAACATTGTTGGTGGACTTTTAACATGGAGAAGATAATAGACTTTATGGTCTATTTGACTCTTCTAATGGATTGTTCGTTCCGCTGCAACTATGGTTAAAAAGTTTTATCATCTACCATATGTTCTAAATCTCTGATTTATTACTGATGAAGGCTATTGAAAATTTAATTATCTTTAGTCATGATATTCTTTACTGGGCTAGTTGTGTTCACCCTTCTGCTTCACAATTCCTTTCAGGTAATAAGAGTGTAGCTGGGTCGAGCCGAAGTAACAGGGGAATAGAACTGTGGTCTCTAGATGTGGAGGTTATCCCTAAATAGTATAGAAAACTATGTTATATTTTATACATCATTTAGTAGTTATATTTGGTGAATCAAATAGGGTGAGGCTAACCCAACGTTGGAAGGGTGTTTTGACACTATCATACAAGATGTCTAATGACATACAACCTCATGTTATCATAAGACAGGGTTATGCACATCCACTTGTTGAGTATATCTACGAGCACTACCTATATAATCTTGGTGTTTGGTTGAAGTATAATTCTCAATTTGAGACAGTGGAGATAATGATATGTCAAGAAAAGACTCATCGTTGGAAAGAATATGATAGTAATCTTCTCATTTTTCTTTGGGGTCTATTGGGTCAACCAAGGATAATTCTGTGGGCATATGATATTTATCATAACCTTAACGCATGGCCTCTCATGTACGAAGGTTTCCTTGAGCACTTCCCAAAGATTTTAATTTCTAAAACAGTTATTGACTGTACCTTTCTGTAAGGTGCCATTGTGATGTGCTATCCAAGGTTGGGACATGAGTCACATTTGGTATATATTTGTATCAAACTCACAACATATGTGTTGTTGTATTTTGTACGAAATTTGTAATAGTGAAGTTGTAGTTATTTTTTTGTACCATGTATTTGGTGACTCAGAATGGGTTGGATGGATTGGACCTATTTTGGGGGCGTTACATATACCTATTTTGGGGGCGTCACAATAACTGAGTGACTTCTCACGTAAGCATCAATAATCAATAATGTGTGCTACTATGCAACCACGCGTATTACTGTTCTTTTATCACCGGGTATTTCAACAGTTTAAGGGTAATACTTAGTCAGAAAAAGAAATCGATTTTGTCATGGATAGTACCCCGTAAATAGTAACTCGTGAATAGTAACTCATAAATAGTAACTCGTGAATAGTAACCCGTGAATATTAACTCGTAAATATTAACCCATGAATAGTAACCTGTATTCGTACATAGTACCGTATACGTAAATAGTGTCATATACATGAATAGTACCGTATACGTGAATAGTGTCGTATACATGAATAGTAACCCCGACATGAAAAGGTAAAAATTTCATAAGAAAGTTTAGACCAATATTATTTCTGTCGTTTTCTAACTACGACAATTGTAAGACCCCAACTTTTATGAATAAAGATTAATTTTTCTTGAAATATATTTTTGAATATTATGGTGTGGATTTGATATAATGTAACACCCCAAACCCGATATAGGTCCGAAGTGCTACATGACGCAAGCCCATAGGCCCGCAAGGCATTAATATCAATAACGCACAGCCCAAAAAAAACAATTTAACAATAATCTTAACTTAAAACCCAACAATAAATATATTTTAAATCAATCCAAATGAAATACTAATAAATACCACATTCAAATAATGGAGACGCAGCTCCTCGAAACTAAGAGTTTTATCAAAATCCATTAACAAAAAAAAAACATTTAAACTAAACTCCAGCTATTCCAAGCGTATCAAATAAAGGCTCAGCTTTCAACGATGGGACCTGTAAAAATCTGTAAGGGGGTGAGCGATGAAACCCAGCAAGTAGCAATCTTCTTTATCTAGCCGAATCAAGTACAATTTACAAAATACTTTTTCGAAATAACTTTTTGTTCAACAACAATAGTACAAAAGCTTTCAAAACTAAAACAATTCAAAAATGATTTCAATGTATATCATATATCTTTTAATCCACAGCCTTAGCGACTAAGGTTACAATAGCCCTGTAACACGGCCCAAAATTTCGATAACGTTATGATACGCACCCTACTAAGGTATCTATAAAAATTCACTCTCCCCGAAGGGCATCTAAAAGGTGTGCGCCTTAGTAGGTCCTATATTAGCTCCGGAACTAAACGTAATCAATAACGGGTTCTATACATAGTCAGACTGAGGATTTCAAATACTTTTCTCAATATTATCGATAATATAAACGATACTTTTCACAGCTCAAAATTATATAATCTCATTCATGAGCGAAAAAATAAATACTAGATCCGAATTTTGAAATAAAAGAACATAACAATTTAATTTAAATGGAAACCTTAAATAAAAGATAACTTGAATTTGAAACCGTACATTTAGGCATCCGAATAATTAATAAGACATACTTAAAAGTAACGATAATCTTAAAAACACTAAATATTTCAGAAAAACCACTTACATGATATTGCGAAACACGAAATTAAAAGTGAACTAATTCTTTGAGTTTTCTTCTTTTCTTCTACTTACACAAATACTCCAAGCCAAATAGTTTTTATGTTCTTTTCTTTCTTTCTAGTTGTTTAAATATATGTAATTCCTTTGAAAATGGTTATTAAGTAAAAGAGTCATTTTAAAATTAAAAGTTTATTACATCTAACTGACTTATCCTAATAGGTTTTAGATATGTATAAATAATTATTAGTTACACTTTTATTATCTAATTATATTATTTTATTATCTTTTATCTTTTTTTTAAACCGGGTATTACATTCTACCCACCTTAAAAGAATTTGGTCCTCCAAATTTTAAAAATAACATCTAAAGAAAAATACAAATTTGACATAATCAAGAAATTCATTATCTAATTACTAAATGCAATTAATAAAAGAGTTTCATACCTTATTCTCTATTTAATTTTAAAATCATTAAATTTAGTCAATACTCTTACCCAAAGCTAACTCCCAAAATCACTCCCTAGGAAATATGTAGAATTTTCAACCTAACACATTGCGAGGGGCCACCGCTTTGATACCACCTACAGAACAATTCCAACCCGATATAGGTCCGAAGTGCTTTACATGCCATGAAGCCCCATAGGCCCGCAAGACAACAATATCGATAACGCGCAGCCCAAAAAAATAACTTAACAATAATTTTAACTTAAAACCCAACAATAAATATATTTTAAATCAATCCAAATGAAATACTAATAAATACCACATTCAAATAATGGAGACGCAGCTCCTCGAAACTAAGAGTTTTATCAAAATCCATCAAAAAAAGAAAAAAACATCTAAAACTAAACTCCAGCTATTTCAAGCGTATCAAATAAAGGCTCAGCTTTCAACGATGGGACCTGTAAAAATCTGTAAGGGGGTGAGCGATGAAACCCAACAAGTAGCAATCCTCTCTATCTAGCCGAATCAAGTACAATTTATAAAATACTTTTTCGAAATAACTTTTTGTTCAACAACAATAATACAAAAACTTTCAAAACTAAAACAATTCAAAAATGATTTCAATGTATATCATATATCTTTTAATCCACAGTCTTAGCGACTAAGGTTACAATAGCCCTGTAACACGGTCCAAAATTTTGATAACGTTATGATACGCACCCTACTAAGGTATCTATAAAAATGCACACTCCCCGAAGGGCATCTAAAAGGTGTGTGCCTTGGTAGGTCCTATATTAGCTCCGGAACTAAACGTAATCAATAACGGGTTCTATACATAGTCAGACTGAGGATTTCAAAAACTTTTCTCAATATTATCGATAATATAAACGATACTTTTTCACAGTTCAAAATCATATAATCTCATTCACAGTTCGAAAATAAATACTTGATCCGAATTTTGAAATAAAAGAACATAACAATTTAATTTAAATGGAAACCTTAAATAAAAGATAACGAATTTTGAAACTGTACATTTAGGCATCCGAATAATTAATAAGACATACTTAAAAGTAACGATAATCTTAAAAACACTAAATATTTCGGAAAACCACTTACATGATATTGCGAAACACGAAATTAAAAGTGAACTAATTCTTTGAGTTTTCTTCTTTTCTTCTCTGTTCTGCAGTACTCCAAGCCAAATAGTTTTTACGTTCTTTTCTTTCTTTCTAGTTGTTTAAATATATGTAATTCCTTTGAAAAATGGTTATTAAGTAAAAGAGTCATTTTAAAATTAAAAGTTTGTTACAGTCTAACTGACTTATCCTAATAGGTTTTAGATATGTATAAATAATTATTAGTTACACTTCTATTATCTAATTATATTATTTTATTATCTTTTATCTTTTTTTTTAAACCGGGTATTACATATAATGTTATAGTTGTGGGTATTATTTACAAATTTTGCAAAGTAAGTAAGTGGTTATATAATATTCGATTTGTCAGAAAATATTCGTTTTAATAGGGAATATTCGTACGACGGCACAATCATTGGTGGAACCCACAACGGAAGTATTGTCGTAGTTAAGCACTACGTAATTATCTTTTATAAAAAATAACGATTTAAAGTTTTACTGTTAAACCGTTGAACTACCCGTTGGTAAAAGTACGATGTCTGCGTGGTTGTATAGTAGCACACAGTATTGATTATTGATGATTACGTGAGAAGTCACCCAGTTATACTCAATTATTGCTATAGTAATTGTTGCATCATATCTCTCATATTATTGATTCAATTATTGTCACAGTATCATCTGCGTAATATTTATTATTATTAAATCAATAATTGAGACGACAAAGTTATTCATATTATTATTTGCAATATTGACAATGTCTAGAAGTTCTGTCAAGGAGAGGTTTGGTCATTTA
This sequence comes from Panax quinquefolius, assembly GCA_020205615.1. NCBI lineage: Eukaryota > Viridiplantae > Streptophyta > Magnoliopsida > Apiales > Araliaceae > Panax > Panax quinquefolius. Next base: position 80,422,135 of record CM035171.1, on the reverse strand, counting down.
ATTGCACGCCAATAAGGAGAAATCCTTATCGGAAAGCCCCCTCTTTCCTAGGAACGACCTTATTGTTAAATATTGTGAGTTATAATATTAATGATGAATAAGTTCGTGTTGATTAAAGATGAAATTGATAGTTCCATTGTGTTGGGATTATTAGTGTTAGTGGAAATCGACATTTATTTCGATAATAATTGATGTCTGGAGGTTATATTGACCAATCGAGTAATTAATCGGATAAATGAGAAATTAATTGCTATTAATTCACATGCTTATAACTATTTGTTCACATGTGTGTACTATTGATTCACATGCATGTACTATTAGAGGAGGTGATGCAAGATTGATAATACTTGCACAACTAAATTAAAAATGGAGGTATAGATGAAGGTACTATACTGTAATTATTTTTTCACATGATTGTACTATTGATTCACATAATTGTACTATTGATTCACAAGATGTACTATTAAGGGAGGTGGTGTAAGTTTGATTATACTTGCAGGACTAATTAAAAATGAAGAAAAAGAGGAAGGTATTATACTGTAATATTTCGAGCCCCAAAACGTGCAATTATCGAAACAATATTTTCCTATAAATAGAAGCTCATTCTTCTTTCATTCTCACCAATTCACTAAGTCTCACAGGAGCAATTATTATAGAGAGAAATTATAGAGAAAAAGAAGAAGAGAAGTCTGCTACCTCACTATTCCAATATCCAGTTTCTTCTAAGGTAAGGGGTATTATTTCTTTTGTATTCATGAAGAGAGTTATTTTTTTCAATACTAGTAAGGGTTGTTATTCCATTCTTTATTATTCTGTTGGAATAACTTGTCTGTGTGGTCTATCGCATGCCTGGTGAATTCTTTTGTTATTCCATTCTTTATTATTCTCTTGGAATAACATGTCTATGCGGTCTATCGCATGCATGGTGAATTCTTCTGTTATTCCATTCTTTATTATTCTCATTGGAATAACTTTTATGCATGCGATCTATCGCATGCATTTGTGAATTCTTCTGTTATTCCATTCCTTATTAAATTATGGAAATGATCATCTGACGTGGATTACTGCGTGGCGAAAAAAATCCATTTGTAGCTTCATATATTCTATTATACTCGATTGGTTAAAGTTTTGCTTTTATACTCTATGAAATTAGTAGAATATCCTGGATATTTGCGCTTCATCCAGTATCTTTTCATGGAAATATTCTTCTGAGAATTCTTGAATTTTACTCCACAAAATAGTATCATGTTGACAATTTGAACGTTATTGATTTCTGGATAAATTAAATTATAAATCTTTAAAAATTTATCCTTGAACTTGTTTTATTGAATTCGTATATCATTGTCATCATCCTCATGTTTATAATCTGTTAAAAGTCATATGTGGCCTGTAGTGCATAGATGGACTTGGTATGATTATGACCAGGGATTATTCGGTATAATCATAACTGTAATGTTACAAATGATGTGGTAAAAGTCCTCATTGGCCGTAGTGCATTGATGGACAGTTGTTGGCATGATCATGACCATTGATGAATACACGAATATCCTTGGCCCGTAGTGCATAGATAATTTGTGGTCGTGATACTAATGAATATCCTTGGTCGTAGTGCAGGGATGATGTGGTTTATTTATTAAGCTGAGTCTCAGAGATAAAAGTGATGAAAACCCTTTTAAATCATAGAAGATAGTAGATTTTATTCTCTAATTGACTCTTCTAATGGATTGCTTGTTCCGGTGCAGTTAAACTTGATGTTTGTTATATTTTATCAGTTTAACACTGTTGAAGACTAACGATAAATTATTCTGTATTATCTTAGTCATAATATTTCTTACTTGGCTAGTTGAGCTCACCCTTTCTTTCACTGTTCTCTTTAGGAAATGAGAATATAGCTGGGACGAGTCGGGGAACGGATTGACGGTCCAGATGGTTGTTTTAGTAGTCCTCACTATTCTATAAAATAGTGTGACAATAAATGTAATGAGGACTCCATTGAGTGTGGATATTGTCTAGATGACAATATTCTTATTAAAACTCTTAGATTATGTTTTGTCGTATTTTACACGACTGTTCTATAATTAAGTTGTATTTGAATTTTGTACCATGTATTTGGCGACTGCGCGATGCAGCCCAAAGCGTGTTATAATTGTGGAAGAGAAGGTCACCTAGCCCAATTTTGTCGTGCAACGAAGACAAGTCCAGGTGGGATGGAGGCACCAAAGGCCGTCCCAAAAAAGTCAAAACTGGTAGTTCAAGAGAGAGCGTTTGTCGTGACCTCCCAGAAAGCAAGGAACCCGAATGAGGTGATCATGGGTAAGCTAATTATAAACTCTAGCGAAGTATATACCTTATTTGATACAGGTTCTACCTATTCTTTTATTTCTCCTACTTGCGCTCAACGTTTAAATTTGACTCCGAAGAAATTAGACTTTGACTTATCTGTTGAAACTCCGTTGGGAGAAACTTTCATTACATCCACTGTTTATAAGTCTTGTTTGATTCAAATCGGTAACGCACGTTACCTGTCGATCTTATCTCCTTAAAAATACTTGCATTTGACGTGATTCTAGGGATTGATTGGTTAACTACTCATCATGCTAAAATTGATTATTTTCGAAAGGTTGTTAGCTTTCATATTCCTAATCAACCTATTCTGCAAATTCAAGCGACCAAACCATTAAAATCAATCACGGTCATCTCAAGCTATAAAGTTATTCGTTTATTGAAAAATGAATGTCAAGCTTTCTTAGCTCATGTCACAGATTTAAATAAAAATACGTCAGTTTTGAATGATATTTCTATTGCTAATAAATTTCCTGACGTATTCCCCGAAGAACTTCCTGGCCTACCCCCGGAGCGTAAAATCGAGTTTGGTATTGACCTTGAACCCGGTACAAAACCCATTTCCAAAGCCCCATATCGAATGGCTCCTATTGAACTTTAGGAGTTAAAAACCCAACTACAAGAATTGTTAGATAACGGTTTCATTCGTCCTAGTACGTCTCCTTGGGGTGCTCCTGTTCTATTCGTGAAGAAGAAAGATGGAAGTATGCGACTTTGTATTGATTATCGGGAGTTGAATCATGTCACCATCAAAAATAGGTACCCGTTGCCTCGCATTGATGACCTGTTTGATCAGTTGCAAGGAGTCAAATTCTTTTCAAAGATCGATCTTCGTTCCGGATATCATCAGTTAAAGATTAGAACCGATAACATTCCAAAGACGACTTTTAAAACTCGGTACGGGCATTACGAATTCCTAGTCATGTCTTTTGGATTGACTAATGCTCATGCTTCCTTCATTGATATGATGAACCAAGTATTCAAGGAATATTTAGATCACTTTGTGGTCGTCTTTATTGATGACATCCTCATATATTCCAAAAGTCGTGAAGATCATGAGCAATACTTGAGGCTGATACTCCAAAATCTCCGTAAAAACAAGTTTTATGCCAAGTCAAAGAAATGCAAGTTCTAGCTTGAGGAAGTAGCATTCCATGGGCACGTAGTATCAAATCATGGAATATCTGTTGACCCGGCAAAGATTGAAGCTATTCAAAGTTGGGAGCAACCTAAATCAAGGATCCAGCATCGTAGATTTCTCGGCTTAGCTGGTTATTATCGGAGATTCGTAGAAGGGTTTTCTCGAATCGCTACTCCATTAACTCAGCTAACTCAGAAAGATACAAAGTTCTGTTGGAGCGAGGAATGTGAGAAGAGTTTTCAAGAACTCAAGAGGAGGCTTATTTCAGCACCTGTTCTGACAATACCATCTGGCTCGGAGAGATTTGTCATCTACAGTGATGCTTCAGGCAAAGGGTTAGGATGTGTTCTCATGTAACATGGGAAAGTCATAGCCTATGCCTCACAACAACTCAGAATATGAGAGGAATTATCCTACTCATGATCTAGAGTTGGCAGTTGTCGTTTTTGCGCTTAAGATTTGGAGGCATTACCTGTATGGAGAGAAGGTGGAGATCTATACAGATCATAAAAGCCTCAAATATTTCTTCACTCAAAAAGAACTCAACATGAGGCAACGACGATGGCTTGAGCTATTGAAAGATTACGATCATACCATTCAATACCATCCTGAAAAAACGAACGTAGTAGCTGATGCATTGAGTAGAAGATCATATGCGGGTACGAGTGCGATATTGTCAATGCAAAGGCCCATTTTGTATGACTTGCAAAGGATGGAGATAGAGTTAAAGACTTCAGGGACCCATGCGATGATGGCTAACATACGAGTTGAACCGACTTTAATCGATAAAGTTAAAGTTGCTCAAGCTACAGACCTGGAGCTGATGCGTATAAGGAAGAAAGTGCAAGAAGGTGCTATGCCGGAAGCATAAATCGATGAAGAAGGAATACTTTGAGTCAAATCCAGACTTTGAATTCCTAACGACCCTGATTTAAAGTATAAAATCATGATGGAGGCACACAACACACCGTTTGCAATCTATCCTGGGAGTACCAAAATGTATCGTGATCTTCGACATACATTTTGGTAAAGCAATATGAAGAGAGAGATCGCAGAGTTTATCTCAAGGTGTCTAACTTGTCAACGAGTCAAGGCGGAGCATCAAGTGCCAAAAGGTCCATTGCAACCACTTGAAATTTCAGAATGGAAGTGGGAGCACATTACCATGGATTTCGTTACTGGTCTTCCCAAGGTTTCTTAAGGCATAGATGCAATTTGGGTCATTGTTGATAGATTGACCAAGTCTGCTCATTTCTTACCTATACGAGAAATTTATACACTTGAACGTCTTGCTAGTATGTACATAAACGAGATTGTAAGATTGCATAGTATGCCAGTATCCATAGTTTCTGATCGAGACCCAAGATTCACTTCAAGATTTTGGGCTAGTTTGCAAAAAGCTATGGGCACGGATTTACGATTTAGTTCGGCATATCATCCTCAAACGGACGGGCAGTTAGAGAGGACTATCCAAACTCTTGAAGATCTATTAAGACTCTGTGTCCTTGACTTCAAGGGAAGTTGAGACAAGTTCTTACCATTGGTGGAGTTTTCCTACAACAACAGTTATCAAGCAAGTATTGGCATGGCTCTATTTGAGGCTTTGTATGGAAGAAAGTGTCGTTCTCTAGTATACTGGGATGAGGTGGGTGAAGCAACATTGTTGGGACCGGAGTTGGTACGTATGACTACGAAAAAGATTCAAACGATCCGACAATGTATAAAAACCTCACAAGATCGACAAAGAGTTATGATGATCTTCATCGAAAGGACATGGAATTCAATATTAGAGATCATGTGTTGTTACGTGTTGCTCCATGGAAATGAGTTACGAGATATGGAAAGAGAAGAAAGCTCAATCCTCGATTCATTGGCCCATTTTTAATCCTTGATCGAGTAGGAAATGTGGCTTATAGACTCGCCTTACCGCCAAGTATATCTCGTGTTCATAACATTTTTCACATATCTATGTTACGTAAATATATAAAAGACCCAAACCATATTATTAAATTAGAACCGGATGAGATAGCGAAAGATTTAACGTATGAAGAGGTACGTGTTAAAATCTTGGATAAGAAGGATCATATTCTACACTCCAAGGTTATACCTCAAGTCAAAGTTTTGTGGAGAAACCACGATGTTGAGGAAATGAACTGGGAGTTAGAATCTGAAATGAAATCTAGGTATCCTCACCTCTTTGACATACCAGGTACGCACCCTAATTTTGAGGACAAAATTTCATAAGAAGGGGAGGTTGTAAGACCCCAACTTTTATGAATAAAGATTGATTTTTCTCGAAATATATTTTTGAATATTATGGTGTTGATTTGATTTAATGTTATAGTTGTGGGTATTATTTACAAATTTTGCAAAGTAAGCAAGTGGTTATATAATATTCGATTGGTCGGGGAATATTCGTACGACGGCACAATCATTGGTGGACCCCACAACGGAAGTATTGTCGTAGTTAGAAAACGATAGAATTATCTTTTTATAAAAATAACGGCGAAAGTTTTACCGTTAACTGTTGAACTACCCGGTGGTAAAAGTACAGTAATACGCATGGTTACATAGTAGCACACGGTATTGATTATTGATGCTTACGTGAGAAGTCACTCAGTTATACTCAATTATTGCTACAGTAATTGCTGCATCATATCTCATATTATTGATTCAATTATTATCACAGTATCATCTGCATAATATTTATTATTATTAAATAAATAATTGAGATGACAAAATTATTCATATTATTATTTGCAATATTGACAATGTCTAGAAGTTCTGTCAAGGAGAGGTTTGGTCACCTAATTGCGCGCCAATAAGGAGAAATCCTTATCGGAAAGACCCCTCTTTCCTAGGAACGACCTTGTTGTTAAATATTGTGAGTTATAATATTAATGATGAATAAGTTTGGTTGATTAAAGATGAAATTGATAGTTCCATTGTGTTGGGATTATTAGTGTTAGTGGAAATCAACATTTATTTCGATAATAATTGATGTCTGGAGGTTATATTGACCAATCGGGTAATTAATCGGATAAATGAGCAATTAATTGCTATTAATTCACATGCTTATAACTATTTGTTCACATGTGCATACTATTGATTCACATTCATATACTATTAGGGGAGGTGGTGCAAGATTGATAATACTTGCATGACTAAATTAAAAATGGAGGTATAGATGAAGGTACTACACTGTAATTAGTTTTTTCACATGATTATACTATTAAGTTGTGACGCCCTCAAATTTAGGTATCTTCCAACCCGACAGATGGTGCTACACGGTGCTACAGTTCACATAAACATTCAATTGAAATGCCTCAAAAGAACGGTTATGTCTTATATATATATATATATAAAGAATATTTACATTCCCCAAGTTCTTTACAACCAATACATTTGTCTTTGTCATAATATCAAATATTATTCTTACAAAACTTATACTATTACATATATAATCTACGGATTCGCCTTCGCCTTCCCTTTATCCTTGCCAGATCCATCGGTCCGTTCGATCTTAGCTGCATTCATATGATTCAAGCAAGAGTTAGCCTAACTAGCTCAGCAAGTACAACAATTCTAATAAAACTAGCATGCTTGAAACATAGGAATCGTATATCTTCAATAACTGAACAATAGTTACGAAGTACTATCGATGATTCAAAACAGCACTTCTTTTCATTCAAAACATTTTAGAACAACAATATTCAGTAAAACATCAGTTCCGGTTCAAGACCGTGAGCATTTCATAAGTACTTTGAAAAGGACGTCCCGACACTAAGTCCGTAAGTCCGACATAGCTTACGAACACGTCTAGGTGATCAGCCTATAGTACTCTATGTTGATCAACACTACATTTGTGATAACCGGGATTTCGAATAATATAAATTTTACGAATAATTTTTTTTTTAAAATTAATATTAATATTGATTATCAATTTTGTGACAAGTATCTGTGATGCGAGTCTCGAGAAGGTCAATTTGTGTATTGACTAATAAATTTAGAGTAGAGTTGTGCTTAACAGCTTTAGAAACCCTAACCCTAATTTTTGGATAGGGATTCGATAGAAAATATAATTAAAATAATTATATTAAAGAGTATGTGTTTGTACCGAAGATATTTATTGATCAATGATTGATCGGATAAGGTTTAAAATTATAAACCCTAATAATAGATTAGAAACCCTAATCTCGGGATTAGAAACCCTAACGTACTGTTAGAAACCCTAATCGAAAGCCAGGAATCCCTAATTTCATATTCGGGAATCCTAAAACCCTAATTAGGAAACCCTAATCCTAATTGGCAAGCCTAATGTGTGTATTAAACTTTAATATGATTAGAAAACCCTAATTATATTTTAGTTATCTTAATTTCTATTTTAAAAACCCTTATTGTAATTTAAAATTTTAATTTTTCTAATTAAAACCCTAATTTCATATTCGAGATTTCTAAACCCTAATTAGGCAACCCTAATCCTAATTGGAAGGCCTAATATATTTATTAAACGTTGATATGATTAAGAAAACCTAATTTAATTAGGAAACCCTAATTTTAATTTTCTAAATTAAAACCCTAATTTAGAAAATCCTAGAAAGTTAGATATTTAAAACCTAAGGGTTAGAACCTTAGGGTTAAACCCTAAGGGTTTGTGCAAATGTCCAGTATGCCATTAAATTTATTTTACAAATGACCAAAATGCCCTTTTAAGTATATTTTATTATGTAACTTGTAATTATTGCTAGCAACTTTAGTTGTTGAACCACTACATTGACTTTGTGACATAGAAATCCAGCAATACCAGCCAAAATTATCAGATCTAGCATCAAGACAAGCAATATATATTAGATTGGAGAGATAGAAAGTCATAAAAAAATGTGTCATTTGCTCTCAAGCTCTCCATAACTCATTCTCTCTCTCAACCTCTGAATTCCTTGAGTAGATCAGTCATATTTGAAACCTTAGAAACACCAAGATCAGATTTGAGAGGAGAGCTCAAAGCATATTCAAAAGAAATGTATAAAACCCTACTTCACTTTGATCTTGAATGCTAAGAAAAAATATGTGTTTATGTGTTTAGATCTTTGCTAGGTGATGTTTTATGGTGATCTATGTTGATATAACATAGATCCATAGCATTCAAAATGCTTTAAAGGTGATGATTTTCAAAACTGCCAAGAACAAATTTTGTGGCCTGACAAGCTAATGTCAGGAGTCACAGATTCTTGTTCGTTTGTTGTTTTTGATGTTTTAAAGTTGTTATAGGTATCCTGGTATGTGGTCTTTAAGCTGCAAGTGGAATCAGTACCATTTAATGTCTGAATTTGAAGATATAATCGGTCAAAACCCGTTGACCGGGCATGACAGGCTGAAATCTGGGTAACCCAGAAATACGTGAGCCGAGTCTGACAAGTTTTCTTTAGCCCCAGATCTGTCAGGTTTTTAGTGTTATGATGTTTTTGTTGTAACTTATTTGTAGCTGGTTATGTGGACTCTAGATCCATGGTAGTATATCGCTTAAACAACAAATAACATGGTTGTAATGAATGGTCAAACTAGACCATTTGATCACAGATGCATTTTCTGGGAATTTCCAGAGACAGTTTGAACAAAATTTCTGACAGCCTTTGACTGTCTTATAACTTATGATTCTGTTGTTATTGAACTGGTCTGTTGTTGTAATGATGTTCCTTGACGTAAGGACTATATATTGGAACCTTAAGATGACTTGAATCAAGACCAGAACCTTGTGAAAAGTGGACTTGAAAGTGTCAATGGACTATATGCGGGTTTTACGGGTTACCCAGAAAACCCAGATGTGTTTTGACAAGGACTTTGAGACGCTGGATCTATTTGTTTGATTGGTGTATGACCGTGTTACGTATTGTAACTTGTAGTTCTACATAAACACTACTGAGATCAAGTCTTATATTGAACGATGATCATCAAGAAATGTAAGATTAAACTGGTCAACTTGGTATGTTAATGTTAATCGGTCGGGTCTTCTTGAGGCACAAGAACACCAACAATGACGATTCTTTGTCGCTAAAAAGCCTACAAATGACGGATTAATTAGTTTTTATTTTTTGAATTTCTGGAAATTATTTAAAAATAGAAATAAATTATAAAAATTACCAAAAATTATTTTAAAAATTATTTTAAATTATAAAAAATACTTTCGACTATTTGGAATATTTTTCATTAATAATTATAATTATTTGAAAATTAATGCTATTTAATTTATTTAATTAGTGCATTAAATAAATTAGAGAAAATGATTTTAATTATATAAAATCATTTTAAATAAGAATAAAGTATTTAAAAATATTTTGAGCTATAAAATGTAGCTTTTAATATTTTTTAGAATTTTCATTAATAATTTTATATTAATGATATTAGATTTATTTAATTATTAAATTAAATAAATAAGTTAAAAATGATTTTATTTATTTAAAAATCATTTTAAATGAGAATAAAGTGTTAGAAAATATTTTGAATTATAAAATATAATTTTCAACATTTTTGGAGAATTCTCATTAATAAATTAATATTAATGATATTAGATTTATTTAATTATTATATTAAATAAATGAATTAAAATGGTTTTATTGATTTAAAAATCATTTAAAAATGAGAAAAATATTTTAAAAATATTTTAAGTTATAATTAATGACTTTTAATATTTGGATAATAATTTCATTAATATTTAGATATTAATGGTGATGATTTAAAATGATTTTAATTAATTTAAAAATCATTTAAGTAGAATATTAATGATTTAAAAATATTTTAAGTTATTAATAATAACTTTAATATTTTGACAAGTATAACATTAATATTTTTATATTATTAAATATTAATGATAATAAGATTATTTGATAATTAAATCATTTAAAAATGATTTAAGTGTATGAAAAATTATTATAAATAATAATAATTGTTTATAAATTATTAAATGCTTTCGAAAAATATTATAAATGATATTTGACTTATCCAAAATAATGAAGCTTAGAGACCAAGTTTAATTGATAATCAATGTGTTAATTGTCGGATAGGGTGACCAGAACACCGAGATGAGACTAAAGTCCAACCAGACCGAACTATTTAGACTTGTTAAGTATTTATATAGGTTATAAACACTAATGTGGCTACGTGGTAATGTGCCTATGAGAAGTTTGACTGTAGAATACAGTGATGCGTGTTGAGAATTATTGTGCTCATTGTGAGAACGATATTGTGATTATAGGTCTTTCAAACACAGATAAGTATATTATGTAGCTATAAACAGCGGAAGAGGCAAGTTTCCTAACTCAACCTTGAGTTATATTCATTCAATTATTATTGTGGTTAATTATTGCTAATTATACCACCTCCAGGGATTTATTGTTGATTATTCGCAGTTAGTGCATGTTTAATAATTCAAATTGAATTACTGATTCGAAAAATATACATTTGTAGAATAACTGTTGTTGGATATTCATATTCGTAGAAGATAGAATTGACAGTACAGATAATTCCTGTTTATTGTTGAATTATGTTGAGAAATATCTTAGCTAATTATTCTGGCTAGACGAACATTTGTTAGAACTTGATAGGTTCGAGAAGAGAAGAGAAGAGAATTTAAATTATAATTGATAGATCAATGCCAGTTGTATCGGCTAGATCGAAAAAGAAAACTTGATAGGTTTAAGAAGAGAAGAGAAGAGAAGTTCAAGATCCAACGGATCGCTCAGCATAAATCTGGAAAACATTCCACTTTGCTATTTCATAGAATTAATTCTTGATTATTCATTTGAATATCGTAGAAAACCTTGAAAGCGTTGTACTCTTTCATATTCAGATTATTATTGTATAGAATGCGAGAAGACTTATTATTTATTCATATACATTTACTGTATGTCTTAACTTGCGGGGCAAACTTATTGCTCACCCTTGCTAAATAAAACTTTTCAGCCAGGGACGAAGTTGCAGAAGGTGCTGCGAAGAAGAACAAAGGAAAAGGCATAGTGATAAATTAGTTATGATGAACAATATTATTATTATGTTGTATTGTATTGTAAACCCTTTTTGTATATCTAAGGGGTATTTCTGTAATGTTAAGGTTGGTGAACCTAGGACTTATGTATTAACAACATACGTTAATGAGTTATGTATTCCTATTTATAATTTGAATGGGTAGTTAGATGGTATTATATTGTGGATCGTGAGAACCAAACTCGAGGGTCAGGTAACCCGGATTTGGGGGCATCACAACATTCATTTAAACGTGTATACATTTAAGTTGTAGCAACCTCGCGTGCCTATCATTTGATGACAAAATAAATTAGCATACTCAGTCTTCTTTGAAAACCACAACAATATTAGTTTGGTAAATCCTTGTCAATATTTAATAGATTATAAGAAATCCACATGTCATAAGTCTAGCTGAAAGAATTAGCGTTGAGTTCATCAGATATTAACTCATGCGAAGAATACATGAATCACAAAGACTTGTCCAGATCAAACTGGAACGAGGGTTAGAGTACTTGCCTTTAGCGTCTGCTTACAGATATAACACGTGCACTTTAAGTTTTTAAGGTCTCTACAGTAAATGATAACATCATATAACACATTAGGTCATGATTAAACATACATGGTATTAGATTTATTATTATTGGTTCCGGCTTTCCGTTACGTCATTCTTACGTTCATAAGTAACTGACTTTTTTTAACCCTAAGTGATCATACTTAAGGCTTAATAATGTCTTAACAATGTTTCATTAAGATCCATAGTTTAAGTGTTCATCAATTACTCTTCATGCTCAACATGTAAACATTTTTTACTATCTAGTTCATGAGGCGTATGACTGCGCTAGCGGTTATTACTCTTAATTGTCGTACTGCAAGGGTCACACATTAGTGCCCAGAAACCGGACTTCGTATTTGCGGCTGAGTCCCTTTATTACTTAATATTTGCAAGTAAGTTTGTAGGGGACTATGGCCACTTTGGCGCTGCGACATCGAACTTTTGGCTTGGAGTTGCGCCGCGGCGCAGACTCTGAGCCACATAAATGTTTGACAGATTTTCAAACTTGTGAGATTCCCGGACTCATAAATTCTTCCTTATAATTCCGAATTGGCTCGTTCAAGAGCCTACAGTTCACAAATTACATACTCTACATGTTCATGCAAGAATTTTATCTATTCGACTTTGTTTGCTAAAATTTTACCTATTAGTCCATTTTTAACGAAAACGATAAACATTCGTGAACGTTCAACGCTCGTTTCTTCATTCTAAGTCAGAACCCGGTCATTTTCGAGTCAGCAACTCTATAGCGCCAAATAGGACTTGTCTCCATCGAAAACTAACTTTTCTGAGTTCAAACCCAAAATACGACTTTCATTCCAAGAATTTCACGAATTCTACGATTATCGTCCAATCGCGTGAATTCCGACAAAACTTCATTACTAGTGATTTGTTCATCCTTCCAAATACATTCATTTCATTATCTAGACATCTTAACTTACATGATACAACAACGTACATTCAAATTAGGTTATAGTTTAATTCTTATAAATTCATAACTTATTAATTCTTCAATACATGATTGTCATTTCCTTATGACTTATTCTTGGTTCAAGCCCTTTAAGCAACATTATTGCATCTTATTAGCATATTAACTTCATTCATTATGTTACAAGTATATATATGATCATCATAAGTTCCTAACTTACTTAGGTTTAACTTGCTTATTTCTTGTTTACTCGGCTTAAGTCCATTGCTTATCCACTCCTCATATGTTCTTAACATATAAGTTCATTAGATTACACTTCTCTTATCATCCTAGTATGATAGAGATGGAAGAGATAAAATCATTTACCTTTGAATACTAACTTCTCTTGCTTTGGAAATCTAACAATGGAAGGTTAAGCTCAATAGTGCTTATTCTCTCTAACCAATAAGTTGATTGTGTATTGGATGAAAACTAACAACCAAATAATGAATTCAAGTGGGGTATTTATAGGATGTCTAAGCTTAGGGCATTAAGGTCATTAGGACATCCCACCTCCTTAGTTAACCTCCTTACTATTCATTACTTGTTGCCCACAACTCTTATCCCTTACTTGGTCAGTAAACAAAGTTCTTGCTCATCACACAAAGTGCTTGGTTACCAATTCACCCATGGGTTGCCCCGTGGATCTTGCTTTACTCATTGGATCATCCTTTGGGCTTAGATTTAACTAATTAGATTATCCTTGTGGGCTTGTATTAATTTCCTTTGGGCTTCTCCTTATTAACTACTTGGGCTTAATATTAATCCCACATAGGTTTACATATTTAATCTTATTGGACTTATTCTTCATACAAGATTACATTAATTCATTTCATTAGATTATTAATACATACATTCTCAATTTAAGTCCGCATGCGAAATATTACGTTTTCCATACTTAGATTATTATTACATAATCCATCTCGCCTTGATATTATAAGGTTACGTATTTCTCAGAAGTTCAAAAAAATAATTCCCGAGCGATAAACGGTGAATAGTGTTTTTCGTAAACTTTCTCGGAAAACTTTTATTTTTGTCTTAGAAATTAAAACACTTTAATTCCTTCACGTGGTTCAAATACTACAATGTTCTGACGTTTCTAGGTTATAGAACAACATACATCTCATTAACACATAATAATAACAAATAATATTATTTTATTCATTATTTAATCCTTTCAAATATTTTACAAAGGATCCGAATTTCTCGGTCGTTACATAAGTCACATGAATGAACTATTAATTTACATTATTTACTATTAGGGGAGGTGGTGCAAGTTTGATAATACTTACAGGACTAATTAAAAATGAAGAAAAAGAGGAAATTATTATACTGTAATATTTCGAGCCCCAAAACGTGCAATTATCGAAACTATATTTTCCTATAAATAGAAGTTCATTCTTCTTTCATTCTCATAAATTCACTAAGTCTCACAAGAGCAATTATTATTGAGAGAAATTATAGAGAGAAAGAAGAAGAGAAGTCTGTTACCTCATTATTCAAGTATCCAGTTTCTTCTAAGGTAAGGGGTATTATTTCTTTCGTATTCATGAAGAGAGTTATTTTTTTCAATACTCGTAAGGGTTGTTATACCATTCTTTATTATTCTGTTGGAATAACATGTCTGTGCGGTCTATCGCATGCCTGGTGAATTCTTTTGTTATTCCATTCTTTATTATTACATTGGTATAACTTTCTGCGTGTGGTATATCGCATGCATGGTGAATTCTTACATTTATTTCATTCTTTATTATTACATTGGAATAACTTTGTCCTATGTGGACTACTGCATGCATGGTGAATGATCCTTTGTATTCATTCCTTATTAAATTGTGAAAATGATGCATACTATTGGATTACTGCATATAAAGCAAAAATTCATTTTCGGGTTTCATATATTCTATTATACTCGGTTGGTTAAAGTTTGGCTTTTATACTCCATGAAATTAGTAGAATATCCTAGATATTTCAAGGCTTCATCCAAAGTATCTTTTCATGGAAATATTCTTACGAGCATCCTTGAATTTTACTCCACAAAATAGTATCATGTTGACAATTTGGGCGTTATTGATTTACGGATAAATTAAATTATAAATCTTTAAAATTTATCCTTGAACTTGTTTTATTGAATTCTTATATCATTGTCATCATCCTCATGTTTATAATATGTTGAAAGTCATCGTGGCTTGTAGTGCGTAGATGGACTTGGTATGATTATGACCAGGATTATTTGGTATAATCATAGTAGTAATGTTACAAATGATGTGGTAAAAGTCCTCATTAGTAGTAGTGCATTGATGGACAGTTGTTGGCATGATCATAACCATTGATGAATACACGAATATCCTTGGCCTGTAGTGCATGGATAATTTGTAGTCGTGATACTAATGAATATCCTTGGCCGTAGTGCAGGGATGATGTGGTTTATTTATTAAGCTGAGTCTCTGCGATAAAAGTGATGAAAAATATTTTAAATCATAGAAGATAGTAGATTTTATTCTCTACTTGAGTCTTCTAATGGATTGCTTGTTCCGCTGCAGTTGAACTTGATGTTTGTTATATTTTATCAGTTTAACACTATTGAATGGTAACGATAAATTATTCTGCATTATCTTAGTCATAATATTTCTTACTGGGCTAGTTGAGCTCACCCTTTCTTTCACTGTTCTCTTCAGAAAATGAGAATATAGTTGGGACGAGTCGGGGAACGGATTGACGGTCCAGATGGTTGTTTTAGTAGTCCTCACTATTCTATAAAATAGTGTGACAATAAATGTAATGAGGACTCCATTGAGTGTGAATATTGTCTAGATGACAATATTCTTATTAAAACTCTTAGATTATATTTTATCGTATTTTACACGACTGTTGTATAATTAAGTTGTATTTGAATTTTGTACCATGTATTTGACGACTCAAGATGGGTGATGTATACCTATTTTGGGGGCGTCACAACAATACTTCCGTTGTGGGGTCCACCAATGATTGTGCCGTCGTACGAATATTTCCCAACACAAAGAATATTTTATATCAACTTGCTTACTTTAAAAAATTTGTAAACATTACCCACAACTATAACAGTATATCAAATTCACACCATAATATTCCAAAATATATTTCGAGAAAAATTAATCTTTATTCATAAAAGTTGGGGTCTTACAATACTGGTCTGTCTGTTTATAGAAGAAAAAGGGGAGCCGCAGGTGCAATGGAGGCAACCGTAGGTACACTGCTTGGTGGCACAGGGTTAGCCAGCTTGTTAACTGCTTATCGTCTTACTGAAGTCGATTTTTGTAATGTCCACTAAATCGTCCATAACTCTTAATCTGAGAAGAATTAGGAGACGTGCCATATCAATCCGAAAAACTCTTTCCGATAGCTTCGCAATGGTGTATTATTTGCCAAATTTTGAGTTCAGGAAAACAGAGAAAAAGGGGAAAAACCATCCCTAGGTAGATACCCGCTAGTCATTCACCTTGCTTTGTAGTCGCTCACTCATTTCAATCCGGGAATAGTTGGGAGACTTGCTATACCAATCTGGAAAGTTTTTTCTGAGGGCTGCACAGTGTCATCAAATTTGACCATTTCCGAATTCGAGTAAATGAAACGAAAAGCAGACAGGTATCTTCTGGAGTCTACGGGATAGTCGATTAGTTTCACTGCGGCTCGGGGATCGCTGTGGTGGCTCTTATGACCCTATCTCCTCAGCTGGATAATTATTGTTTTGTATTGTGTCTATAAAATTACATCTTTATCCTTTTGGGGTTGTCTTCGAAGTAGAATTACACTTTTACCCTCCTACAAAGTTAGTCCAAGAAAAATAAAATTTCAAAATGTCTACATGCGAGAGCTATAATCCTTTCTTATTTCTGAACAGATATTTATTTTTTAAGAATAATTAGTGAATGACTTTAAAATCAAATATTTAGAAATCCAAGATGTTCAAAGATTGGGAAAACCAGTAGTATTAAACTAAAACCATTCCATTCCCCTAGAATGGTGAACCCTCGAATCAAGCAAATGACTGTAATTAATTAAATTAATAATTAAAAATTACTTAAACATATTAATTGCTATGCCATCATTTAACATAGGCCGCTACAATTCTGCACATAAATAATTCCACAATTAGCCCGCTCAGCTCACATTTACTACCATATCATCCCTCTCACGTTCAAACAAGAAAAGAGAAGGCAGCTTGGTTATATGATATGATATGATATGATATGATTGACACATAAGACTCGCACAAAGGCGCAATTTAGCACTCAACACTAACGCAAGCGGCGCGTGGAATCACTTCTGGCAGATCTGGCCCCCTGCTCCACTCCCCGGCAGCGGGATCGTAAACCAACACCAGCCCTTCCTTCAAACCTCTGGTGCTCCTCCCACCTCTCCTCAACAAATCATCAATACAACCCATCACCTGTACCAAAACCACCTTATCTCCAACCCCAACACAACTGAACCTCACCGTGCTGTCCAGTCTAACTTGCGCCGGTAGTGGCGGCCCTTTTATCCTACACCACTCCCCAAATCCACCATTTGTTTTACACCCATTAAACCTCCAAAAAGATAGCTCCACCGCATGGCTTGCAAGAACATACAAGTACCCAGCCACGCCGCAAGATGCCACCACGCAGCCACCATCAGGAACAACTCGGCTCCGCAACCACTCACGCGACTTAACGTCGTACAAATCCATCGAGCTCGTGTATACATTCGCCTGTGCCCCTGAGACGGCGCGTGAACTACAAGCGCCAATTTTTAGACCCCCAATCACATATAAAACACCGTTCACAGAAGCACCAATGCACCCATACCGCTTCCGCGGCGCGCTAGCCACCACGCGCCACGTTTCACTATATGAGTCATATTCTTCAACTGCCGCCGTCCTACACGCGCCTCCTGCGATGTATATTTTTCCACCGACAACCGCTGCAGCGAATTTCTTTCTTGCATTCAGCATTCCAGGTTTCGAAACAATGCTACCAGTCCATGTGTTGTAACTTAGCATTGCCGTTCGGCTGATTATGTATATTTTCTGCCCAATCGCGACCAGTCGCGCGTGCGAGAAATAGCCCGGTGCGAGTGGCACGGCGGCGTTAGAAAGGAAATTAGTGGTTTTTGTCCAGGGAGTATCGAGGTTGAACCGGTGGGTGGAGGCGTGAAGGGCGGACGGGGTGAGAGAGAGGGCAAAGACAGATAGGGAGAGGCGGTTGTGGAGGCGGCGTAGGTTGTTGAAGGCGGAGGAATGGAGGAGGTGGGACCAGCGGCGACAAACGAGACAGATGGAAGGGAAAGAAGAGTGTGGGACCCTCGAGAGGCATTCAAGGAGGAGGTCATCCGGTAGGGCTGAGATGGCAGTGGTGGTAGTGGTTTGGCGGTGGATTATGGTGTTGGAAGGGTGGTGGTGTTGTGGATTTGGGAAGCAGGATTTCGTTAGCCATGAGAAGTGACGAGAGTTGCAACTATCTGACATTTTGATCTAAATTTGTATTGATTGTAACTTTCAAAATTTATGAAGACTTGTTTATTTATGAATTATGAGTGTTGCTTTAGTTGCCCTATTGGAGCGATTTTGGAAAGCAACCCAGGGGCATAACTGGTAAGTAATTCAAAATTTCAATCAACTAATCAAGTCGAGTAGTAGACCGGTAGCCTCTTTGGAATGCACTTTACCTTCTTTTCTAGAAAGATACCCTACAATGCCAAACATGGAAAGTGTCTGTCCCGTAATTTTTTCCCCTGAAGGGTAAAAACTGTGTTTGTGAGATAATTTAAAATTGAGTAATGCTACACGGACAGTTTTATTGGACAGTTTTATTGGACATTTTCAAAATATTTTTTTATTATTTTTTACTAGTGACTATCAAAAAATATATAGTATTTATTTCAACATGAATTTTTATAAAATATAGTATTTTAGGTGTAATTTGGATACATATACAAAAACATGGTTATACAGACTGTATAACCTTGTATTTGTATATCTATCTAAATTACACCTAAAACACTATATTTTGTAAAAATTTTTGTTGGAATAAATACTATACATTTTTTGAAAGTCACAATAAAAAAAATAATAAAAAAAAATTGGACCGGTCCAATTTTTCGGTCCCAATTTCCTGTCCGGCTAGACTTATTCTTTAAAATTTTTGTCCTTTTAGGGGGATATTTTTTTAATGACATTCTAGTGACCTTTTCTTTTTTCTTTTTTTTTTTGGTTTGAGTCCTTCTAGGGGGATATTTTTTTGTTGACATTCTAGCGACATTATTTTGTTTTTTGTTTTTTTTTGTAGTACTTTTTAAAAAATATATAGTATTTATTTCAACTAAAATTTTTATAAAAAATAGTGTTTTAAATATAATTTGGATACATACAAGAAATAGGGTTGTACAGACGGTACAAACACTATTTCTTGTATGTATCCAAATTACATCTAAAACATTATTTTTTACAAAAAATTTAGTTGAAATAAATACTATACATTTTTTGAGAGGTACTACAAAAAAAACTAAAAAAATATATATATAAAAAATAATATCGCTAGAATATCAGCAAAAAAAAAGTCTCCCTAGAATTATTGTTTTGGTTTTTTTTGTTGTTGTTGTAGTACCTCTAAAAAAATGTATAATATTTATTCCAATTGAAATTTTTATAAAAAATAGTATTTTAGGTGTAATTTAGATACATATAACAAACAGGGTTGTACAAACTATACATACCATATTTCTTGTATGTATCCAAATTACACCTAAAATATTTTTTTTATAAAATTTCAATTAGAATAAATACTATATATTTTTTGAGAAGTACTACAAAAAAAACAAAAAAAAAGGTCACTAGAAAAATATCCCCCTAAACTTATTGTTAAAATTTATGAGGGAAAAAATTGTGGACGTCCAAATTTTTTTCTAATTTGGTTTCTACTTTTTTTTATATATATTTTTATTCATTTATTATTTTATTTAAGGATGATTTTTGGAAATAGATGACATAAAGGTCTACTATGTTTTGAAATGTTGATTTTAATGATGGGTCAATTAATCAGAGTTGTCAGTCAGTAAAAGTTAGGGATCTAATTATCACAAAATTAATTTCACGGTAAGTTGGTCAATTGACTAATATAAATGATCGACACGCAGATACAGAGAGATCACCTCCCTACCGCGCGTAGTTTATTAATCGTATCGATCAATTGACCAAAGTTAACTTCATGCTAACCACTCCCAAAAGTTTAAATGGATGTACCAACTCATTCGAATTTTAGGATTTTTTACAATCGAGATTACCCATGTGACGCCCCCAAAATTAGGTATACATCACCCATCTTGGGTCGCCACTTACATGGTGCATGTAATTTAAATACAACTTACTAACATAATCGCGTAGGTACAATACGACATAAAAACGTGAGTTTAAATACAAATATCGTCTCACTAGATATTATACAAACTCAAAAAAAAGTCCTCATTACAATTGTTATCACACTATTTCACGTAATAGTGAGGACTACTAATGCTATCTTCGTGACCATCACTGCTTCCCCGACTCGTCCCAAATTTATATTCTCATTTCAAGAGAACAAAGAAAGAAAGGGTGAGCTCTCAACTAGCCCAAGAAGAAATATTATGACTAAGATAATGCGAATAAATTATCAATAGTCTTCAACAATGTTAAACCGATAAAATACAATAGACAACCAGTTTAATCTGCAGGCGGAATATACGAATCCATTAAAAGAGTCAAGTAGAAAATAAAGTCTACTATCTTTTAGGTTTTAAAAGGTTTTTCATCATTGTTATAGTTTTGAGACTCAACTTTAATAAATATTCCACATCATCGAATCACCCTCGCACTACTGCCAAGGATATTCTTTAAGATTACGACCACAATTATTCACGCACTACGGGCCAAGAATATTTGTGTATTCATTAATGGTCATGATCATGCCAACAATCGTCCATCAATGCACTACTACTACGAGGATTTTTACCACATCATTTGTAACATTACGGTCATGATTACAATCAATAGTCTCTCGTCATAATCATACCAAGTCCATCTATGCACTACAGAGCCACGTATGACTTTAAAAAAATATAAACATGAGGATGATGAAAATGATATAAGAATTCAATAAAACAAGTTCAAGAATTATTTTATCCGAGAATTATTAACGTCCAAATTATCAACATGATATCGCTTTTTTATAGAGTAAAATTCAAGAATGATCGGAAGAATATTTTCATGAAAAGATATCTTGGATGAAACGCAAATATCAAGGATATTCCACTAATTTCATGGAGTATAGAAGTCAAAGTTTTAACCAACCGGGTATAATAAAGAATGGAATAACAAAAGAAATCACCATGCATGCGATAGATCAAGCATGCATGTTTATTCCAATGTAATAATAAATAACGGAACCAGTCGTGAAATTCACACCAACAGGATGTTCCAATGTAATAATAAAGATGGAACCGCATCCATGTAAAACACATGATAGGATATTCCAACGAGAATGATAAAGACGGAACCAGTTCTGTGTAAAACACACATGTGATGTTCCAATGAATAATAAAGATTTTAACCGAATGTCCTGTAAAACACACAGATAAGATGTTCCAACAAAATAATAAAGATTTTAACCAGTCCTGTAAAACACACGCATGTGATGTTCCAATGTAATAATAGAAGAATGTCACCAAGTATAGGGTAAACCACGATATAAAAGTTATTCCAATGAATAATAAGCAATGGAATAACAACAGCTTCTCTTCATGAATAAGAAAGAATAACACCCCTTACATTTAGTAGGAGATTGAATACTCAAAGATTGTAGTAACAAAATACTCTTCTTCTTTCTCTCTTATTCTCTCTATACTTTCTCTCTATAGCTTGAATGAATTCGTGAAAATAATGAAGCCATAGGCCTCTATTTATAGAAGATTTCTAGCTTAGCACCGCCGTGTGAAAAGCAAGTGGTTTGATTTAACTAATGATGTGAAAAGAAAAGTGGTTTGACGCTTGAATGTGAAACGACAAGTGGTTCGACTTTGTAATGTGAAACGACAAGTGGTTCGACGTCTGTAAAAGGTAATTACTATTAACGAAGGTAAATATTATTGACGAAGGTAAATACTATTCACAAGGGTAATTACTATCGACGAAGGTAATTACTATCGACAAAGGTAAATACTATTCACAAGGGTAATTACTATCGACGAAGGTAATTACTATCGACGAAGGTAAATACTATATTGACGAAGAGACTCTTAGATGATAACATATACGCCCCCCCATAAAATAATCAAACTTACCACAAATCATTTTTTTTCATCAACACATATTTAATCTTTCAACAATTATTAATCATTTATAACTTGTTGTCTCAATTATTGATTTAATACTATAACATATTATACGTATGATACTGTGACAATAATTGAATCAATAATATAAGAGATATGATGCAAAGAATTATCGTAGTAATAATTGAGCATAAATGAGTGACTTCTCAATAAGCATCAATAATCAATACCGCGTGCTACTATGCAACCACGCCAGACATCGTACTTTTACCACCGGGTAGTTCAATGCTTTTAATTCAGAACACCTCCACCAGTTATTTTTATAAAATATTTTTGTCATTTTCTCAATCCGACAATAATTACATTGTGGGGTCCACCAATGATTGAGCCATTAGTATGCGAATATTCCCTAACAAAAAGAAAATTCCCGACCAAACGAATATTTTATAACAACTTGCATACTTTGCAAAATTTATAAATATTACCCACAACTATAACATTATATCAAATTTATTCCATAATATTCAAAATAATATTTATAGAAAAATTCATCTTTATTTATAAAAGTCGGGGTCTTACAACCTCCCTTCTTATGAAATTTAAGCCTCGAAATTAGGGTACGATACACTGGTATGTCAAGAGGTAAGGATACCTTGATTTCATTTCGATTCTAACTCCCAAGTCATTTCCTCAACATCGTGGTTCCTCCACAAAACTTTGACTTGAGGTATAACCTTGAGCATAGAATATGTTCCTTCTTATCCAAAATTTGAACAAGAATCTCTTCATATGTCAAATCTTCCGCTATTTCGTCCTGGTTCTAACTCAATAATATGGTTCGGTCTTTCACATATTTACGTAACATAGATATGTGAAAAACGTTATGAACACGAGACATATTTGGCAGAAAAGCGAGTCTATAGGCCACGCTTCCTATTCGATCGAGGATTAAAATGGACCGATGAATCGAGGATTAAGTTTTCCTCTTTTCCAAATCTTGTAACTCCTTTCCATGGAGCAACTCTTAACAACACATGATCTCCTATATCGAATTCCACGTCCTTTCGATGAAGATCAAGATAACTCTTTTCACGATTTTGTGAGGTTTTTATATGTTGTCGATCATTTGAATCATTTCCGTAGTCATACGTACCAACTCCCGGTCCCAACAACGTTGCTTTCACCCACCTCATCCCAAAGATATCTTTGAGAACGACACTTTCTTCCATACAACGCTTGAATGGAGCCATGCCAATACTTGCTTGATAACTGTTGTTGTGTAGGAAAACTCCACCA
The DNA here is from genome assembly GCA_020205615.1 of Panax quinquefolius. Taxonomy (NCBI): domain Eukaryota; kingdom Viridiplantae; phylum Streptophyta; class Magnoliopsida; order Apiales; family Araliaceae; genus Panax; species Panax quinquefolius. The sequence continues at coordinate 80,398,501 of CM035171.1, read as the reverse complement.
ATGGTAAGAACTTGTCCCAACTCCCTTGAAATCAAGGACACAGAGTCTTAATAGATCTTCAAGAGTTTGAATAGTCCTCTCCGATCGTCCGTCCGCTCGAGGATGATATGCCGAGCTAAATCGTAAGTCCGTGCCCATAGCTTTTTGCAAACTAACCCAAAATCGTGAAGTGAATCTTAGGTCTCGATCGAAAACTATGGATACCCCAAGATACCATGCGCCTTCTTACAATCTCGCTTATGTACATACTGAGCAAGACGTTCAAGTGTATAAGTTTCTCGATTCGGTAAGAAATAAGCGCACTTGGTCAATCTATCAACAATGACCCAAATCGCATCAATGCCTTGAGAAACCTTAGGAAGACCCCAGAACGAAATCCATGGTAATGTGCTCCCACTTCCATTCGAATTTCAAGTGGTTGCAATGGACCTTTTGGTACTTGATGCTCGCTTTAACTCGTTGACAAGTTAGACACCTTGAGATAAACAAATATATCTCTCTCTTCATATTGCTCCACCAAAATGTATGATTTAATATCATGATACATTTTGGTACTCCCGTGATGGATTGCAAATGGTGTGTCAGTGCGCCCATCATGATATTATACTTTAAATCGTGGTCGTTAGGAACACAAAGTCCGGAGTTGACTCAAGTATTCCTTCTTCATCGATTCTTGCTTCCTAGATAGCACCTTCTTGCACTTTCTTCCTCATACGCATCGCCCGTGTCCAGTAGCTTGAGCGCCTTTAACTTTATCGATTAAAGTCGGTTCTACTCAGATACTCGCTATCATCACACGCGTCCCTCGAGTCTTTAACTCTATCTCCATCCTTTGCAAGTCACACAAAATGGGCCTTTCATACGTTGACAATATCGCACTCAGATTGCAGATATGATTTTCTACTCAATGCGTCCGCCTACCACGCTCGCTTTTCCGTGATGGTATTGATGGTATGATCATAATCTTTCAATGGTTCAAGCCAACGTCGTTGTCGATGTTGAGTTCCTTTTGAGTGAAGAAATATTTGAGGCTTTTATGATGATCCGTAAAGATCTCCACTTTCTCCCCATACAAGTAATGCCTCCAAATTTTAAGTGCAAAGATAATAAATGCTTAACTCTAGATCATGAGTAGGATAATTCCTCTCATATTCTTTGAGTTGTCGCGAGGCATAAAGCTATAACTTTTCCATGTTGCATAAGAACACATCCCAACCTTTGCTCAAGCATCATCAGAGATGACAAATCCCTCCGAGCCGATGGTATTGTCGTAACAGTCTTTGAAATAAGTCTCCTCTTGAGTTCTTGAAAACTCTTCTCACATTCTTCGCCCAATCAACTTTGTATCTTTTCCGAGTCACCGAAGTCAATGGAGTAGCGATTCGAGAAAATTCTTCCATGAATCTCCGATAATAACCAAATAAACCGAGAAAGCTACGTACTTCTATTACTAATTTAGGTTGTTCCCACTTTGAATAGCTTCAATCTTTCTTTGGGTCAATGATATTCCATGACTTGATACCACGTACCCAAGGAATGCTACTTCTTCAAGCGTAACTCGCATTTCTTCAACTTGGCATAAAGCTTATATTCACGAAACTTTTGGAGTGTCGCCTCAAGTGTTGCTCATGATCTTCACGGCTTTTGGAATAAATAAGGATGTCATCAATAAAGACGACCACAAAGTGATCTAAATATTCCTTGAATACTTGGCTTCATCATATCCATGAAGGCGGCGAGGAGCATTAGTCAATCCAAAGGACATGACTAGGAATTCATAATGCCCATACCGAGTTCAAAAGCCGCCTTTGGAATGTCACGTGGTTCTAATCTTCAATTGGTGATATCCTAACGAAGATCAATCTTTGAAAAGAATTTGGCTCCTTGCAATCGGGTCAAACAGTCATCAATACATGGCAATGGATACCTATTTTTGATGGTGACATGATTCAACTCCCGATAATCAATACAAAGTCGCATACTCCCATCTTTCTTCTTCACGAATAGAACAGAGCACCCCAAGGAGAAGTATTAGGACGAATAAAGCCAATGTCTAACAATTCCTGCAATTGGGTCTTTAACTCTGAAGTTCAATAGAGCTATTCGATATGGGGCTTTGGAAATAGGTTTTGTACCGGGTTCAAGGTCGATACAAAATTCAATTTCACGCCCGGGGTAGGCCAGAAGTTCTTCTGGAATACGTCAGAAATTTATTAACAATAGGAATATCGTTTAAAACCGACATATTTTTATTTAAATCAGTGATATGAGCTAAGAAAGCTTGACATCCGCTTTTTCAATAAACGAATGACTTTATGGCTTGAGATGACCATGATTGATTTTAATGGTTTGGTCGTTTGAATTAAGATAATAGGTTGATTAGGAATATGAAAGCTAACAACCTTACGAAAATAATCAATTTTTGCATGATAAGTAGTTAACCAATCAATCCCTAGAATCACGCCAAATGCAAGTATTTTTAATGAAATAAGATCGACGGGTAATGTGAGGGTACCGATTTGAACCAAACAAGACTTATAAACAATGGATGTAATGAAGGTTTCTCCCAACGGAGTTTCCACAGATAAGTCAAAGTCTAATTTCTCCGAGTCAAATTTAATCGATGAGCGCAAGTAGGAGAAATAAAAGAATGGGTAGAACCCAGATCAAATAAAGTATAGACTTCATTAGAGTTTATGATAAGCTTACCCGTGATGACCTCATTCGATTCCTTGCTCTTTGGGAGGTCACAACAAACGCCTCCTCAGACACTCTGGCTTTTGAATTTTCCGGGATGGCCTTTGGTGCCTCCATCCTAGTTGAATTTGTCTTGATGAAATGACAAAATCGAGCTAAAGGACCTTCTCTCCATAATTATAACATGCTTTGACTGGCATGACGCAGCTTTGATCGATGTGTCCCTCTCCTCGCATTTGAAGCATATGATAGGTGGTCTTTCTCTTCCTTAACAATGGTCTTTGGTGTTGACGATTTTCCACCATCATTGAATCTCCGCTTTCTTGAAATGTCCATTCTTATTGTTTTTGGCCCCGATTACCACCAAAGTGGTTACCATATCCGGCCCGTTGATTCCCTCCACGCTTGTTGTCACCGCTCGATGACTACTCTCGCCGGTATTATAATTTTGCTTACCGCTTCTTTTAGTCAGTGTTGACTCATTATCGCGTTCCACTAATCGAGCCCCTATTTACAACATCTCGAATACAAACACGCTTTATGAAAATAAGATGTTGACGTATCTCCGCTTCAAACCTCTTAAAAACATTCGCCATTCTCTCTTCATTATCCACCAAGTGGGACGAAACCGTGATAACTCCGCAAATTTTGCCTCGTATTGCAACACTGGGCCATATTGTTTTGTTCCAATTTGATAAATTCCACATCCTTCATGTGGCGAATGCTTTCGTGAAAGTATTTGTCGTTGAATGCTCCCTGAACTTCTCCCAAGATATCTTCAAGACAAAGAAGTTGAGTACGCTTTCTGGATTCCCACCAAGAATCCGCCTCTCACAAGCAACATAAAGGCGTGAAGGGAACCTTTTGCTCCTCGGAGCATCCCAAGACATCAAATATCTTGGTAATCTGCTTTATCCATGCTTCCGCCAGAAGTGGTTTTGGCTCTCCCTTAAACTCCGGTGGTCCCAGCTCCTTGAATTGTTTAGCGGTGACCGCCCGAGAGTTTTCCGTGTTTCCACCAACGTTTTGGACAGGAGTCGCTCTCGCCTGCTGTTGCATAAATTGCATAAAGCCTCTGAACATTTGATCATTCATCATTTGGTCAGTGTTGTTGTTTGTATGAGGATTGTCGCCTTCCTGATGCACATTATCCTGATTATTGATATGTGGTGAATCAACGATCGCCTGCGCTCCATTGCTATTCTCAACATTCTCAGATGTCATTTTCAGATACTGCCACAAAACAAAAGGTTAATTGACATGTAACAAATTATCCCTATCTTCTGACCAACCAATAAAATAGCACATAAACTTAGGTAGGTCATACTAGCGAAGGTATTCCCCATCTCTCCCCTCCTAGTATTATTCTCACATCTTAGCCAGGGATCATATCCCTAAGCTCTGATACCAACTGTGACGCCCCCAAAATTAGGTATACATCACCCATCTTAGGTCGCCACTTACATGGTACAGAAATTAAATACAACTTACTAACATAACTGTCGTGTACAATACGACATAAACTGTGAGTTTAAATACAAATATCGTCTACTAGATATTATACAAACTCAAAAAAAAAGTCCTCATTACAATTGTTATCACACTATTTTATAGAATAGTGAGGACTACTAAAACAACCATCTGGACCGTCAATCCGTTCCCCGACTCGTCCCAACTATATTCTCATTTTCCTCAAGAGAACAAAGAAAGAAAGGGTGAGCTCAACTAGCCCAAGAAGAAATATTATGACTAAGATAATGCGTAATAAATTATCAATAGTCTTCAACAATGTTAAACTGATAAAATACAATAGACAACCAGTTTAACTGCAGCGGAATATGCAATCCATTAAAAGAGTCAAGTAGAAAATAAAGTCTACTATCTTTTAGGTTTTAAAAGAATTTTCATCATCAAGTATAGTTGAGACTCACTTTAATAAATATTCCACATCATCAAATCACCCCGCACTTTACTGCCAAGAATATTCTTTAGTATCACGACCACAATTATTCATGCACTACGCCGCCAAGAATATTTGTGTATTCATTAATGGTCATGATCATGCCAACAACTCGCCCATCAATGCACTACTACCAATTTGAGGATTTTTACCACATCATTTGTAGCATTACTACCATGATTACAATCAATAGTCTCTCGGTCATAATCATACCAAGTCCATCTATGCACTACAGGCCACAGATGACTTTAAAAAAATATAAACATGAGGATGATGACAATGATATAAGAATTCAATAAAACAAGTTCAAAAATTATTTTATCCAGGAATTATTAACGTCCAAATTATCAACATGATACTGTTTTGTAGAGTAAAATTCAAGAATGATCAGAAGAATATTTTCATGAAAAGATACTGGATGAAACACAAATATCAAGGATATTCCACTAATTTCATGGAGTATAGAAGTCAAAGTTTTAGCCAACTGGGTATAATAAAGAATGGAATAACAAAAGAAATCACCTTGCATGCGATGACCGCATGCATAAAGTTATTCCAACGAATAATAAATAACGGAACCGAAGTCGTGAAATTCACCGACGGATGTTCCAACGTAATAATAAAGATGGAACCGGATCCTGTAAAACACACATGATAGGATATTCCAATGTAATGATAAAGATTTTAACCAGTCCTGTAAAACACACGCATGTGATGTTCCAACGAGAATAATAAAGATTTTAACCAGTCCTGTGTAAAACACACGCATGTGATGTTCCAACAAAATAATAAAGATTTTAACCAGTCCTGTAAAACACACATGCATGGATGTTCCAATGTAATAATAGAAGAATGTCACCAAGTATAGGGTAAACCACGATACAAAAGTTATTCCAATGTAATAATAAGCAATGGAATAACAACAGCTTCTCTTCATGAATAAGAAAGAATAACACCCTTTACATTTGGTAGGAGATTGAATCTCGCAAAGAAGTAGTAAGAACAAAATACTCTTCTTCTTTCTCTTTATTCTCTCTATACTTTCTCTCTCTATAGCTTGAATGAATTAAGTGAAAAATAATGAAGCCCTAGGCCTCTATTTATAGAAGATTTCTAGCTTAGCACATGCCGTGTGTGAAAAGGCAAGTGGCTCGACGACTAATGATGTGAAAAGAAAAGTGGTTTGGCGCTCTGTAATGTGAAACGACAAGTGGTTCGGCCACTTGTAATGTGAAACGACAAGTGGTTCGACGTCTGGTAAAGGTAATTACTATTAACGAAGGTAAATATTATTGATGAAGGTAAATACTATTCACAAGGGTAATTACTATCGACGAAGGTAATTACTATCGACGAAGGTAAATACTATTCACAAGGGTAATTACTATCGACGAAGGTAATTACTATCGACGAAGGTAAATACTATCGACGAAGAGACTCTTAGATGATAACATATGAGCCCCCATAAAATAATCAAACTTACCACAAATCATTTTTTTTTCATCAACACATATTTAATCTTTCAACAATTATTAATCATTTATAACTTGTCGCCTCAATTATTGATTTAATACTATAACATATTATATGATATGATAATTGTGACAATAATTGAATCAATAATATAAGAGATATGATGCGGCAAGAATTATCGTAGTAATAATTGAGCATAGCCGAGTGACTTCTCACGTAAGCATCAATAATCAATACCGCAGTGTGCTACTATGCAACCACGCCAGACATCGTATTTTTACCACCGGGTAGTTCAACAGTTTTTAACGGTAACACCTCCGCCAGTTATTTTTATAAAATATTTTTGTCGCTTTCTCAATCCGACAATAATTACATAGGGGGGTCCACCAATGATTGAGCCATTAGTATTTAATATTCCCTAACAAAAAGAATATTCCCCACCAAACGAATATTTTATAACAACTTGCATACTTTGCAAAATTTATAAATATTACCCACAACTATAACATTATATCAAATTTATTCCATAATATTCAAAAATAATATTTATAGAAAAATTCATCTTTATTTATAAAAGCTGGGGTCTTGCAACCCATATGAGACTCAGAAGAATTGGTTAGCAACTAAGACTCGTAGAGTTTGCTTAAGCGAGGGGAAGGTGTTAGTGTTACGCCCCCAAAATAGGTTCACACAACCCATTATGAGTCGCCAAATACATACTACAGAATCCAAATACAAATTTTCATATTTACAGCTGCAAAACTGTCGTGCAAAATACGACAACACATATACTGTGAGTTTTAATACAAATATTATAACGTATATAATACGACAATATCCACACTCAAATTAAGTACTAATTATAATTATTATCACACTATTTTACAACATAGTGAGTACTACTATAGTAACTATCTCGAACCATTACTCTATTCCCCGACTAGTCCTAGCTACATTGTAACGCCCGAGAATTTTGGATTTTGGATGAATTAAATTTTTATTTGATTATGTGTATTAAATGAATTTAATTGATTAATTATGTGAGTAGGATATTCGAAGGTCGTTCTATGACCTAGAATGTGTGAATGTGGTTAGTATTATGGCTTTGTGCTAGGATTAATTGTTTTTAATTATCAAGACGAAAATAAATGTTTTTCGAGAAGTTTTCCGTAAAAACACTATTCATCCGATTTCGTTCCGAGAAATGCGTAATGATAGAATATGAAGATATAATGGAATATCCGATAATATTTCTGTTATGACAAACGAAGTTTTCGCTTGCAGACTTAAAACCTAAGGGTTGGGTGAAAGAGATTTTCGAAAGGGAAATGTAATGAGTATAAACATTTAGGTTATTATACGTATGAGATATGAGTATTATACTAGTTCGAATACGAGTATGGTATGAAGAATAGTACGACGTATAATACGAATATCGTATGAGTACTAGACGAAAAGAATACAATTAGTTCTAATTAAATTATGAGCTAGGGATTTGGTATAATCCAATTGGACTTGGATTAATTGCAAGCCCAATGAATTAGGTAAGTAAGCCCAAGTCAAGGCCCAATATTAATTTAAGACAAGCCCAATCCAAAAAGTTAAACCGCGGGTCAAACCCATGGGGCAACCCATGGGATGATCCATAACGAAGGTGGGCCGGCCACTTGGCCACCAAGTAAAGTGATTACTTGGTGGCTAAGTTGATTAAGGAGGTGGAATAGTAAGGAGGTGCCTCTTTGACCATTTTGCCCTCCATTTGGATTTCCTATAAATACAAAGCTTAGGTTGGTCATTTGATGTTTTACAAAGATTGACCAATACATATTGGGAGAGGGAAAGAGCTAGAAACTTATAATCAATCTACTTCCAAGCAAACCATAAGACGTTTATCAAGAACGCGAAGAACGACAAAGGTAATATCTCGTAAACCTTAGTCTTCATCTCTTTTGATTTCTTTCTCATAGAGAATCGTGAATTGGTGGAGCGTGTTTAGTGAGGAGTAATAAGAATGACTATTAATAGTGAAAACATTAATAAGTCATGACCTAATGAAAATCGTAAGTGTTTACGTAAGTTAAAAATCGAAGAAAGTCATGAACGTGAACTTAGTTATGATAGAATGATTTGAAAACCATTATAGCTAAGGTATGTGCAGATTGATTGGTTAGGGTGTAGATGATGAATCAATGGAGTGTTCCATTTGATTTGGCTTATAGAACACGAGTAACGAAGTTATGGCGAATTTTGTGAAAATAGACGTTAAACGTCAAAAACGTAAAAATCTCAGATTAAGGGTCAAAAGTTGCCGTGTGACTTGAAAACGTTGGTTTTCAATGTCAACACGTGAGATAAGGTATTTAAGAGTCGTGGACACAAGAATCGTCGAATTTCGACTTATAACGAAGAAAACGAGTATTGAACACTCGAAAATGATAAACGAACGCTCAAAATGAACTAAAAGGTGAATTTTGAGTTAACGGATTTGAAAGTGTAAAATTCTTATATGAACACTTAGAGGATGTAATTTATGAGATGTGGGCTTTCGAATGAGCCAATTCGGATGTAAAACGAATAAGTTATGAAGCCGTGAGTTTCGTTAGAGAAACCAACTGTTTTGGCCAATCCAGTGCATGGGCCATAAATACCAAACTTAGCACAAAAGGTTCAAGGCAATGCATCTTGGGATCCGGCCTTGTCTCTCGTTAAATGGCGCCATAGCCGAAGTTTATAATAGGGATCTTGTCAGCCAACAAATACTTAAGATGTAAAATGATTGACCAAGTTAGGTTTTAATTCTAAATTGAATGTAAACCAATGGTGAGACATGAAGGTACCTAATGTACATAATAAGGCTAACCTTAAATCACTTATAAGTGATATAGTTAAAAGATTTAGTATGGTTTAATAAGAATTAAACGAAGAACGCAAAAGTATAAGTAAGTAAACCGTGAATGATGTTCAATGTTGGTATTTCACCGATAATGATCGAATGTCGGTTAATAACGTAAAAACGTTAATAAGCCGTAACGAAGCATAGTAAGTCGAATTGACTTTATTAAACGAGATAAATTCAAGTAAGACATAGAAGAGAAAGAAGTTGGTTAGAACGAGAAAGTTAATTGTTTATAAACTAATTACAGTGTGCTATGTGAATATATCATGTAGATCCTGTAAAGACTGAGAATTGATTGAATATTATATTTGAAGACGCTTGAAGGTAAGTCTTTCTTAACGCTTGTCTAACCTCCTTGTTAGCCAAGTTTTCTATGATTCATGTTATAAGATGCATGAGTGGTTGTAAAGAAAGAGTTGATGCCTATTTTTACTCGGCTAGACAAGTCTTGAAGAATTGATTGATTTGTGTACAAGTCTTTTGATATAGAACTGTTAACGCTATCCTATGCCAAGTATTTGATACGGATGTAAAGGTAAGTTTGTCTATGAACAAACAAAAGTATTTTCATCGATTATTCGATGGCCACGCGAGGTTGCCAAATGTTGAACGTAAATACGTTTAATAAAAGAGTGTTGATCAACATAGGGTACTATAGGCTGATCACCTAAATGTACTCGTAAGTAAAGACGGATGGATGGCCTTAGTGCCGGATGTCCTTTTCAAGAATGAAAACAAAAAAGAATATGTTCATGGTCTTTTGACCGGTTCAGAATTCCTAAGTTATTATATATACCTTGGAATCATTGTTATGTAATGAGAAGTACTAGTCAAAATGTTTCATAGTGCTTCGTAGTTAATTGTTCAGGTATGAAAGTTAAGCATATAATTCTCAATGTGATATTCATATGATCCTGTGTTAGACTTGCTGAGCTAGTTATACTCACTCTTGCTTGAACCATATGATTGCAGCTAAAGCCGAATGAACTGAGAGTTCTAAGAGAGATAAAGGTAAGGCTAAGATGGACAATAAATCGTCCTGTAATAGATTAGTGTATTTGTATGTAATATATTTATGAATAACAAAAAATGTATTCGGTTTATGAACGTGGGAAAGGATTTATTACTAATGTAATAAGAAGATAGTAAGTACACTCATTTTGTTGTTATCTCAATGGAATGACTATATGAATTGTAGTAACGTGGGGCACCATCTGTCGGGTTGGAAGATACCTGGATTTGGGGACGTCACAGGTTGGTATCAACGCATTAGGTTATAAAACTTAAGGGGGGAAGAACCTTAGGCTAATAACCTCGTTAAGAAAGGAAAAGTTTGAAGGAAGTTAACTCGAGTCAAATGAGTTAATAAGGTATTGGTGAAACTCAGTACCGAAAGATTTAAAAGATGGAAAGTAACCCTAAATGGATTAAATGTGATTTGTGCTTATATTATTGTGTATTATGTACTAATCAATTTGTTATGTGTTATTGTAGATGTCAATCGATAGTTTGATATATAAGGATATACATGTGGTAAGCGAAGAGTCCGTGAACAGAGTAAAGCCAGTACCTATGCCTTAGCGGAGATACCTTTAGTGATTCTGGAAGAATCAGAGCCCGAGGAGTATTTCTCAGAGGAGGACTATTCAGAGGAGACCATGGGAATAGCATCATATTTGAATATGATGATAGATGTGGAGGATGATATGGAGGTAACATCGATTAATACGGTGATGCCTGCCTTAAAGTCAACACCTACAGAGACAATAAGGGCAATGTACCTCTCAGTTCTTGACCGTAACGTGCAACTGCACAATATGGTGCAACACCAGAAGGAAGAGATCAATGATCTCTATGGGGCCAAGGAGTCTGCAGAGTCAGACTACGAGATAAAGCATGATGAGAAAGTGCTCATGACTGACAAGGCTAGAGACTATAAGAACGAGGTCGTAGAACTTCGTAAGAAACTGACTGAGAAAGACCAGAAGATAGCACGAATGTCATATATAAATGATAGTGCGCATGAGGATTTCAAGCTTAAAATAGCTTGTTATTCTATTGAGTCGGGACATACTCGACATACTATAAGTTGAGATATTGTGTCGATTCTAGCGAACGAGAAGCATGAGAATGCTGTTAGGCAGTATTAGAAGTTAGAATAGTAAATATTTTTGTGTAAGTGACGTAAAACCCTCTTTTGTATAATTAAAGGGTAGTCTTTTTGTAAATTCCAATTTTAGTGAAAGTCAATCGGGGATATAAATGTAATAGCTTTTGGCTATGAAAAACAAGTTGTAAATAGTCTTGAACTATAAAGAAGCATATTAATATAAGGAAGTTTTTCTTTTAATGTGCTTTGTGGTGTATGAGTTATTGTTCAGTGGTTCGATGACTAATAACTAAGCAAGCAAATAAGTAATAACGGAACTTTATTTATTTAATCAGAAACGCCTCCAAGAAGAAGACAACGTAACCAAGAGGTGGAATCGCATAACGATAACCAGAGGGGCCTAATAACCCTATGCAAGAGTTCCTTAATTTATTAATGGATGCGTTTAACCAAGCTGGGGGTAGAGCACCCGCAGGACCTAGGGTAGCCCGAACAACTACCTTTAAGGAATTTAAAAGTGTAGGTCCACCTGAGTTCAAGGGAACGACGGACCCAATGGAGGCCCGGACATGGGTCAAGGAAATAGAAAAGGCGTTTGTGATTATAAACGTAGCAGAGGCACAAAAGACTTCTTTTGTGACCTACATGATGAAGGGGGAAGCCAACTACTGGTGGGAGGCTCTCCAGGGTGGGGCTAGAACGAGGGTGGTTACATGGGAACAGTTCAAGAAGGTATTCTTCGAGAACTATTTCCCGACTAGCAGGTAAGGGAGGATGGAGATTAAGTTCCTAGAACGTAAGCAAGGGGACATGACGGTTCCTTAATATGCGGCCAAATTCAATGAATTGGCAAGGTTTGCTCCACACCAAGTGGACACGGAGGAGAGGAAGGCTCGTAGGTTTGAGTAGGGCCTAAAACCCTGGCTCTATAGTAAGATATCGGTCTTTTAGAGTGCGTCCTATGGGACCATTCTGGAAAAGGTGATAATAGCAGAGGGTGGTAGTGAGGCGTTGACCCTATACCACAAGGAAAGAAAGAATAAGAGTAAGGGAGAAGGAGGAAATAAGGCAGAGATTGCCAATGGTAGTGGCAATATGCCAAAAAGGAAGAATTTTAACCCTGGGAATACTGGGGTGAAACAAGGAGATCCTAAACATAGGATGGAGGCATGCAAGACATGTGGCAAGACTCATCTGGGAGTTTGTCTAAAAGGAAAAATGGGTTGTTATGTGGGCAGGAGGGTCACATATCTCCCAACTGTCCTAATCCTAAGAAAAGTCGGGGCTGTTTTGTTTGTGGGTCGATGGACCACATGGCAAGAAATTTCCCGAAGAAGGGAGCGGAGGGTAGTAAGGGTTCTGGTAGTGGTAATTTAGCCATTACTGGACCAACACCATCATTAGGTAGACCCTCAGCCCGAACGTTTAATATGACTGTCCAAGATGCGGTTGCATCAGCGGATGTAGTAGCAGGTATCATTCCAGTCAACAAAATAAATATTTATCTGTTATTTGACTCAGGTGCTACTTGTTCTTTTATAGCATGTGGTGTAACGAATGATTTGTTTGAGTTATGATTCTGAGGACAGAATCCTTGTAACGAGGGAATGATGTAATATTCCAGAATTTTAAAGTGTAATATTAAATATTTATTGATTTATATAAGTATTTAATGAATATGTTTATTGTTGAATAAATAATTGTTCAATTTGAGTTGATGTGGTTTAGTTAATTATTTGTTGAATAAATAATTAAATATTAAATATTAAATATTTATTTGTAATATTAAATATTTATTGAATTATATAAGTATTTAATGGCAATTTGAGTTGATGTGGTTTAGTTAATTATTTTTTGAATAAATAATTAAGGAGCTAAGAAAATTGATTGCTATGAGATTATATACTAATTTAATTTAATAATTCAGCTTAGAGAGCTAATAATGATTAAATGAATTATAATATTTTAATTAGATTTTGTAATTAAAAAAAAGGTGTGAGTTGATTAAATAAAATTATAATTATAAAGAAAGTTATAGTTTTGTGGTATTGAATTATGTGTTAAAGTAATTTAATAGATTAATATTTTAATGGATTATTTAATTAAATAGAAGTGTGACAAATAATATTGCTATAAAGGAGTTACAAAAATAAATTAAGGGAGTTCAATTTAGTTTTACCAAACATGTCTTATTGCATATTAAGTCTTTAATCTAATGATGTTTTATCAAACAAGGTGTAAGGATTAATCCATTTGTTTTAATTAAGTTTACCAAACAAGGTGTAAGGGTTAATGGGTTATTTTAGTTAGATAGCCAAACAAGCCTTATGGCTTTTGATTTTCAAAACTTTATAACTGATGTCAGTTAAAATCCTATACTTAATATCTATATTATTATTATTATTATACGTTATATGATAATACGTAAACTAGAGTTGGGAGAAGAGAGAAGAAGAAGAAGAAGAAGAAGAAGAAGAAGAAGAACACAGAGAAAAAAATAGAGAAAACTCTAGAGAGAATGTGAGTGTTTTCTAACAGGTTTTTGAGAAAGGAATTGGGAAAAAGAATAGCCATCATCTTCCTAATCAAAGGTAGGAGCTTAATCTTTTCTTTAAAAGTTTAGTTTTCTTCTTCTTCCAAAAAGTTCTCTATGAAATTTTATAAAAGATAAATTGATGGTGTTTATAGTTATATGATTAATTATTGATTATAAGATGATTTCATGAGTTTATATATGATTATAGATAAACGAATTCATGTATATATGTGTTTTTGTGGAAGAAAGTATATTACAGAGTGTTCATATGAAAAATATATATGAATATGGCTTAGTTGAAGTAGAAATTAAGGTTTAATTAGTTGTTAAACTGATAAATTGATTATTGAATTTGATAGAGTATGTGTAATCATAACTATGGTGTTTTGAAATTTCTGTTTTGATTGAAAAACAAAATCACAGTGTTGATTTCCATTGAAAACATCAAAAATGGAGTTTTTGCCAAAAACATTGGAATTAGGTGTTGTATATTTGATGTTTATGTTATTTTATGGGTAGAAACATGTTAGAAGTCTTCACAATATGTTTACATGAAGTCTATGTGTAAATTACATGTTAATCAGATCTATTAGATTGGAGCTTTTAGGCGATTTGGCTTTTTTTCATCTTCGTTGAGCTTGGTGCCAGATTACGAGTCTGGCGCCGCAACAGAACTCAATGATATAAATATCGCTTACAACACCGGCCATCGGCCGCCATACCATCCAATGAATGGTCTGTGACTCACGTCATGGCCTTAACTCAACCTGCATGATCTGCGAGTTAGCGTAATATTCGACAGCTTTTTTAAGTGTGCAAAGCTTGAAAATAAAGGTTATGTGTTAATAATATGAATGCTAAATGATGATTTCAGTAGTATTAAACTATGAATGAACATGTTATCAAGTGTTAACTAGTATTAACATAGTTTGATTATGTGAATGGGTAATTCGAACTACATGATGTATGTATTGTTTATATAGATATAAAATGTTGGTAATGACTAATTATGTCATGATGACATATGTATAGGGTATTGATTCAAGTTGTAAGGTTGAGCTTGTGCTAAAGGCAAGTTCTCTAACTCAAAACTTCATTGTGCGAGTTTAATTTCATTAGTACGTTATTGTTTTCAAATTCAATTACAATTGTTGTAAGTTGCTACCTCTACACTTTCGTAGTGCTAGATTGCCTATTATTAAAGAAGTTATTGTATCTAGTTGCTCATAACGATACAAGTATCCCAAATCTTATAGTTTAATATTGAGCAAGTTTTCTAATCTATTATCTTGTTAATTCAATTACTGTTTTTAATTCGATTACAATATAATGATGTAAATTATTCTGGAGCAAGTTATTTTTGTATTTAACTTGTTGTTTAGCATGCACAAATATATATACTAATGTCGTACATTTCTATCATTCAAATTTCTATACATGCTTAGTATTCAATTCTAATTAACCTTGGCTTAGTATTGTTCAAGCAAGGTATGCTATAGTTATTCAAATTGTATGCTATTAGATTATTCCTAAAACATGACTTTAGTTTACTATGATTGATTCAATCACGATTATTCTCTAGTATAGTGTTATTGGTTTTATTCAACTACTCCTTAGTTGATGGTCATTGAATTTCAAATTACCTTGAAAGCTTATCCAAACCAAACTTACTTTGGTGCGGACTTGTATTCTAAATACTGAGATGAACAACTCTTTTAATAGAGGTTTACGCTTAGCGTTGAAATGGTTGTGCACAATATATTGTACGAAGGGTTGATCCCCAAAGTCATTGGAATCCTTATAGTCTTATATGATTAAGTAGTTAAAGTTGAAAGATTATTTATAACTGTGGACATGATTCATGGTCATTAGACCCTTAGTGAATGTTATAATTTTTAGAAAGTTAATAGAATATATTGTTCAGTTCTATTGAGCCTGATATTGGCAATTGATGTAAAAGTTTAAAGATTTACTTATTGTTATTTCAAGTGGGCTTTGTTTGCTCACTCTTGCTCAGAAAATTTCTTACGCCTAAAGTTGAAACGGTGACGTACCTAGCACCAGTAAGGGAAAAGGAAAGATGAATAAATACTGAAGACTTGTAATAGTTTTGATAGTTTACTTTCAAACTTTGGTTTAAAGATTGTAATGAAGTTTATTTAATTTCCGCATTTGAATGTTTGTAATTAAAGGTTAGATAACCTGGGAGATTTTATTTAAGTTTAATCCTATATGGGCAGGGTTTGATTATTCAATTTTATTATAATTGGGTAGTTAGAAATGAATGTTTTGATTAAGTGAACACCGAATCCTGTGGGAATAAAGTACCTGGATTTGGGGGTGTCACATGTGGATTTTCTAAGCAACTAGGATTAAATCCTAAAAAATTAGAACTACATTTAGACGTTAAGGTAGCAAACGAGGAGATAATTCCCATTGAACACATTCATAGGAATTGTTTCGTAGATATTAGAAGTAATAGGCTTGATAAGTAGGATTTATACCTACTTATCAAGTATCTTTTACTTGAATTATTTGCTTAATCTCATGTTTATTAGTTACTTTTCATGCATTTTGTGTTCATTTTATAGATTATATTCTTGGGAGTTGAAATTGCAAAGAATTGGTATAAAATCGCAAAGAAAGGCAATTCGGACATCGTTTGGGCTTTTATGTTCATTTCATGTTCTTGGCTTAGAACATGGATTACATTGTAGAGCTTCTTCTTAGCTTTCCGGAACAACTTGAATCATTCCAATCGGAGTTCGGATACAAGAGTTATGACATTTGTACCAACGGACGTCGAACGTTACTGTTTTGGGTGGTCATTTACATAGCAGACACTTCAGAGCCACTTTCAGCATTTCTCCAGTCCTTATTTCGAAAAACTCAAAGCATGAAAGTTGTAGATCTATGTCTTCTTTTTCTGGAACATCTTGAATCATCACGATCGGAGTTCAGACAAAGACGATATTGCCATTTTCCCAAAGGACGTCAGAGCAGAAAATATTTCTTCACAAAACCGCCACCGGGGTGGGCGTACCAGCTCCAAAGTAGGCCCCTAGCCCGCCGGGGCGGGCCCTTTTCAAGCCTAGACCCCCGCCGGGGCGGGGGTAGCCTAGAAAATGCGAATTTTGGTCAAAGTTGAGTCCGAGAAGGATTATTTCGATCCGATTGACTCAAGGACTTCCAAGAGGATTTCCAAAAGGACTTAAAGACATGTAAAGAGACTTATAAATGGAGGAGAATCACAAGGATTAGAGGAGATTAGAGACTAGATATAGGATTCCATTATATTAGATTAGAGTAAATTAGATCAAAACACTAGTTCTTATTAGATTTGGAGATTGAAGCAACTTGGAGACCATTGAAGATTCAAAGTAGGAGCAAGGAGGGAGCTTCAATCTACAGACAATAGATTCTATCTTCTCATCTTCTTCTATCTTTATCTTTTAATTATTCAATTGTGGATTCTTAGTTTTAATTCAATAATCATGAACTAATTCTTTATTTGAGATTACAATGGATCTTATTGTGTAGTTTATTTTAATATGCTTCGCTATCAATTATTATGTTATATTATGAGAATTGTCTATTGTGATTTGGACTTAATTGCTTAATTGCCTAGCTATCAATTACCGTGATAATCTATATGAACTCGAGAAGTGAAGTATTGATTTAGATCTTATCATGATAGCATGTGTTTGTGATTTCTACGTAGATGGAATTCATGATTCGTGTTTAGGATAGAGATATGCCTTTACGCCATATGTAATCTTATAGAGAACTTGGCTTTAAATCCTTTTTAATTGTAATTCACATAGAGATATAGTGGATTAGTTAATTAGGGTGTCTTGCTTAATTCTATCATCTGTGGATTTAAGTGAGTATGAGTATTATTCATCAAGAGGTGGTTTTATCTGCTTTAGTGTTTTTGATTAACAATTCAGGATAGAAAATAATTGATGAGAAGTGTGTTAACTTAAATGAAGCAATAAGTGAAGTTGTGATCTTAAATCTCCGTAATCTTAATTTAACTAGTGGTAATTAGAATTAGTTTACTTATAAATTGAAATTCATTCGTTTAAATAAGATTGAATTGGTTACGGGTTAGTACTTGGTGATTTTTATTAAACAATTTCTCGTGGGAATGATACTCTACTTTCACTTTATTACTTGTTGACCACGTATACTTGCGTGTTGTGCATAATTAGATTTTACCCAACAAGTTTTTGGCGCCGTTGCCAGGGAGTTAGTTAATATATTTTTGTTAATATTAGCTTCAATCAAATTAGTCTTAATTTAAACATTTTTTCTTTTTTAATTCTCTTCTTATTTTTCTTTCTTTTCAGGTACCCTAACGGAATTTAATTATCAATGGTCGTATACAAGAATGACTCAGCCAAGGGAAGAAGAGATTGATGGTCTCAATGCATTTTCTGCATTATCAGCACAGCTTGAGACACTTTTGAGGAGGTTGGACGTTGTTGCGATGACAACGTATCAAGGATAGCGATTAATTGCAATTATTGTCTTTGGTAATCATCTGAGTCATCAATGCACCGTTAGTTTTGGGCCGGGACAACACAGTGGTGAATACCTCAACGATTATACATATGCTAATTATCAGCAAGTTTGGGGGTATCACCCGAATTCATCTTGGAGTGATACTTATGAAGACCAATACTACGCTCCAAATCTAACATTCACACCAGAATTTTCATGTCCACCTCCATTGCCACAAGAAGAAAAGCCAAATATGAGGGATGTAATATTGAAGGGCATAACAAACCTAGAGGAGATGAAGATTAGCCAAGAGTTTTCAACCCAAAATTTTAATAATCGGATGGAACAACTCGTCACTACCTCAACTAATGGTCCTTAATACATGGCTTCCGAGACTGAGACAAATAATTCAAGGTTGGAGGAATTGTTGTCCAAGTTCGTAGCATCAAGTGAGGAGAGGAGGATTAATCAAGAGCGATCAATTCAGAATCAAGAGAAATCAATTCAGAATCAATTCAGAATCAAGAGAAATCAATTCAAAATATGCAGAACTAGATGGATCAAATGCTCAAAGCCTTGAACAACTGTCCTCAAAACAATTGGTGTTATGATGATGATTCCGAGGTTGATGAAGTGCCCGAGCCAAATCTACAACTGGGTGAGACACGAGATGTTGAAAAAAAGGAGACAAGTGGGGATAATGAAAATAAGGTCGGTGAAGAACTAACTATGAGTACCAACAAGGATGAGTCGATGTTATTAGTGCCCCAAGTTCCTTCTCGGCCAAAGATCAAGGGTCTAGTTTGATTTGCAAAACCGTGCCCGCTTGGTAGTCATGTCGTCGGCAAGGCTCTTAATGATATGAGAGCTAGTACAAATGTAAAGCCATGGTGGGATAAGGAGGAGAAGATAGAAGAAGAGCCCGTTGTTCTTTCCAAGCCTCAAAGCCCCAATCGAATCATAGGCTCAACGGACGGAAAAGCACCTAGTTATTCAACATTCTCAATTGGGCACATATTTAAACAAAACATGCTAGGTGACTTTAATTAGATAGCCATCACAAATGGGAACCTACCAAAAGCTACATTATTTCCGATGGATGGAGGGTTCCTCAACTATCGAAGAGGAATTGGATAGCGTTGACCAGAAAAAGTCAGGCTGAAAGACTATAATTCAAGCGCTAACTGGGAGGCAACCCAGGAATTTTTCTATTTATTTGCTTTACTTGTTTATTTAGTAGATAGGAATTAATTTGCTTATTAAGTTCTCTTACCAATCCAAGTGCTATTCTAATCCATGTTGTCTCTCTTTAGTGTATGTATTGGAGGTTCAATGGAAAGGCAAAAGATTATGAAAAGGTTATTCAAGTCAAATTCATGTGTGGTGCCCAATTTGTTCCATGCGCCTAATCTATTCTCCAAACTTAGCGGACAAGGAGGAGGATTGCTATATTTTCAGGGAAGTCCTCTACTTTACTTTTTTCTATTTCAGCCATTGAGGACAATGTCTAGTTTAAGTTTGGGGGCATTTTAGTGTCGTATTGCATATAGTTAGTTATTTACATTGTAGTTCATATAGTTACATTTAGTTTTTGCATTCACTTTCTTAAAAAAAAAATCAATCAAAAATCAAAAATAATAGTTAGTTACTATGTTCATCTTGCATAAGTCTAGCTGTTTGATAGTTGAAGTTTATTTTGGCCAATAATGAGATTGGAATTGGGTAGACAAGTATAGTACTTACCATTATAGCTTTGATGTGATTTCTTGTTATGAATTGAGTCTTTTTCTGTTTAAAACTGGTATAATAAGGATAACACAGTAAAAACAACGTGTTGAATGATTGAGTTTAAATTGATACATAAAGGACCTCTAAAGGATAATGCTAGTTTAAATAAGAGAATGACAAGAATAGGCAGTGAAGGCAAAGAATTAGGCAAGAACCTAAGTTTGGGGGAAAAAGTGGGGTATATAAGCTTCTAAAAAAAAGTAGGTTTAAGTTTGGGGGTATTTGATAAGTAGGTTTTATACCTACTTATCCGGTATCTGTTACTTGAATTATTTGCTTAATCTCATGTTTTTAGTTACTTTTCATGCATTTTGTGTTCATTTTGTAGATTATATTCTTGGGAGTTGAAATCGCAAAGAATTGGTATGAAATCGCACAGAAAAGCAATCCGGACATCATTTGGGTTTTATGTTCATTTCATGTTCTTGGCTTGGAACTTGGATTAAATAGTAGAGCTTCTTCTTAGCTTTTCAGAACAACTTGAATCATTCCAATCGGAGTTCGGATGCAAGAGTTATGACATTTGTACCAACCGACGTCGAACGTCACTGTTTTGGGTGGTCATTTACATAGCAGCCACTTCAGAGCTACTTTCAGCATTGCTCCAGTCCTTATTTCGAAAAACTCAAAGCATGAAAGTTGTAGATCTACGTCTCCTCTTTCTGGAACATCTTGAATCATCAAAATCGGAGTTCAGAAGAAGACGTTATGGCCATTTTCCCAAAGGACATCAGAGCAGAAAATATTTCTTCACAAAACCGCCACCGGGGTGGGCGTACAGCTCCAAAGCAGGCCCCTAGCCCACCGGGGTGGGCCCTTTTCAAGCCTAGACTCCCGCCGGGGCGGGGGTAGCCCAAAAAATGCGAATTTTGGTCAAAATTGAGTCCGGGAAGGATTGTTTCGATCCGATTGACTCAATGAATTCCAAGAGGACTTCCAAAAGGACTTAAAGACATGTAAAGAGACTTATAAAAGGAGGAGAATCACAAGGATTAGAGGAGATTAGAGACTAGATAGAGGATTCCATTAGATTAGATTTGAGTAAATTAGATCAAAACACTAGTTCTTATTAGATTTGGAGATTGAAGCAACTTGGAGACCATTGAAGATTCAAAGTAAGAGCAAGGAGGTAGCTTCAAACTACAGACAATAGATTCTATCTTCTCATCTTCTTCTATCTTTATCTTTTAATTATTCAATTGTGGATTCTTAGTTTTAATTCAATAATCATGAACTAATTCTTTGTTTGAGATTACAATGGATATTATTGTGTAGTTTATTTTAATATGCTTCGCTATCAATTATTATATTCTATTATGGGAATTGGCTATTGTGATTTGGACTTAATTGTTTAATTGCCTAGCTATCAATTACCGTGATAATCTATATGAACTCGAGAGATGAAGTATTGATTTAGATCTTATCATAATAGCATGTGTTTATGATTTCTACATAGATGGAATTCATGATTCGTGTTTAGGATAGAGATATGCCTTTACGCCATATGTAATCTTATAGAGAACTTGTGCTTTAAATCCTTTTTAATTGTAATTCACATAGAGATATAGTGGATTAGTTAATTGGGGTGTCTTGCTTAATTCTATCATCTGTGGATTTAAGTGAGTATGGGTATTATGCATCGAGAGGTGGTTTTATCTGCTTTAGTGTTCTTGATTAACAATTCAAGATAGAAAATAATTGATGAGAAGTGTGTTAACTTAAATGAAACAATAACCATGACACAATTATCGGTTGACCACGTATACTTGCATGTTGTGCATAATTAGATTTTACCCAACAATTATCGATAGATCTTTTACCGATAAGGCTAAGAGAATTCGATGTAATTCTAGGTCTGGATTGGTTAATTAACCATAGAGCGATAATAGATTGTCATAGAAAGAGTGTAAACCTAAGGCTTTCTAAGAAACCTGCGATGGTGTTTTATGGTAATAAATCACCAGGACGTTCTTGTTGTCTAACCATGACACAAGCTAGAAAGATGTTGAAGAAGGGGTGTAAGGGTTATCTGTGTCATGTGGTGGATACCCAAAGAGTGGGAGCATCATTGGAACAGATAGCGGTAGTTCAAGAGTTTACGGATGTGTTTCCGGAGGAGTTACCCGGTATTCCGCCAGATAGGGATGTAGAATTTGTAATTGATTTGCTGCCGGGTACGTCACCAGTTTCAAAGGCACCATATAGGATGGCGCCAGTGGAGATGAAGGAGTTAATGGTTCAATTACAGGAACTATTAGATAGAAAGTACATTCAACCGAGTGTGTCTCTGTGGGGAGCCCCAATATTGTTTGTGAAGAAGAAGGATGGGTCGTTACGACTTTGTATCAACTATCGAGAGTTGAACAAGTTAACGATTAAGAATAAATACCCGTTGCACAGGATCGATGATCTATTAGATCAGTTAAAAGGGGAAAATTATTTTTCTAAAATAGATTTGCGTACGGGGTATCATCAACTGAAAGTGAGGAAGGAAGATGTACCTAAGACGACGTTCAAAACTTGTTACGGGCATTACGAGTTTCTGATTATGTTGTTTGGGTTGACAAATGCGCCAGCCGCATTCATGGATATGATGAACAGAGTGTTCAAACAGTATTTGGACAAGTTCGTTGTAGTGTTCATTGATGATATTCTAGTCTATTCTAAGACACCAGAAGATCATGCTGAACATTTAAGGATAGTGTTGGAAACACTACGGAGGGAGAAGTTATATGCGAAATTCACTAAGTGTGAATTTTGGCATGAACAAGTACAGTTTCTAGGACATGTTATAGATAAAGATGGCATATCTGTAGATCCAGCGAAGGTGAACGCAGTAAATGAGTAGGAGCAATCGAAAATGCCAACCGAGGTTAGGAGTTTTCTGGGGTTAGCGGGATACTATAGAAGGTTCATTCAGGACTTTTCTAAATTAGCTACTCCATTGACAAATCTGACAAGAAATTTGGTGAAGTATGAGTGGACAGAAAAGTGTGAAAATAGTTTTCAAGAACTAAAAAGGAGGTTGAGTGAGGCACCTGTATTATCTTTACCAGATGATACAGGGAATTTTATAGTTTATAGCGATGCTTCGCATAGAGGACTGGGTTGCGTGCTCATGCAGCATGGCAAGGTCATTACGTATGCGTCATGCCAGTTAAAAGATTACGAGAATGTCTATCCTACTCATGACCTAGAATTGGCAGCTGTAGTTTTTGCCTTAAAAATATGGAGACATTATTTATATGGGGAAAAATGTGAGATATACACGGACCATATGAGTCTGAAATATATCTTCACACAGAAGGAGTTGAATATGAGGTAGAGAAGGTGGTTAGAGTTGATAAAGGATTATGACTGTGATATCTTATATCATCCAGGGAAGGCGAATGTAGTAGCCGACGTGTTAAGTCGGAAGGGTAGGGAAAATCTGTCAATGTTAATAACTCAGAATGAGTTAATAACAGAGATGACAAGAATGGAGTTAGAAGTTAAGTTACCAAGTGAAACGGTGGAGATGTTATTCTCAATAGAGACTCGGCCAACGATAGTGGAACGGGTTAAGGAAGTACAGATAAGTACTGAAGAATATGAGAGAATGAAAAAGATAATGGAAGATGATGTGAAGACTAAGTATAACCTTTGTGACACCCCCAAATCCGGGTACTTCGATTCCACGAGATTTGGTGTTCACTGTACAAATATCATCTATCTATCTACCCATAATAAATGCAAACCATGCAATAGATAGAAATAAAATCTTCCCTTTTTAGGATTACAACATCTGAATCATAAACATAAACCCAGGTTAAACTAACCTTAAACATCTATGCGGAAATATAAACAATAAGTCTTAAACAACATCATTAACTCAAGTCTAACATAAATACATCATCAAATAAAATAACAAGTCTTCATCACTTGCTAACTTTGCCCTTGCCTTTACTAGTGGAAGGTTCATTGGTTCTTTCATTCTTAACTGCAATGTTATTAATAAGCAAGAGTGAGCACGATTGCCCACAAGTATAACAATATAACAATGAATAATAACATGCGAGAGAAATAATAACTTCTGAAATAAAAGCTCAACTTTTGAATCAAGAATGAATAGCAAGAATCAAAAGATTTCTGAGGGTCATAAGACCTTGAACTATGTCCTAGGTTATCAAGGGTTATACTTGAAACCTTTAACAGTCATAAGACTATGGACCTTTCTACTCGTACTTAGGGGGATCAACCCTTAGTACCATACTGTGCACAATATCTTAACGCTAACGCATAAGTAAATCCCTTTGCAGGGTTGTTCATCTCAGTTTGGCATTCAAGTCCGCACCAAAGGAAGTTTAGTTTGGAGAATTCAATAAGAGTTCTAAAATTTAGAACGTTCATCAACTAAGGGCTAGTTGAATCAATAAAGTTCACTAGTCTAATAAGGTTCAACAATAATGATATTTAATTTGAATAATAATCTCAAGAAGTATACAATGGGATAATTATTGTATAACTGAATCTTGCTTGAAAAGATAATCAATCTTTAATATAACATTTGAACTTGAATAATAGTAATGATAATTTACTCGAGGTAAATAATAAACTTAAACAATAATGACAAGTAAGGTTAGAAAACTTGCCTCGTGCATAGATTACACTTTAACTAAACTCGTTTTTTGAATTTAATCCTACATACCATTCATATTCACAATACTAGTTAATTAAAACTTAACTAATCATCAATGATCATTCTTTTGTCTAAACTTTGGTTATGACTATACTTAGTCAAATTATCACATTTACTGTCACATAATATCACTTCATGAATAATAATTTAATTATGCATTCCATAACTCAATCTACATGTAATTATGTTATTTACATGTTAAACATCTATTTTATCATTACATTATACTTCTAACATGTTTACATGTTCATTACATTAAATTACTAACACATTGCTAGACTTAATCATTTTAAAATCTCATTTCGAACTTTTCGGAGAGTGCCATACTACTTCATATATTTGTACTCAAAGTCGAGGCGCGATGGCTGCCTTGAAATGGACTATTGGTGATGTGGCTTGACACTTGGCGCTGCGGCTCGAGAAGTAAGGCACGAGTCTGGCGCCGCGGTGCGGCGAACCAGAAACTATTCTGCAATTCGCGAAAATTGCAGAACACAGCCAAAAACTCCAATTAAATTACTACTACACGAATTTAATCATACCCACATGTTATAATTCATATATAATCAATACCCAACACTTATAGAGTGATTTTAACCCATTAAAACACATAATCACAGAGTTAAAGTCTATAATTTCACTGACTTTGATGTTCTTGAAGGTTTTGAAAATAAAACATGAAAATTGACACTACGGATTCGTTATAACACCGAATCCGTTCATTTAAACTTTGGTCTCTTCGTATCAACATGCATAACAACATACGAGTGTAAAATTTAGGGATAATATACGATCAACACATGAAATATCACGTATAAGGCCATATGGCCAAAACCCAAACTCTGTAATTTATGAAAAACATATACGACATGTGTTTTCATGAAACTGATGATATTGTTTACATAATATATATAATTAAATATGATTTGATAACATCTTAACCTATATATGCACATAAACCTTATAATTTCCCATCATAGAGACATTACAAAAAACTGTGAAAGCCATTTTTATAAAACTCAAACAACGTAAAATAGAAATTGGGAATAAGGAGATTACCCTGTAGAGTATAAATTAGTAGGCTTAGATTCCTCACTCTCAATTCTCTTTCACAGACTCACAATTTCTCTCTGACAAACTCTCTCTGATTTTCTCTCTGTGAATAGTTTATAGACTTAGCAATAATGAAAGGAGAATACGTAGAAATATCAACTGAGCCTTTATGCGCAGAGTGAAAGTAGTATGCATACAAGCCAATCATGTTTGATGATAAAGCATATACTTTGTAACAATCTTATTCATTTATTAATAAAAAGTATTAATTTATTAAAGGCTTTTAATTATCTACATGATGTTTGTTTTATAATATGTGATAAACCCATAGTTTTAAGCAATGCTTTTAGAATAATGATGATGATCATTCTAATGAGATCTAAATTTGAAAGCTTAAAACTAAAATAGTTCCCAATCATTGGATTACTAAATTGGGGATTAGTGAATCCGGATAGATTGGTACATACGTTGCTTGCTCATTGGATGAGGATGATTGATCTCATGATCATTTGTGTGGAGACACTAAAGCAAGTATGTAGGTGCTTATTAGAGAATAAGTTCAATTGAACGTTGGCTCGCTAAGGAATACCTAATGGAGTTTTACTTGCCGTCAATAGGAATTCTCAGTAGTGATAGTAGTCTGAAGTAATCCTTGGACTTGAGATCATCATAGTATCTTGTGTATGATGAGTTATACTTTGACTTATTCCTTAAGACCCTTAGGGTATATCAAAGGGTATGCTTGGGTATAATAAGTTGTATATGGAGATAATGTATGATCAATAAAGAATCTACCACTTCTAATAAAAGAAGAGAAATGTCCTATGTGATTCGATAAATGACAACCCAGTAGTCCTTGGCCAAGGCAGAATGAAATTAGAAAGGAGTTTCTAATTTGCATTATTTGGAGTTGTGCATTTAAGAGTCGAAATACATATAATTAAATAAAATAAGACTTGACAGAAATTCCATGTCTTATATTTAATTGGGACATTGTATAGTGGAAGGATTGAATTGTACGGTAACTATTTACTCAAAGGTTCTTTAATGATTAATGTTGAAATCTATATTATCTGGAAAGTCGTTGATCGCTAGGGAGGCTTATCCCTATTGTAGAATAAATATTATTTATTTAAATAAATTAATTGTTTAATTTATTTATTTAAATAAGATTAGAATTGTTCTAATTGATTTATTCACAACCGGTTTAATATGGAGAACCTAAAGGGTCACACCATAAAAGGAAGAATAATTATTTAAGAAGTTAATGGCATAATCGTAATAATATAGTTATGTATATTTAATTTAATCTATGGTGATAGAATAAATTAAATAGCTTAATATTTATTATTTAATATTTTAGAAATATTAAATACAAATTAATAAGAGGAGTCTTATTAATATTATTACAATTATTATTATTTTAATTTCTAAAAGAGTTTAGGAATTAATTTAATATAAGTACTCTCATTTATTCCTAATTGGATTAGGAAGGAAAATTAGTTAAAGGAGTTTAATTAATTATTCCTAATAAGATTAGGGAGCTTAATTAATTAAAAGAATTTAATTAATTAAATAAAACCCAATTCCTTAATTGTTAAGGTGGGTTGCCCACATCTATAAATAAGAGGAGTCTTATTATGGGTGTGGGGGTTGTTGACTTTTTCAACATACGTAATAATTCCAATTAGTTGGAGAGTACGTTCTTTTCTATAGAGATAGAAAACTAGGGTTTGAGCCAAATAACCCATCTTCTTGAATCTTTATTTTTCCTTGGTGGATCACCTCTAGAGGCCAAACATATGGGTGGCTAACGTTGATCAAAGGAAGGAACAAAACCCCGGTGGATTCAAGTTGAACGCGAAAGGATTTGGAGGTGAACTTGTACCTGAGGAAGCTCGATCTTCAAGGGTATGATTTTATTCTTTATCTTTTCGTTTAATTAATAATTATGCATAAAGGGTGATCCGGGTATATGGTTTGTAAATTTTTAAACTCTGATTTTACACGTTTCCACATTTTTATGCAATTTGATTGCGTTGATGAATATTACAAACCTAACAGTGGCATCAGAGCCAAACCTTTATGCGAATTATTAATTGTTTTAAATTTGATATGTATATTGATATGTGTTTAGAACAATTTAATTGGGCATAATTTGTTTGTATAAAATAAAAAAAAAATCGCGAAATACTTGATTTCGCTTAATTCACGTGATACTGCCATGCTAAATAGCGATTTTTTTTTCTTCTTGCTGCCATGTTAATCCTTTGAATCATGGAAAACAAAAAAAAAATCGGCAGCAGGAGCAACAAAGCTATGCCATGCACGTGACAACCGAATTCTTATTCTTAATTGGTAACATGTTACCGAAAAGCAAGCAACGGAAAACAAAGGATTATATAGTATATATATAATAACGTGGCCAGCGAATTGTTTTAAAAAAAAGGAACTTGCCATGGTTTTTGAAAAGGAAGCATACAAAGTTTTGAAACAAAAACAAGTCACGGAAATCAAGGGACGTGATGTAGAGTCATGTGATTATATATATAATATTTACGGTAATATAATATATATATATATTATATATATAATATTTACGGTAATATATATTATATATATAATATTTACGGTAATATATATTATATATATAATAATATTTACTAATAATATATATATATATATATATATATATATATAAATATGAAATAAGATTTCATATTATTCAAAATAAAGGAGTTTATTTGTGAATAGGAAAAGAATTAGTGTTTCCTTTAACAATTTTGTTTTTTTACATGGAATTGGATTCCATAATTAATTAAAATAAAGGAGTTTATTTTGATTAAAGATTTTGATTAAAATAAAATAGTTTATTTTATTCAAAATTGGATAAATTAAAATAAAATAGTTTTATTTTGATTTAAATTTGGATTAAAATAAAGGAGTTTATTTTAATTCAAAATTAGATTTTATACTAACTAAATTTTCCCATTAAATGATATCAATATATATATTAAATGTTTATTATTCATAAGATGAATGTTATTTATCGATACATATGGTGATGTGTATGATAATAAATGGGATTGATTATGGACTATTGACCAATATGATTGGATTTTATTTTAGTTGGATGCATGAATGTATGGGTTTTATTAAATGGGGTCTGCGTACCTCGCCTTCTCTAATTTTTTCTTAATGTAAATTCTATCTCTCTCTATGTACTTCCCTCGATCACGATCAAGGTTTCTATTTATTTTAAATAGTTTTGTAATAGGAATAGTTAGAATTATTTTGAAGAATTGAGAGATCAAGGACAAGAAGCGCATGAAGATCCATTTGTAATGGAGCCCGGGTTTAAATGTAATAGTTATATTTAAATATTATTTCTTGCACCCTAGGGTTTGACCTTTTGGTTCACTTGGTGGCTCTAGTGAACCAAACTAGAATAAAAGTCCATAATCAATCCGGGTAGAATATAATATTCTATATGTGCATGCTTATACTATATATATTATATATTATGCAAACATGCTTCGTATTTAATTAATATAACGCGTATTATATATATATATATATAAATGCTAAAACAAGATGAGACAAATTAATAACAAACCCCTCAATTTTTATATTAAGTCCTAAGCGTTCAAAGATATTTGGAATATCGAACGTCAGCTTAAGCCTTACGGCATGATAAAATTAATAGAGTATTAAATATTTAATATGAGTTTGTTGTGTCACCACAAGGCAAGTATTAAGTATTTAAGATGTTAATTTATCACATTTGATGCTTATAAAGAAAATTGAACAATATTATTTTGTTGTGTCACCACAAGGATGATATTTTTCTTTTTGAATATATGGAGTGCTAGGTCGGACTTAACTTGGATAATTTTGATTCTTGGATGTGCCACCACTTGATCAAAATAATCTAAGAGGCAAAATACAAGGAGTTGCATAGTTGATGTAATTGACAAAAGTTGTCTACCTATTTATTTATATATAGTTTGTTGTGTCACCACAAGGCTATATACATTTGAAATGGGATCCTTATTCTCACTAGCAAATCTTTAATTAGATTTTGCCGAACTATATAAGTGAGGTAATATAGTTTAAAAAAAATAGTGGGAGATACCAATTTAAAACAAGACCTAATTTATTTTGGTAATTAATAAAAGAATGTATGTTAAAATGTTGTTAATTACAAATTCATTTAAAGAATTTTACAATGTCTAAAATTACTATCACTTGCGAAGCATATTAGATGCTAAATTAACGCAATCAATTAAAAGCGGATTTGTTAAGAAATTTGAGAATAGTTCTCATAGTGAAAAAAGCTATCTTATGTCCTTATCGCCTATCCTCGCAATGGTTGCGCATAATGCCTCTGAGGAAGAGATTGCTACTTTTAGAAAGTGGCAAGATGATGCACTGATTATTTCAATGCATCATGCTCGCATCCATGAGTAATGAGCTTCAAACACAAGATGAAACTATGGATGCTCCTACTATATTCCCGCACATCAAGTAGTTGATGGTGAGGAAAGTAGGGCCGATGGATATCGAGATATCTAAGGAGCTCTTCCGATCTAGAATGGCCAATGGCACTATAGTATGCATAAAAAGTTCTTAACATAATCAATTTGATTGATCAATTAGACAACCGGTTTTGTCATGGATGGAGAGTTGAGCCAAGATTTGATCTTGCACTCACTCCGGGACTCCTTTCACAATTGTTGTGAATTTTTCATATGGACAAGCTAGATATCGGCCTCACGATTTGCTTAACGTGTTGAAAAATGTTGAGAGTCACTTTCCAAACAAGAAAAACCAAGTCTTCATCGGTAGGGGCAAAGAATCTTCTCGAAAAGAAGAACGATTCAAAGAAGGTAAATGAAAAGGCAAAAACAAAGGATAATAAGAACAAAACGATCTTGGATAGCAAAGGAGTTTGCTTCCACCGCAATAAGCCCGGACAATCGGAAAGAAATCTGCGAAAGCGTCTTGCGAGAGCTAGCCAAAGAAGCTTAGTGAAGTTTTGGTTATAAATACAAATTTGTTCATGATTTAAAATAAAAAAAAAAAAGTCAAGGTTCTACTTGGGTATTGGATACCGACTTTGGTTATCATAAATATAGATTTATGAAGGACCAAGCGTAAGTAGAAAGCTAAACAAATATAAGTAATCCTATGTATGAAATGTAACAAAGGTTGCCATATTAGCCATAGAAACTTATAGTTTAGCAATGCCTACGGCAAATCTATTAAGTCAATAAGTTGTTATTGTATTCCAGTTCTTGTTAAAGATATTATTTCCATTTTTATTGTTGGACAATGAAATCTTTGGTATTATAATTAAGAACAATTGTTGTTCTATTTATAATAATAATATTTTGTATAGAATCGAATATTACTTAATAAATTTTGTATACTTGACTTACATGAAAATAATTTTGCAAATTGAACAAACTAGTATAAGAAAAGGAGATGATCATTCAAAGAGTTGAATGTGTGTATTTGCTAAAATACAAGTGTGAATTATTTGAAAGGTTCAAAGAATTCAGAAGTGAAACAAATTAGCAATGTATTAAGATTCTTTGATTAGATCAAGGAATAAATACTTGTGCAATAAGTTTCTAGATCATCTCAAATGGTTTTCTCATAATGGACACATCCTGATACGTAATAATTGATTGATGAATCTGAATGAAAAATCGTACCTTGTTGGACATGGTGCGGTCCATAATGATTTTACCGACATTCCAATATCCTTCTGGGATAATGTCCTAGAAATGATTTGATATCTACGAAAAATGGTAACCTCAAAATCCGCCCCAAGACTCCATAAAAGTTATGGACGGGGAGGATTCCTAATCTTAAGTATGTTAAGATAAGGGTTGTCCAACTTATGTGAAAAGGTTTCAAAGGATAAGCTTGGGACAAGATTTGACAAGTACAATTTGTGGGACATCCTAAAGTAAGTTTAGGGTATATGTTCTATAATCCGACTTAGCAAAAGGTGTTTGTTGTGAAACACGCTGCCTTCTAAGATAAATGTGTTTATTATTGAAGGGGCTAGTGGGAGGATAATAGATCTTGAAGAGTTCAAGAACCACAAAACACTATAAGTCAAATAAGAGGAACTCAGTAGATGTACCTATTGTACCACAACCCAATCGTAAATCGAATAGTACCAAGATACACAGGAGGTATGGATTCATCATGGATGATGATGATGAGGTACGTATCATAGAAGATGATGATCCAGTTACATACGATGAGGTAAGACTTTTAGTGTGTACAAAAGGGTCAGTGGGAGCGTCGTGAAATTTTTAGTATTATATGTTGATATACTACGGATGAGAAATTACATATCAATGCTACAATCAGAAAAGATAAAGTTGTCTAAACATTCCTCCATGAATGGTTTGGGAAGAGTATCTTAATTGGGGATAAAATCTATATAGATAGATACAAGATGATGCTCGACTTAACCCAAGGAACGTATATTCATTTGATGCTAAAATCGTTTAGCATGGCAAACTCCAAGAGATGTCTCATGTCGATGAGCTATGGAGTGTATCTCTCTTAATAGTCCCCACAAACTCCTGAAAAGAGAGATTGCATGAGTGACAATCATGTATGCAATGAAATATACGAGACCTGATGTTGATCAGTCATATTATGGAGAAGTTCACTATGAGTCAGTGAAAAACATCTTAAAGTGCTTAACCTAAGACTAAGGATGTGATCATATTCATGATGGGTCTAAATTAAAACTAGAGGGCTTAATGACTCAAGTTTTTCGACGCACCAAGACGACGAAAAATCCACTTTAAGGTAAAGGGTTACCTTGAACAAGGTGCGATGAATTGAAAGGTTCCAAACAAAGAAAAGAGTTCTTTGGTTTAGTGATAAAGACAAAGTATATAGCTATAAATGAAGTCGCAAGTTGATTGTTTGGATTAAAAGTTCATTACGTAACTAGAATAGTTCCTAAGTCTCATCTTGGATCTAAACATGTGTTGTGGCACTTTCATTTGATTATTAGAATCATTGAAAGATGGGAAATCACTATAGAGATAGTGGACTCTCAAGAACAACATTGCATATCCATTAACTAAAGCTTATCCAATAGCGAGATAATCGTCACTTAGAGAAGAAGAGTATAAGATACCATGACGATTGGCTTTTAGCAAGTGGGAGATTGAAAGTAGTATACATACAAGCCAATCATGTTTGATGATAAAGCATATACTTTGTAACAATCTTATTCATTTATTAATAAAAAGTATTAATTTATTAAAGGCTTTTAATTATCTACATGATGTTGTTTTATAATATGTGATAAACCCATAGTTTTAAGCAATGCTTTTAGAATAATGATGATGATCATTCTAATGAGATCTAAATTCTTAGAAAGCTTAAAACTAAAATAGTTACCAATCATTGGATTACTAAATTGGGGATTAGTGAATCCGGATAGATTGGTACATACGTTGCTTGCTCATTGGATGAGGATGATTGATCTCATGATCATTTGTGTGGAGACACTAAAGCAAGTATGTAGGTGCTTATTAGAGAATAAGTTCACTGAACGTGGCTCGCTAAGGAATACCTAATGGAGTTTTACTTACCTGTCAATAGGAATTCCTGTAGTGATAGTAGTCTAAGTAATCCTTGGACTTGAGATCATCATAGTATCTTGTGTATGATGAGTTATACTTTGACTTATTCCTTAAGACCCTTAGGGTATATCAAAGGGTATGCTTGGGTATAATAAGTTGTATATGGAGATAATGTATGATCATCAATAAAGAATCTACCACTTCTAATAAAAGAGAAATGTCCTATGTGATTCGATAAATGACAACCCAAAGAGTCCTTGGCCAAAGCGTAATGAAATTAGAAAGGAGTTTCTAATTTGCATTATTTGAGTTGTGCATTTAAGAGTCGAAATACATATAATTAAATAAAATAAGACACGACATGAATTCCATGTCTTATATTTAATTGGGACATTGTATAGTGGAAGGATTGAATTATACGGTAACTATTTACTCAAAGGTTCTTTAATGATTAATGTTGAAATCTATATTATCCGGAAAGTCGTTGATCATTAGGGAGAACTTATCCCTATTGTAGAATAAATATTATTTATTTAAATAAATTAATTGTTTAATTTATTTATTTAAATAAGATTAGAATTGTTCTAATTGATTTATTCACAACCTGGTTTAATATGGAGAACCTAAAGGGTCACACCATAAAAGGAAGAATAATTATTTAAGAAGTTAATGGCATAATCGTAATAATATATTATGTATATTTAATTTAATCTATGGTGATAGAATAAATTAAATAGCTTAATATTTATTATTTAATATTTTAGAAATATTAAATACAAATTAATAAGAGGAGTCTTATTAATATTATTACAATTATTATTATTTTAATTTCTAAAGAGTTTAGGAATTAATTTAATATAAGTACTCTCATTTATTCCTAATTGGATTAGGAAGGAAAATTAGTTAAAGGAGTTTAATTAATTATCCCTAATAAGATTAGGGAGCTTAATTAATTAAAAAATTTAATTAATTAAATAAAACTCAATTCCTTAATTGTTAGCGTGGGTTGCCCACATCTATAAATAAGAGGAGTCTTATTACGGGTGTGGGGTTGTTGACTTTTTCAACATACGTAATAATTCCAATTAGTTGGAGAGTACGTTCTTTTCTATAGAGATAGAAAACTAGGGTTTGAGCCAAATAACCTATCTTCTTGAATCTTTATTTTTCCTTGGTGGATCACCTCTAGAGGCCAAACATATGGGTGGCTAACGTTGATCAAAGGAAGGAACAAAACCCCGGTGGATTCAAGTTGAACGCGAAAGGATTTGGAGGTGAACTTGTATCTGAGGAAGCTCGATCTTCAAGGGTATAATTTTA
This sequence comes from Panax quinquefolius, assembly GCA_020205615.1. NCBI lineage: Eukaryota > Viridiplantae > Streptophyta > Magnoliopsida > Apiales > Araliaceae > Panax > Panax quinquefolius. The sequence goes on along the minus strand of CM035171.1, from coordinate 80,363,856 downwards.
TTCTTTATCTTTTCGTTTAATTAATAATTATGCATAAAGGGTGATCCGGGTATATGGTTTGTAAATTTTTAAACTCTGATTTTACACGTTTCCGCATTTTTATGCAATTTGATTGCGTTCATGAATATTACAAACCTAACACAGAGTTGAGGTCAGTTGCTCCCTACGTGGTTTAACTGCCCTCAACTCCCCTTAAGGTCTCATTTGGCTAGCCTTAAAGGCTTATACCCAATTAATTTAATAAACTCATTTATCATATAGTTTAAATCATGTCACACCCACTTGCACAATAAATCAAATATCTTATTTAATATAAATAAAATATAATAACTTCTCATAAATTCACATAGTCATATATTTAATTTTCTCATTAATTAATAATGTCAAATTATTAACTCTCTAATTAATAATTAAATTAATTAAAATAACATCATGCTTAATTAAATATTTCATTTAATTCAATAAGTTCACATAAATACATATTTGAATAATAATTATTCTCTACATTAATTTAATAAATGTAACACATATAATTAAATTAATCTACCACAATTGCATCAATTAATTATTTAATCTAATAATTAAATCATCGAAAAATATTTATTTAATTCAATAAATATTAAAATTAATTTTACAAAATCTTGTTTGTCACATCTTTCCCCCCTTAAAAGGATTTTGTCCCTAGAATCACGACTCAATAAATTCGACCCGTTACATTCTCCCCCCCCCCTACAAAGATTCTATCCCTAGAATCGCTTACACATAATTAAGTATAACTGAGGGTAATTCTTCATCATATTCTCTTCGAGTTCCCACGTAGCTTCTTCAGCGTTGTGGTTCCTCCAAATTACCTTAACAGAATGTATAACTTTATTTCTGAGAACTTGTTCTTTTCAGTCGACAATTTGGACAGGAATTTCTTCGTAAGATAAGTCTTTTTCAAAATGTAGGGGTTCATATTCAATTACATGCTTGTAATCGGCCTTGTAGGGTCGTAACATAGAAACATGGAAGACGTTGTGGACATTCTCGAGTGCTGGAGGTAAGGCTACCTCGTACGCGACTTCTCCGATTCTACGTAATACTTCAAATGGTCCAATGAATCTTGGACTCAATTTTCCTTTCTTTCCGAACATGATCTTTCCCTTCCAAGGAGAGACCTTCAAGAAAACATAACTACCTAATTCAAATTCGATATTTTTACGACGTGGATCAGCGTATTTCTTCTATCTATCTTGAGCAGCTACCAGTCGCGCTCGGATAACTTTGACTATTTCTGCTGTTTGTTGTACCAATCCTGGCCCTAGCAATTGCCTTTCACCAACTTCATCCCAATAAAGTGGAGTTCTGCACTTTCTGCCGTATAACGCTTCATAAGGCGGCATGTCAATACTAGCATGGTAACTGTTGTTGTAGCCGAACTCTACTAACGGTAGGTGATCATCCCAATTTCCTTTAAAGTCCATCACACAGGCTCTTAGCTTATCTTCTAATGTCTAAATCTTTCACTCACTCTGTCCGTCTGTTTGAGGGTGGTATGCTGTACTCATTCGCAATTGCGTTCCCATACATTCCTGTAGACGTTTTCCAGAAATTCGATGTGAAGCGCGGATCTCTATCAGAAACAATTGACACCGGAACTCCATGCCTTGAAAAAATCTCTTTTACGTATAACCTCGCCAACTGATCTAAGTTCAATCTGATTTTGATCGGAAGGAAGTGTGCGGATTTCGTCAGTCGGTCAACGATAACCCATACTGCGTCATAGCCTTTCTGAGTCATCGGAAGGCCAACCACAAAGTCCATTGTAATATGTTCCCATTTCCATTCTGGGATCTCTAACGGTTGTAGCAATCCACTCGGTCTCTGATGTTCTACCTTCACTTTCTGACAGGTCAGACACTTGGCAACACATTCTGCAACATCACGTTTTAAATTCGGCCACCAGAAATGTTGTCGAAGATCTTGGTACATTTTGGTACTACCAGGGTGAATCGAATATCGTGAACTATGAGCCTCGCTCAAAATATCTTCCTTAATCTCTTGTACTGGCGGTACCCAAATTCTACTCTCAAATCTCAAAGATTCCTTCCTTATCCATCTTAAATCTTTGCCTTCGGTTCCTTCAGATATCTTCTTTGTAACCTTTTTACATTCTTCGTCCTGAAGCTGAGCCTCCTTTACTTTATCTAGTAGAGTTGTACCAGATTGCATCTGAAATAGCTTCTCATCAATCTCCATAGTATACTTCACTTCCAACTCTAGTTTCTCCATTTCTACAATTAGCTCCTCCTTAGCAGTCAACATCATCAATTTCTCACGACCCTTTCTACTTAAGGCATCAGTAACCACATTTGCTTTACCCGGATTGTAAGACCCCGAAATTTTTTTAAATAAAAAGGAATTTCCTTTATTTATTATTTTGAAATAGTAAGGGTGGATTTGATTAATGTGGTTAGTTATGGGTAAAATGCGCAAATATTTTAAATAAGCAAGTGGTGATAAAATATTCATTATCGCTTGGGAATATTCGTTTGGTCGTGGAATATTCGTGACGCGTCAGGGGGAATATTCGTATGCGACCAGTGCAATATGTATGTGTGGGCCCCATAACTGAAAGCGATTGGATGAAGAAAACGACAAAAATAAGTTGTTTTTAAATAACTACACCAGTAGTTGTTACCAAGTAATCATGTTGAATACCCGGTGGTTAAAACACACTAATACGCTGTTGAACAAGAGACTTTCGTGATTGCACCAATTATTGATTCTTACGTAAGAAGGCACTACTCAATAATGGTTACAGTATTAATGCTTAAAGATTTTATTAAGTTAATAATTGTCATATTGATATTTTATATTCTCATTGTTGTTTCAATAATTGTCATTACACAAGATTTTTCTTTATCGAAGCAATAATTCATATTATCCTAATAATATTATTAGATAACATTATTGGCAATGTCTAGAAAGTTCATGCCTAAGGAGAGGTTTGGTCACCTAATCATTGCGCGCCAAGAAGAAGAAATTCTTATTGAAAGCCCCTCTTCCTGAACCCGCCTCGTTGTCAATATTGTGATTCTGTAATATTATTTGTGAATAATTAATTATTGATTTATATGATGAGGAAAATATTGATTTTATGTGGATATAGATGGAGAAAATTTTTAAAATGACAATTGTTGAAAATTAATATTTTATCTTTTTCTCCGATAAAATAATTCATTTAAATATATTATTTTAATAATATATTAACTATGATATTTTTACAACGAATGTGGGATATATGAGTATACGAGGAGGAAGAGTATTTTTGTTGCAATAAATGTTTAAAACATGTTAAACATGCTCTGTGGACCCCATTTATTGATTGAAAATTTGATTATAGCACATAAAATTGCCCGCTTGTGGATTTCGGTCAATTTCTGATTGGAATTTGGAAAACTTTATTCTGCAAAGTTGTAGAGAATTGAATTTCCTATAAAAACTCAAGAGATTCGAATTTTCTGATGAAAGGGCTATTTATTATGAATTATTGAAGTTCCAAAGTCTCAAAATAATTGATTTTTGAAGTTTAAAATATTTAAAATTAGAAAAACGTTTTTTCTTATTTTTTCTAGAAGGTGGCATGTGTTTGATGGCTGAAATCAGATTCTAGACATGTGTAGAAAATAATATAATTATATTATTAATTTATTAAATTTTCTGCTTTGTGTTTCTAAGCATTTTCCTATAAATAGGTGCTTAGGTTAGAATTGAAAATCACACCGTAAATCAAGTTTTCTCTCTCTATATTATCGAGCGTATTCTTGTGAGTATTTTGAGTATACTTTGAGTATTGCTATACTGGCAAAGTCCAAGTCATAGCCTATATCCTGTGTTTCGGATAAAATCTTGATCTTTCGAGGTAAGGGATATTATTTTTTCAGTAATGATATTATTTCTTCAATATCATTATAATCGAAATGTTGATCCGAAGTTTTTATCAAATTTGAAACTTTTTCATGCTCTGGGTTACTATTCATGGGTTACTATTCATGAGTTACTATTCACGAGTTACTATTCATGAGTTACTATTCACGAGTTACTATTCATGAAGCGTGAAGATGTTTTTGTGGAATTTCTATCTTTTGGTGTCGGAGTTACTATTCACGATACTAAGACTATTCACGATACTGGCACTATTCACGTATATCGGTACTATTCAATTTAAAAATAAAATTTCTTCTTTTCGTCTAAAACATCTATTCGGATACTAACTCGATTGTATCCATGTTTTGATCATTCTTGAATTTTACACCACTATGATTATTTTTGAGGTATTTTTGGACGTGGATAAAACCAAGTACGAATCCTTAATCCTTAATCCTTGTCATTTTGTTTCAATCGATTCGCTTTTTTAAAAAAATATATATTTTTCATCATCATCTTGACCTTAAATGATGATATTATGGAATATCTTTGGCCCGTAGTGCAAAGATGAATGATTTCTCGAAGAATATCTTTGGCCCAGTAGTGCAAAGATGAACAGTGTTGAGATGAACATGACCGATTGATTAATATCTTTGGCTCAGTAGTGCAAAGATGAACAGTGTTTAAATGAACATGACTTAATCGATGAATATCTTTGCCTGTAGTGTGTGAAAAGATGAATATTTGATTCCGTATGTATATTGATTGATGTTACAGGATAAAATATTGATGATGGACTATTAAATTCATAGATTATAGTAGATTTCATTCTCTACGTAACTCTTCTATGAATTATTATTTCACGCGAATATTGATTTAAAATTTGTTGTCTATTGTATTCTATCGATTTTTCCTGTTGAAGACTAACGATAATTTGTTGTATATTATCTTAGTCATAATATTCTTTACTGGGCTAGTTGAGCTCACCCTTTTCCTTGTTGATCCATTTTTCTTCTCAGGAGGCGAGAATGTAGCGAGTACTAGTTGGGGTATAGAATGAAGGTTCTAGAGAGAGTTGTTTAGTAGTCCTCACCATTTTTGTAAAATAATGAATCAATAATTATGATGGAGATTTATTTGCGTGTGGATATTGTCTAGATGGCAATATCTGTATTTAAACTCAAAGTTTATATGTTGTAATAATAAAGTTGTAGTTATTTCGCACTATGTATTTGGCGACTTCGAAATGGGTTGGATGGAATGGACCTATTTTGGGGCGTCGCCACAAATGTATCGAGCTTAGGATATGATCTCCAAGAGATCGGGAATAGAACTAGGAGGGAGAGACGAGTAAATCATTCGCTAGTGTGTCCTACCTAAGCTTATTTGTTAGTTGGTCAAGATATAGGGATATTATGTGATATATTGATTTCCTTAATTAACCTTTATTTTATGACAAAGATTTGAGAATGTCGAATCGAGAATATTAACGATGGAGTAAATGAGACCGTGGAGATGCCTGTACTTACCAACGAGGAGAACGCGTCAGTCGCAATGTGGCAATGTTCCTCCCGTGAACAACACCACCGAAAGATGATGAACGAGGGATGTTTAGAAGCTTTTTGCAGCTTCATGCAAAATCGACGAGGAGACTCGTGTTCAAAATACAGAGGAGGAAATTATAGCAATTCACGGTGGTCACAAACAAGCAGCTTCAAAGAGTTGGGACCACCGACTTCAGGGAAAGCCGGATCCGATTAAGGCGAGACGTGGGTCAAACAAATTACCAAGATATTCGATGTCTTGGGATGCACGGAGGAACAGAAAGTTCCATTCGCCACCTTTATGTTCCGTGGCGGCGAGGCGACATCGGTGGGAATCAGGTAGGCGTACCCATCCAAATTGCACTCAAAGATGTCATGGGAGATGTTTGAGAAATAGCTCAATGACAAGTACTTCCCTGAAAGTATTCGGCTATATGAAGGAAGTGGAGTTTATTAGACTAGAGCGAATAACATGACGGTGTCCCAAAGACGAGGCAAAGTTCATGAGTTATCCAGTTTTTCACCTCATTTGGTGGAGAATGAGGAACGATGACGCGGATGTTTCGATAGGTTTGAAACCCGACATACGCCAAGATCTCATTTCTCATAAATTTTCTCTATTCGGATGTTGTCAACAGGGCTCAACATGTTAGAGCGAGATAACGAGTACGCTCAACCGAGGGACCATAACCAGGATCATACTCAAGATAGCGATCATCGTAATAACGATAACCAAATGGAGAAAGAAGAATACAGACAAAGGCGGTAACCACTACTGTGTGGTAATCATGGCCATGAAAATAGAAGAAGCGAGTCAGAGGAGATTTTAAAAGAGGAGATTTAACAACGAACATGTGAAGACGATAGTGTTTAAAAAAGAATCGGTTCTAAGGAGGAGAACGACCACCGGTCAGATATATGTTACAAATGCGGAAAGAGGGACATATCAGGCTCAAACCGCCTGGCAACAGTTCAAGGTATGCTATAGTTGTGGAAAGGAAGGACATATCGCCGAGATTATACGATATCGAAACCCAAATTCAAATGAGAATGGTGACTCAAAAGGATGTCCCGTAAAAGTCAAAGTCAATCGGTTCTCGGAAGAGCGTTTGTCGTGACCGGTCAAAATGCGAGGAACCCAAACGGTTAGCACTTTAAGTTAGTTAATTATAAATTCTTGCGAAGTTTATACCTTACTAGATACCGGTTCTACCCATTCTTTTATCTCTCTTGCTTGCGCCAACGCTTTGAACTTGACTACGAGAAATTAGACTTTGACCTATTTATGGAGACTCAGATTAGAGAAACTTTCATTACATCCGTTGTTTAAAAATCTTGCTTGATTCAAGTTGGCACTATCACATTACCTGTTAACCTTATTTCTATAGAGATATTTGCTTTTGATGTGATTTTAAGGTTAACTACTCATCATGCCAAAATTAATTACTTTCGTAAGGTTGTTAGTTTTCATATTCCTAAGCAACCTGTTATTCAAATTCAAGCAATCAAACCATTGTAGTCAAACATTTTCATATCAAGCTATGAAGTCATTCGTTTATTACGGATGTCAAGTTTTCTTAATCCATGTTATGGATTTGAATAAAGACACGCCGATTTGAATAATATTCTTGTTGTTATTGATTTTTCCCGACGATTTTAAAGAGAATTTCTTGGCTTACTCCCAAAGCCTGATATTAAATTTTGTATCGACTTTGAACCCGGTACAAAACTCATTTCTAAAATCTCATATCGAATGGCTCCTATTGAACTTCAGGAGTTAAAAATTCAACTATAGAATTTGGTACCTGAGCCTTTATTTTGTGACTTCCTTTGGAATTCACCTAAGCCGACTCTCTCTGTAGGGGACGCCATATTCGTATGCGATAGTAAATCGATAGGTGTCATTGTGACGTGCTATCCAAGATTGGGATATGAGTCACGCTTGAGAGCAACCTAAGTCAATGTCGAAATACGTAGCTTTCAGGCTTAGTTGGTTATTATCGGAGATTCATGGAAGGATTTTCTTGAATCGCTACTCGCTAACTTAGTGACTCGAAAAGATACAAAATTCGTATGGAGCGAGGAATGCGAGAAGATTTTCCAAGAGCTCAAGAGGCGACTCATTTCGCACATATTCTAACCATACCATCTTGGAAAAGCGAACGTGGTAGGCGACGCGTTGAGTAGAAGATCATATGCGGAACGAAAAGCGATGATGTCAAGTATACGACAGAGCCAACTTTAATAGAAAAGTTAAGGTTGCTCAAGCCACCGAATCGGAGTTGATGCGTATGAAGAAGAAACTACAAGAAGAAGCTATTCCTAAGCGAGAATTGATGAAGAAGGAATACTTGAGTCCACTCTAGACTTTGTGTTTCCTAACGACTGATTTGAAGTACAAGATTATGATGGAGGCACACAATACGCCATTTGCAATCCATCTCGGGAGTACCAAAATGTATTATGATCTTCAACATACATTTTGGTGGAACAATATGAAGAGAGAGATTGCAAAGTTTATCTCGATGTGTTTAACTTGCTAACGTGTAAAGCGCGAGCATCTTGTACCTAAGGGTCCGCTGCAACCACTTGAGATTCCTGGAATGGAAGTGGGAACACATTACTATGGATTTCAAGACATTGTCTTCCTGCGGTTTCTCAAGGCATCAATGCTATTTGGGTTATTGTTGATAGATTAACCAAGTCCGCTTATTTCTTACCGATACGAGACTTATTCCTTGAACGCCTTTCTCGTATGTACGTAAATGAGATTGTGAGATTGCATGGCATGCCAAGATCCATAGTTTTAGATCATGACCCAAGATTCACTTCATGATTTTGGGTTAGTTTGTAGAAAGCTATGGGCACGAATTTATTTATTCGGCTTTGGCATACCATCCTCAAACGGATGGGCAATCGAAAGGACTACTCAAACTCTTGAAGATATATTAAAACTCGTGTCCTAGATTTCAAAGGAAGTTGGATAAGTACTTGCCATCGGTGGAATTCTCATACAACAATAGTTATTAAACAAATATAGGCATGGTTCCATTCAAGCATTATATGGACGAAAATGTCGCTCTCCAATATGTTGGGATGAGGTGGGTGAAGCAACATTGTTGGGACCCGAAGTTAGTACGTATGACTCACCGAAAAGATCCAAATGATTCGACAACGTATACAAACGGCACAAGATCGACAAAAGAGTTATGCGGATCTTCATCGAAAGGACGTGGAATTTAATGTAGGGAATCATGTATTGTTGCGAGTTGCTCCATGGAAGGGAGTTACAAGATTTGGGAAGAGAGGAAAGCTCAATCCATGATTTATTGGTCCATTTCAAATTCTTGACCGAGTAGGAAATGTAGCCTATAGACTTGCATTACCTCCGAGTATGTCTCTCGTTCATAATGTGTTTCACATATCAGTATTTCAGAATATGTGAAAGACCCGAACCACGTTATAGAGTTAGAACCCGGATGAGATAGCCAAGACTTAACGTATGAGGAGGTACCTGTCAAGATTTTGGATAGGAAGGAGCATGTCCTACGCGCAAAGGTTATACCACAAGTTAAAGTTTTGTGGAAGAATCATGCTATTGAGGAAATGACCTGGGAGTTGGAAACGGAAATGAAAGCGAGGTAATCTCATCTTTTCGAAACACCAGGTACGTACGTCAATTTCGAGGACGAAATTTCATAAGGAGGGGAGGTTGTAAGACCCCGAAATTTTTTTAAATAAAAAGGAATTTCCTTTATTTATTATTTTGAAATAGTAAGGGTGGATTTGATTAATGTGGTTAGTTATGGGTAAAATGCGCAAATATTTTAAATAAGCAAGTGGTGATAAAATATTCATTATCGCTTGGGAATATTCGTTTGGTCGTGGGAATATTCGATCGCTTGTCGGAATATTCGCATTTATCAGCGAGCCCATGTGTGGGCCCCATAACTAAAAAACGATTGGATGAAGAAAACGACAAAAATAAGTTGTTTTTAAATAATCTAGCGTAGTTGTTACTGCTATCATCGTTGGAATACCCGTGTGGTTAAAACACACTAATACGCCGTTGTTGAACAAGAGCACTTCAGATTGCACCAATTATTGATTCTTAGGTAAGAAGGCACTACTCAATAATGGTTACACGATTATTACTGCTCAAAGATTTTATTAAGTTAATAATTGTCAAGTTGATATTTTATATTCTTGTTGTTTCAATAATTGTCATTACACAAGATTTTTTTTCTTTATCGAAGCAATAATTCATATTATCCTAATAATATTATTAGATAACATTATTGGCAATGTCTAGAAATTTCGCTCTAAGGAGAGGTTTGGTCACCTAATCATAAGCTACCAAAGAAGAAGAAATTCTTATTGAAAGCCCTCTTCCTGAACCGCACTGGTTGTCAATATTGTGATTCTCAAATATTATTTGTGAATAATTAATTATTGATTTATATGATGAGGAAAATATTGATTTTATGTGGATATAGATGGAGAAAATTTTAAAATGACAATTGTTGAAAATTAATATTTTATCTTTTTCTCGATAAAATAATTCATTTAAATATATTATTTTAATAATATATTAACTATGATATTTTTTACAACGAATGTGGGATATATGAGTATACGAGGAGGAAGAGTATTTTTGTTGCAATAAATGTTTAAAACATGTTAAACATGTCATGGACCCCATTTATTGATCGAAATTTGATTATAAATTTTGTAAAATTGCCCGCTTGTGGATTTCGGTCAATTTCTGATTAGAATTTGGAAAAACTTTCTTCTGTAAAGTTGTAGAGAATTGAATTTCCTATAAAAACTCATGAGATTCGAATTTTCTGATGAAAGGGCTATTTATTATGAATTATTGAAGTTCCAAGTTCAAAATAATTGATTTTTGAAGTTTAAAATATTTAAAATTAGAAAAACGTTTTTCTTATTTTTTCTAGAAGGTGGCATGTGTTTGATGGCTGAAATCAGATTCTAGACATGTGTAGAAAATAATATAATTATATTATTAATTTATTAAATTTTCTCTTTTTGGTGTTCTAAGCATTTTTCTATAAATAGGTGCTTAGGTTAGAATTGAAAATCACACCGTAAACTCAAGTTTTCTCTCTATATTATCGAGCGTATTCTTGTGAGTATTTTGAGTATACTTTGAGTATTGCTATACTGTGCAAGTCCAAGTCATAGCCTATATCCTGTTGTTTCGGATAAATACCGATCTTTCGAGGTAAGGGATATTATTTTTTCAGAATGATATTATTTCTTCAATATCATTATAATCGAAATGTTGATCCAAGTTTTATCAAATTTGGAACTTTTTCATGCTCTGGGTTACTATTCATGGGTTACTATTCATGAGTTACTATTCACGAAGTTACTATTTATGAGTTACTATTCACGAAGTTACTATTCACGAGTACTATTCATGAAGCGTGAAGATGTTTTTGTGGAATTTCTATCTTTTGGTGTCTGAGTTACTATTCACGATATCGGCACTATTCACGATATCTGACACTATTCACGTATACTAGATTATTCAATAGAAAAATAAAATTTCTTCTTTTCGTCTAAAAACATCTATTCGGATACTAACTCGATTGTATCCATGTTTTGATCATTCTTGAATTTTACACCACTATGATTATTTTTGAGGTATTTTTGACGTGGATAAAACCAAGTACGAATCCTTAATCCTTAATCCTTGTCATTTTGTTTCACCGGATTCGCTTTTTTAAAAAAAAAAATTATTTTTGATCATCTTCATCTTAAATGATGATATTATGGAATATCTTTGGCCCAGTAGTGCAAAGATGAATGATTTCTGAAGAATATCTTTGGCCAGAAAGAGTGCGAAGATGAATAGGTGTTGAGATGAACACGACCGATTGATTAATATCTTTGGCCTCAGAGTGCAAAGATGAACAGTGTTTAAATGAACATGACACTAATCGATGAATATCTTTGGCTTCAGTAGTGCAAAGATGAATATTTGATTCCGTATGTATATCGATTGATGTTACAGGATAAAATATTGATGATGGACCGTTAAATTCATTGATTATAGTAGATTTCATTCTCTACGTAACTCTTCTATGAATTATTATTTCACGCGCGAATATTGATTTAAAATTTGTTGTCTATTGTATTCTATCGATTTTTCCTCGTGAAGACTAACGATAATTTGTTGTATATTATCTTAGTCATAATATTCTTTTGGGGCTAGTTGAGCTCACCCTTTTCCTTGTTGTTCCATTTTTCTTCTCAGGAGGCGAGAATGTAGCGAGTACTAGTCGGGGTATGGAATGAAGGTTCTAGAGAGAGTTGTTTAGTAGTCCTCACCATTTTTGTAAAATAATGAATCAATAATTATGATGGAGATTTATTTGCGTGTGGATATTGTCTAGATGGCAATATCTGTATTTAAACTCAAAGTTTATATGTTGTAATAATAAAGTTGTAGTTATTTCTGTACCATGTATTTGGCGACTCAGAATGGGTTGGATGGAATGGACCTATTTTGGGGGCGTCACACGGATGGTATAAAATCTCACAGTCATAATCCTTAATTAATTCCAACCATCTTCTTTGACGCATATTCAAATCCTTCTGTGTAAAAATATATTTCAGACTCTTGTGGTCCATATATATTTCACACTTCTCCCCGTAGAGATAGTGTCTCCAAATTTTCAAAGCAAAAAAAACTGCAGCTAACTCCAAGTCATGGGTCGGGTATCCCTTCTTGTAATCCTTCAATTGTCGTGATGCATACGCAATGACTTTGCCATTTTGCATCAGCACACAACCAAGTCCTTTATGCGACGCATCACTATAAACAACAAAATTTCTTGTATCGTCCGGAAGAGATAACACAGGGGCCGTACTCAACCTCTTCTTCAATTCTTGAAAACTTTCCTCAAACTTATCCGTCCAAACAAATTTCACAGCTTTTCGAGTTAAATTCGTTAACGGAGTTGCGATCTTGGAAAAGTCTTGTATGAACCTTCTATAATATCCCGCCAATCCAAGAAAACTTCTTACTTCCGACGACGTTCTCGGCTGATCCCAGTTAATCACGGCTTCGACTTTTGATGGATCTACCGAAATTCCGTTTTTATCGATCACGTGCCCAAGAAATTGCACTCGTTCTATCCAAAATTCGCATTTCAAAAACTTGGCATACAACTTTTTCCTTCTCAATACTTCCAATGTTAATCTCAAATGCTCTTCATGTTCTTCCTTGGTTTTCGAATAGACTAAAATATCATCTATAAATACCACTACGAACTTGTCCAAAAATGGCTTGAACACGCCATTCATTAGTCCCATAAATGCTGCAAGAGCATTCGTAAGACCAAACGACATTACTAAAAATTCGTAATGACCATATCGTATCCTGAATGCTGTCTTCGGTACATCCTCTAGCCTCACCTTCAGTTGATGATAACCGCTTCTCAAGTATATCTTGGAAAAGTATCTCGCTCCCTTTAATTGGTCAAACAGGTCATCAATCCTCGGTAATGGATATCTGTTCTTAATCGTGACCTTGTTCAGTTCTCTGTAATCAATGCAGAGCCGCATCGATCCATCCTTCTTTTTCACAAACAACACCGGCGCTCCCCACGGTGATACGCTCGGTTGAATGTACTTTTTGTCCAATAATTCTTGTAGTTGTACCATTAGTTCTTTCATCTCTACTGGTGCCATTCGGTATGGTGCCTTCGATATTGGAGCAGTTCCGGGCGCCAAATCGATCACGAAATCTACATCTCTATCTGGTGGAAGTCCTGGCAAATCGTCTGGAAATACGTCGACGAAATCCCTCACGATCGGTATTTCTTCTACCTTCGGATTCTCTTTTCGACTGTCGACTATGTAAGCTAAGTATCCTACACAACCTTGTCTTAACAACTTCCTGGCCTGCATCATCTTTAGACAGCTCGCTTGTCTAGGCGACTTGCTACCATAAAACACAACCTTTGATGAGTCATAAGGTTATCGCTTCTTTGGCAATCAATTACGTACTCCGTAATTGAATAACCAGTCCATTCCCAATATAACGTCAAATTCCCCTAGTCGAATAGAGATAAGATCTACGTTCATGATATTACCCTTAATATCCACTCTACAGTTCTTATGTACGTACTTAACATGGATAATTTCTCTATTCACAATTTCTATGTTCATGGGGTAATCCAATTCATCCTTAGGCAAATCTAAATTCTTGGCAAAGTCATCGGATATAAAGGAACAAGTAGCACTCGAATCAAATAAAACATAAGCATTAATTTTATTGATCGAAATGATACCTGACACCACATCACGGGATTGAACTGCATCTTGCACCGTCAGGTTGAAAGTCCGGGCGGTCGGTCGGTTTGTTGCGGTTGGTCCAGTGATGGTTAAGGCATTTCCACTGTTATTTCCCCGGTTTTCTCCTGATCTTAACCCTCCCGATCCCTTCTTGGGACAGTCTCTTGCCAGATAGTCCTTCGAACCACAAGTAAAACAAGCACCCTTCTTTGGGTTTAGACAGTTTGGTGCTATGTGGCCTTCCTGACCACAATTGTAGAACACTCTTTTTCTTTTCATACAAACTCCCATATGGGCTTTCCCGCAAGTCGGGCATGCTTCGATTCTTTTCTTCTGATTACCTTGCTGATTTCCTGCTGATGAACTGTCGTTCCACCTTTTCTTTTAATTGAAATTTCCACCTCATGTGCCACTTCCACTGGCCTTGTTATTAATTTCACCTTCACTCTTCTTCTTCTTCTTCTTCTTCTTCTTCTTCTTCTTCTTCTTCTTCTTCTTCTTCTGATCTTGATTGTACTTGGTCACCGCATCGCTTCCTCCTTCAGTGAGGATGGCCTTTTCGAAGACTCCAAAGAAATATGTTTATCTCAAACATTGAAACTTTCTTCAGTATACCCAAGGCTTTAGTCCTTGTTCAATATTCGGCTTTTCTCTCGTCGGTGTGTGTACTTGTGCACGGCGAACCTTGCCAACTCGTTGAATTTAGCCGCAAAGTCAGGTACACTCATGTTTCCCTACTTCAGTTCCAGAAATTGAACCTCCATCTGATTCTGCGAACTAGTTGGGAAATACATTTCGAAAAACATCTCTTTAAATCTCTCCCACATAATTACACCTTCACCTCCTCGCACTTTGTTTGCTTGCCACCAGTAGCTAGCCTCAGACTTCAGCATAAACGTTGCAAAAGCGGTCTTCTGGTCTTCTCTAACCCTAGCAACTTCGAAAACCTTTTCCATTTCCATAACCCACGTTTGAGCCTCGATTGGGTTCATGGAACCTTTGAACTCTGGCGGTCCCACCGCCTTGAAGTCTTTAAACGTTGTGTTTGGTGGAGCTTGAGGTTGATTATTCATGGCTCCAGTCAGTAAGTTCACCAACTGATGAACGGGATTAGCATTGGCGTTATTGTTATTATTGGTAGACTCTTCCTGAGCTGGTTGACGTTGTTGTCTTCTCCTTGGCGGAATTTTTCTGTTAAATAAACGCTTATTAGAAATTTATTTATTTTCCTAAATAGTTAAGGCATTACTTAACAATTTAACATACTCATTTAACACATCATCTCAAACAACTTGATATATTTACATTTAAATCAAAGTTTTAACATCAAACTATAGCATCACTGCTATTTACATCAACTATCCTGGAATAAACAAAATATTCCTTCGTTCAAAAATACGTCAGAATTTACATCTAAAACTAATTAAGTTCTTCACATAATTAAACAAATCATATCACTGTCGGTCAAGGTACTGATTAGCCTTGCTACGCTCCTCTTCTAAGATGCGATACATCGTCCTGCGATCCATCATGTACAATGGTAGTTCTTCGAACTGGACTGGGTACCTCAAAAATCGATCTTGGGTCTCATTCATTGCCTTGTTAAGTGTAGAATATGTCTCCCCAATCTTCGCGCCTTTTGCATTGCACGACCATCATCTTCTTTTTGATCATCACTCGACGTGATTCTCTTACCCACCTTCCTCTCGTTATTTTTAGTCTTTCGGAGGTTTCCTTCAGTTCCTTCTTCATTTTCTCTATCTCCTCAGTCTTATCTTGGTTTGACCCTTCTCATGGACCAAATCCCATTCTACATTTCCCGGTCATTGAGTGAAGAGTCGAAATCTCCCTCTCCTTCGCTTTCTGAGAGTAATATCTTTGAATAACCGCTTCAGCTCGATCAAATCTCGGACCTCGTCTCAGTAACTCTACGTTACGGTCGTATAATGTGTCATACATCTCAGCATCAACGGTGTACCGTGGTAACTCCTCTTCTTTCTCTTCCTCTTCCTCTTCCTCAACAAATTCCTCCTCAGGATCCTCCTCAGGATCAGCCTCAGGTTCATGCTCCTGACCAACAACGGTGATCAATGGAGATGATTCCCTCTGCACCAGCAGCTCCTTAACGACATGAATATCTCGCGGCTGCTCTCCTCACATGCATTACTATAGGTACACGGGTTCCTCTCCTCAAGAGGTACTATAGGTACACGGGTTCTTCCTCCCCAGCTTGACTAGCTTCTTCAACATTCGACATCCTGACAACAAAATTTTAAGTTTTAGTTACTAAGTCGTATCATCTAACGCATACTTTAACACATAAACACATGAGGTCTTTTATTATCTTCAATGAATTACAGAAATTCATTTATTATAACTCGATAAGAGTTTTCCATCACTATCTTCTTTCTATAAGGCTACTACCTAAGGTTGTTCCCCCACCTAAGGTTCATAACCTACAGCTTTGATACAAACTTGTGACACCCCCAAATTCGGGTACTTCGATTCCACGAGATTTGGTGTTCACTGTAAAAATATTATCTATCTATCTACCCATAATAAAGGCAAACCATGCAATAGATAGAAAAAAAATCTTCCCTTTATAGGATTACAACATCTGAATCATAAACATAAACCCAGGTTAAACTAACCTTAAACATCTGTGCGGAAATATAAACAATAAGTCTTAAACAACATCATTAACTCAAGTCTAACATAAATACATCATCAAATAAAATAACAAGTCTTCATCACTTGCTAACTTTGCCCTTGCCTTTACTAGTGGAAGGTTCATCGGTTCTTTCGTTCTTAACTGCAATGTTATTAATAAGCAAGAGTGAGCACGATTGCCCACAAGTATAACAATATAACAATGAATAATAACATGCGAGAGAAATAATAACTTCTGAAATAAAAGCTCAACTTTTGAATCAAGAATGAATAGCAAGAATCAAAAGATTTCTGAGGGTCATAAGACCTTGAACTATGTCCTAGGTTATCAAGGGTTATACTTATTTTGGGGCGTCAAAATACGCCTCCATCGGATGCCCGGATTGAGAGTTATGAAGGTTCGAGCGGATAACACGTTGCACGAGTGCACTTACTATGAGACGGTGGGGCCCACGGAGCCTGGGGCACCCTGGGCAGCCGTAGGTACACTTGCGACCCCCCCCCCCCTTCTATAAATAGAGGGCTTGGGGTGGCCATTTGTAAGAGAAAAAAGGCAAGGAAGCCCTGTCCATTTTGCTATGTACACACTATAAATTGAGTATTTTCTCATTTCAAACACTTTTGAGCTTATATATTGCTACATTTACCGGTGGAAACAGAGTGTTCATTCATCTAAAGCTATTTGAAGTCTTATTCGACAGACCACTGTAAGCCTTCTTACATTTCTTAAAGCTTTTTCTCCACTTTTGTTCACACACAGTTATTCACGTTGAGAGTCATGTTGTGTGCGTATGCCCGGACCGTCGGTCCGTGGCTTTTATTGCTTTTATATATATATAAATACTTATATATATATATATATATATATATTATTGAGTTATCTCGATTGAGCCTGAATATAATATTCGGAGCATTTATTGTTTTTC
Organism: Panax quinquefolius; assembly: GCA_020205615.1. Lineage (NCBI taxonomy): Eukaryota > Viridiplantae > Streptophyta > Magnoliopsida > Apiales > Araliaceae > Panax > Panax quinquefolius. Next base: position 80,346,476 of record CM035171.1, on the reverse strand, counting down.
TATATATATATAAATACTTGTATATATATCTCCTGTCATCAAACTCTGTTTGATTGAGCCAGGATTTACATCCGGAGCGTTTACTGCTTTTTCTATATATATAAATACTTATATATATATATATATATATATATATATATATATTTCTTGTCATCAAACTCTGATTGATTGAGCCTGGATGTGATGCCCCCAAAATAGGTATACATCACCCATTTTGAGTCGCCAAATACATGGTACATAAAACAACTACAACTTCATTATTACAATTATCGTGCAAAATACGACAACATATATGATGTGAGTTTAAATACAAATATTGTCTTCTAGACAATATTCAAACTCAAATAAGTCCTCATTACAATTATTGATACACTATTTTACAAAAATAGTGAGGACTATTAAAACAACTTTCTAGAACCATCATTCCATACCCCGACTAGTTCCCGCAATATTCTTGCCTCCTGAGAAAAAATGGAACAAAAAGGAAAAAGGGAGTTACTCATGATACCCCAAATCGGGTCCTCGACCCCCCGGTTAGAATCATCACGATAAAATACAAACATCCACCTCTAAACAACATACGATAACTAAAATGCGGAATATAATAAACGTACATCTTTCATTCAAAAGGTGTTACTAGTCCCAAGATTCGATAACCTTAATACAATCTTACAAACATACCCTAAAATAATAATTAGGGTTCACATTACATAACAGTAATTTAAACTAAACATATAGCAAAGTCTGCTCCTAGCGACTATCCTACATCTTTCCTTTACCCTTGTCCTTTCCTGAGGTCTCGAGCTTAGCTGCAATATAATTCATGATATAGCAAGGATGAGCAACAAGTTTGCTCAACAAGTTTAAATACAACAATAAGGATATATCATGATGAATGGAAAATATCTGACAAATGAATTCAACAATATAAATATCTGAAGGATTCAACAATATGAATATTAGAAGCAAAGATAATGATTTGCTTTTAGAATAACTGCTAGTCAAGTAGACTTTGAACTATAACACTCCAATGGAATCAATAGCTAATTAACCCTTTGGTTACTGGCTACAGAATAAGTACTTGAGGGGATCAGTCTCACGTACACCATGTATATGCATAGCATTTAAATCTGTTATTTGTATCTTATATTAGATACCTGGGGTACTCCCCTATCATAGAAGGGGTGTTCTTTCAGTCTAAGAATCCTTACCATCAATTGGTTTGGATAGCTTTTATAAAACTTCATATTCTTGTCTGACCGAACAAAGGTTCAGACTCTATCTGACACAGGTCAAGAATTATAGAACTTTAAATGAAGCACAAGTCCAAGACTGTACGAACTCAAGTGCACTATTTAATTTATTCTATCACCATAGATTAAATTAAATATACATAACATATTATTACGATATGCCATTAACTTCTTAAATAATTATTCTTCCTTTTATGGTGTGACCCTTTAGGTTCTCCATATTAAACCGGTTGTGAATAAATCAATTAGAACAATTCTAATCTTATTTAAATAAATAAATTAAACAATTAATTTATTTAAATAATATTTATTCTACAATAGGATAAGCCTCCCTAGCGATCAACGACTTTCCGGATAATATAGATTTCAACATTAATCATTAAAGAACCTTTGAGTAAATAGTTACCGTACAATTCAATCCTTCCACCATACAATGTCCCAATTAAATATAAGACATGGAATTCTTCATCAAGTCTTATTTTATTTAATTATATGTATTTTAACTCTTAAATGCACAACTCCAAATAATGCAAATTAGAAACTCCTTTCTAATTTCATTACTCCCTTAACCAAGGACTCACTGGGTTGTCATTTATCGAATCACATAGGACATTTCTCTTCTTTTATTAGAAGTGGTAGATTCTTTATCGATCATACATTATCTCCATGTACAACTTATTATACCCAAGCATACCCTTTGATATACCCTAAGGGTCTTAAGGAATAAGTCAAAGTATAACTCATCATACACAAGATACTATGATGATCTCAAGTCCAAGGATTACTTGACTACTATCACTACCTAATTCCTATTGACAGTAAATAAAACTCCATTAGGTATTCCTTAGCGAGCCACGCTCAAAGAACTTATTCTCTAATAAGCACCTACATACTTGCTTTAGTGTCTCCACACAAATGATCATGAGATCAATCATCCTCATCCAATGAGCAAGTTAACGTATGTACCAATCTATCCCATTCACTAATCCCCAATTTAGTAATCCAATGATTGGGAACTATTTTAGTTTTAAGCTTTCTAAGAATTTAGATCTCATTAGAATGATCATCATCATTATTCTAAAAGCATTGCTTAAAACTATGGGTTTATCACATATTATAAAACAGCATCATGTAGATAATTAAAAGCCTTTAATTAATTAATACTTTTTATTAATAAATGAATAAGATTGTTACAAAATATATGCTTTATCATCAAACATGATTGGCTTGTGTGCATACTACTTTCAATCTCCCACTTGCACTAAAGCCAATCGTCATGGTATCTTATACTCTTCTTCTCTAAGTGACGATTATCCTGCTGTTGGATAAGCTTTAGTTAATGGATATGTAATGTTGTTTATGAGAGTCCACTATCTCTATAGTGATTTCCCATCTTTCAATGATTCTAATAATCAAATGAAAGTGCCACAACACATGTTTAGATCCAAGATGAGACTTAGGAACTATTCCTAGTTCTATAATGAACTTTTAATCCAAACAATCAACTTGCAGCTTCATTTATAGCTATATACTTTGTCTTTATCACTAAACCAGCAACTCTTTGCTTTGTTTGGAACCTTTTCAATTCACTGCACCACTGTTCAAGGTAACACTTTACCTTAAAGTGGATTTTCGGTCGTCTTGGTCTGTCTGAAAAACTTGAGTCTGTAAAGCCCTCTAATTTTAATTCAAACCCACCATGTACGCTCACATCCTTAGTGCCGGTTAAGAACTTTAAGATTTTTTTCACTGTCTTACAGTGATCTTCTCCAGAATATGACTGATCAACATCAAGTCTCATACATTTTATTGCATACATGATAGTTACTCATGCGATCTCTCTTTTTGGAGTCTATGGGGACTATTAAGAGAGATACACTCCATAGCTCATCAACATGAGACATTTCTTGGAGTTTGCCATGCTAAACGACTTTAGCATCAAATGAATATACGTTCCTTGGGTTAAGTCGAGCATCCTGTTGTATCTATCTTTATAGATTTTATCCCCAATTAAGATACTCTTCCCAAATCATTCGTGGAGGAATGTTTAGACAACTTTATCTTTACTGATTGTAGCATTGGTATGTTATTCCTCATCCGTAGTATATCAACATATAGTACTAGGAATGTCACGATGCTCCCACTGACCCTTTTGTACACACTAGGTTCATTCTTATTTTTGATAAAATCAAACTCTTTTGATTGCCTCATCAAAACGAATGTTCCATATTTGAGAAACTTGCTTCAATCCATTTCTCTGAGTGTCTACAACACTTACCTCATCGTATGTAACTGGATCATCATCTTCTATGATGTGTACCTCATCATCATCATCTATGATGAATCCATACCTCCTAGGTATCTTGGTACTTATTCCAAATTTATGATTCTTTGTGGTACAATAGAATTCATCTACGTGTTCCTCTTATTTGACTTATAGTGTTTTGTGGATCATGAACTCTTCAAGATCTATAATCCTCCCACTAGCCCCTTCAATGATAAATACCTTTATCTTAGAAAGCGATGTGTTTTCAGAACAAACACCTTTTGCTAAGTAGAATTATAGAACATATATCCTAAACTTACTTTAGGATGTCCCACAAATCTGTACTTGTCAAATTTTGTCCCAAGCTTATCCTTTTGAAACCTTTTCACATAAGTTGGAACCCCTTATCTTAACAAACTTAAGATTAGAATCCTCCCCATCCATAACTTTTATGGAGTCTTGGGGCGGATTTTGAGGTTACCTTTTTGTAGATATGCAACCCATTTCTAGGACATTATCCCGTAAGGATAGTGGAATGTCGGTAAAATCATTATGGACCGCACTATGTCCAACAAGGTACGATTTTTCATTCGGATACATCAATCAATTATTAACGTATCGGGATGTGTCCATTATGAGAAAACCATTTGAGATGATCTAGAAACTTATTGCACAAGTATTTATTCCTTGATCTAATCAAAGAATCTTAATACTTTGCCAATTTGTTTCACTACAATTCTTTGAACCTTTCAAATAATTCACACTTGTATTTCAACAAATACATACATTCAACTCTTTGAATGATCATCTCCTTTTCTTATACTAGTTTGTTCAATTTACAAAATAATTTTTCACGTAAGTATACAAAATCCATTAAGTAATCTTTCGCCTCTATCTGAAACATTATTATTATAAATAGAACAACATTTGTTCTTAATTATAATACCAAAGATTTCATTGTCCAACAATAAAATGGAAATAATATCTTTAACAAGAACTGGAATACAATAACAACTTATTGACTTAATAGATTTGCCGTAGTCGTCTTAAACTATAAGTTTCTATGGCTAATGTTGCAACCTTTGCTTCATTTCCCACACATAGGATTACTTATATTTGTTTAGCTTTCTACTTCTGCTTGGTCCTTCATAAATCTATATTTATGATAACCAAAGTCGGTATCCAATACCCAAGTAGAACCTTGACTTAAAGAAAAATAATTTTAAATCATGAACAAATTTGTATTTGTAACCAAAACTTCACTAAGCTTCTTTGGTTAGCCTCTGCAAGATGCTTCTGCGCTTTCTTTCCAGTGTCGAGGGCTTATTGCAAAGGGAAGCAAACTCCTTTGCTATCCGTATCGGCTTTGCTCTTATTATCCTTTGTTTACGCCTTTCTATTTACCTTCTTTGAATCGTTCTTCTTTTGGAAAGATCCTTTGGCCCCTACCGGTGAAGACTTGATCTTTCTTGGTTGAAAGTGACTCTCAACATTTTTCAATATGTTAAGCAAATCAATGAGGTGATATCTAGCTTATTCATATGAAAATTCATAACAATTATGAAAGGAGTCCGGGGTGAGTGCAAGATCAAATCTTGGCTCAACTCTCCATCCATGACAAAACTTCGTTGTCTAATTGATCAATCAAATTGATAATGTTAAGGACTTTTATCCATCTTTGTAGTGTCATCGGTCATTGTAGATCGGAAGAGCTCCTTAGATATCTCGATATCTATCAGTCCTACTTTCCTCACCATCAACTACTTGATGTGCGGGAATATAGTAGGAGCATCCATAGTTTCATCTTGTGTTGACGTCTCGCTACTCATAGATGCGAGCATGATGCATTGAGCCAATGTGCATCATCTTGCCACTTTCTAAAAGTAGCAATCTCTTCCTCGGAGGCATTATGCGCAACCATTGCGAGGATAGGCGTATTAAGACATAAGATAGCCTTTCACTATAAGAACTATTCTCAAATTCCTTAACCAATCCGCTTTAATTGATTACGGTTAATTTAGCATCTATTATGCTTCGCAGTGATAGTAATTTTAGACATTGTAAAATTCTGTAAATGAATTTGTAATTAACAACATTTTAACATACATTCTTTTATTAATTACCAAAATAATTTAGGTCTTGTTTTAAATTGGTATCTCCCACTATTTTCTTCAAACTATATTACCTCACTTATATAGTTCGGCAAAAATCTAATTAAAGATTTGCTAGTGAGAATAAGGATCCCATTTCAAATGTATATAGCCTTGTGGTGACACAACAAACTATATATAAATAAATAGGTAGACAACTTTTGTCAATTACATCAACTATCAACTCCTTGTCTTTTTGCCTCTTAGATTATTTTGATCAGTGGTGGCACATCCAATCAAAATTATCCAAGTTAAGTCTGACCTAGCACTCTATATATTCAAAAAAAATATATCATCCTTGTGGTGACACAACAAAACAATATTGTTCAATTTTCTTTATAAGCATCAAATGTGATAAATTAACATCTTAAATACTTAATACTTGCCTTGTGGTGACACAACAAAAACTCATATTAAATATTTAATACTCATTAATTTTATCATGCTAGAAAAGCGACGTTCGATATTCCAAATATCTTTGAACGCTTGGGACTTAATATAAAAAAAAAATTGAGGGGTTTGTTATTAATTTGTCTCATCTTGTTTAGCGCGCATGCATTATATATATATATAAATTACGCGTCGTATTAATTAACATGCGAAGCGTGTTTGCATATATAATATATATAATATAAGCATGCACATATAGAATACTATATTCTACGGATTGATTATGGACTTTTATTCTAGTTTGGTTCACTAGAGCCACCAAGTGAACCAAAAGGTCAAACCCTAGGGGTACAAGAAATAATATTTAAATATAACTATTACATTTAAACCCGGGCTCCATTACAAACGGGTCTTCAAGCGCTCCTTGCCCCTTGATCTCCAATTTCTTTTAAAATTTAATTCTAACTATTCCTATTACAAAACTATTTAAAATAAATAGAAACCTTAATTAGCAGTCAAGGGGAAGTACATAGGAGGGAGATAGAATTTACATTCAGAGAAAAAAAAATTAGAGAAGACGAGGTACGCAGACCCCATTTAATAAAACCCATACATTCATGCATCCAACTAAAATAAAATCCAATCATATTGGTCAATAGTCCATAATCAATCCCATTTATTATCATACACATCACCATATGCATCAATAAATAACATTCATCTTATGAATAATAAATATTTAATATATATATTGATATCATTTAATGGGCAAATTTAGTTAGTATAAAATCTATTTTTGAATAAAAATAAACTCCTTTATTTTAATCCAAATTTAAATCAAAATAAAACTATTTTATTTTAATTTATCCAATTTTGAATAAAATAAATTATTTTATTTTAATCAAAATTTTTAATCAAAATAAACTCCTTTATTTTAATTAATTATGGAATCCAATTCCATATATATAAAAAATCTTTAATTAAAATAAACTCTTTTATTTTAATTAATTATGAAATCTAATTCCATGTAAAAAAAATTATTATTATTATTTTTTTTTATTAAAGGAAACACTTAATTTTCTTTCCTATTCACAAATAAACACTTTTATTTTGAATAATATGAAATCTTATTTCATATCTAAATAAACTCCTTTATTTAAGGAAACACGGATTTTCTTTCCTATTCACAAATAAACTCCTTTATTTCGAATAATATAAATTCTTATTTTATATTTAAATAAACTCCTTTATTTAAGGAAAGACTGATTCTTTTTCCTATTCACAAATAAACTCCTTTATTTTGAATAATATGAAATCTAATTTCATATCAAAATAAACTCCTTTATTTAAGGAAAAATAGAATCCAATTTCAACTCCAATTAGTTATCATGGAATCCAATTCCAACTCTAATTAGTTAGCATGAAATTCTAATTTTAAAATTAAAATAAACTTTATATTTTAATATTAAAATAAACCTTTTATTTTAAGATTAAAATAAACTTTTTTTAATTATAAAATAATTAATATATATATATATATATTATATTAACCGTATAATATATATATATAATATCCGTATATAATAAATATATATAATATACCAAGTTGCTTAAGCACGTTAATATCCAAAGATGTCTGCCAAATCCCTTGAAATTGAAAAAAAAATCGGTGTACAAAAAAAAAAAAATTAAAAAGGGATGGCCCAGGATATCTAATATATATATATATATATATATATATATATAATATATGTTAGTTAACTTCATACATATATTACTTTTCCGTACAAGAAACCTTGTTGCCTTGTTGTTTTTTTTTATTAAGCACGTGGCTCCTGCACGTTGCCATACATATTTTCAAATGCCGCATGAGTCAGCCAGGATTAAGCATATCAGGCCTTTCGGGAAAATAAAATTTCGGCAGCTTTTTTTTTTTTTTTTTTTTTTTAATAAATTTTATACAATAAAATTATGCCCAATAAAATTGTTCTAAACACATATCAACATACATATCAAATCTGAAAAATTAATAATTCGCATAAAGGTTTGGCTCTGATGCCACTGTTAGGTTTGTAATATTCATGTGCGCAATCAAATTGCACAAATTAAGCGGAAGCGTGAAAAATCAGAGTTTAAAAAAATTTACAAACCATATACCCGGATCACCCTTTATGCATAATTATTAATTAAACGAAAAGATAAAGAATAAAATCATACCCTTGAAGATCGAGCTTCCTCAGGTACAAGTTCACCTCCAAATCCTTTCGCGTTCAACTTGAATCTACCGGGGTTTTGTTCCTTCCTTTGATCAACATTAGCCACCCATATGTTTGGCCTCTAGAGGTGATCCACCAAGGAGAAAATAAAGATTCAAGAAGAAGGGATATTGGCTCAACCCTAGTTTTCTGTCTCTATAGAAAGGACGTACTCTCCAACAAATTGGAATTATGTCGTACTTGTAAAAGTCAACAACTCCCCACCCATAATAAGACTCCTCTTATTTATAGATGTGGACAACCCACCTTAACAATTAAGGAATTGGGTTTTATTTAATTAATTAAATTTTTTTAATTAATTAAGCTCCCTAATCTTATTAGGGATAATTAATTAAACTCCTTTAACTAATTCTCCTTCCTAATCCAATTAGGAATAAATGAGAGTACTTATATTAAATTAATTCCTAAACTCTTTTAGAAATTAAAATAATAATAATTGTAATAATATTAATAAGACTCCTCTTATTAATTTATATTTAATATTTCTAAAATATTAAATAATAAATATTAAGCTATTTAATTTATTCTATCATCATAGATTAAATTAAATATACATAACATATTATTACGATTATGCCATTAACTTCTTAAATAATTATTCTTCCTTTTATGGTGTGACCCTTTAGGTTCTCCATATTAAACCCATTTTGAATAAATCAATTAGAACAATTCAAATCTTATTTAAATAAATAAATTAAATAATTAATTTATTTAAATAATATTTATTCTACAATAGGGATAAGCCTCCCTAGCGATCAACGACTTTCCGGATAATATAGATTTCAACATTAATCATTAAAGAACCTTTGAGTAAATAGTTACTGCAAATACAATTCAATCCTTCCACCATACAATGTCCCAATTAAATATAAGACATGGAATTACTTGTCAAGTCTTATTTTATTTAATTATATGTATTTCGACTCTTAAATGCACAACTCCAAATAATGCAAATTAGAAACTCCTTTCTAATTTCATTACGCCAACCAAGGACTCACTGGGTTGTCATTTATCGAATCACATAGGACATTTCTCTTCTTTTATTAGAAGTGGTAGATTCTTTATTGATCATACATTATCTCCATGTACAACTTATTATACCCAAGCATACCCTTTGATATACCCTGAGGGTCTTAAGGAATAAGTCAAAGTATAACTCATCATACACAAGATACTATGATGATCTCAAGTCCAAGGATTACTTGTACTACTATCACTACCGGAATTCCTATTGACAGACAAGTAAAACTCCATTAGGTATTCCTTAGTGAGCCACGTTCAGTGAACTTATTCTCTAATAAGCACCTACATACTTGCTTTAGTGTCTCCACACAAATGATCATGAGATCAATCATCCTCATCCAATGAGCAAGCAACGTATGTACCAATCTATCCGGATTCACTAATCCCCAATTTAGTAATCCAATGATTGGGAACTATTTTAGTTTTAAGCTTTCTAAGAATTTAGATCTCATTAGAATGATCATCATCATTATTCTAAAAGCATTGCTTAAAACTATGGGTTTATCACATATTATAAAACAGCATCATGTAGATAATTAAAAGCCTTTAATTAATTAATACTTTTTATTAATAAATGAATAAGATTGTTACAAAATATATGCTTTATCATCAAACATGATTGGCTTGTGTGCATACTACTTTCTTTTCGGTGCTTGCTTGTGCTGATTCAGCTTAGGGATTTGAATGCAGTACAATGCTTCCGTCCCTTTAGCTGAACAAGGTTGAGCTGTTGCTCTCCTGACTTTAGTCCAACTCTAACCTACACCTATACATACATATTAATATACATACATGATAGAGTTTCACATATAACACATAATCATACTTGAGTTCATTACCACAAGTTTAACTTATAATTTATATGTCATTAAAACATAAAAGGTCATGTAATCATCATGCTTTGTGACTTGTTTATACAATACTCAGTAGTCATGCTTGTATATAGACAACACATGTATACTTTACTCACATAGTTCATATTCTAGAAATTTCCTTTTTTTTATGACTATGTGTGCCCAAGTAAAAACCATACCTTAACCAAATGATGCTCATGTCAATATGTCTATAGGCAGAATGAATCCAAATACACATGCTTGCATAGTAATAACATACTTTACTCATTACTTGATGACATTAGCTTTCTCATTCTAACTTTCTTTGAATTTAACACTAAGTCAACTTAGCATATACAAGGCATCTTAACATGTAACTCTCATGCATTTACAACATATATTAAAGCCACATGCATGTTCAAATGGTCAGATCTTATAAGATAAAGTTCTTGGTCAAGTTTACTTTGAAAAGCCTTAAGTTTCTTATCTTTGAAATAGTCTTAACTTTCAATCATGTATGCTAGTGTATTCAATCACTTTAGTCTTGCATTTCATGTCAATATAACCCCTATTATATTACTCATAAAGTCAGAATGCTCACATGATAGGTTCGTGACAAAGTTCACTCTTGAAATCACAAATCTCATTTCAAGACCACAAGTGTTGTGTCCATTATAGGTACTAACATGGTTATACTTGTTCATACTACATGCACATGCTTATTTGTGTGTGCTACAACAGTTTACATGCTTTCTCTAGCCATATACTAACAAGTTAGCACAACGGAAACTAAACTGAAAATATCGGTAGTGCGGGGTAGATCGGCAATTTACTTGCACCCTAGTACAATTAGAGGCGTGAGGCTGCTTGGCAGGTACTGCATCGAGAGAAAAGAAGCGGCAGACTTTGTTTGCAGAGCCTTAACCAACTTGGTTTCACTTGCTTCAAACATATTCTAAACCATTATTTGAGAGTTCAAACATGTAAGTAAACTTCTTAAACACATTATAGCATGCTAATTCACTTTGACTAACAAAGAATTTCAAGTAATTCTCAAGAATTTGACAAACCCAACTAAGAACAAAAGCTTAGGATTTATACCTTTTGAAGCTTAATAGACTTCCTACACTTTGAATATGCTTCTATGATATGCTTAGCAACTTAAGACTCTCAAACTAAGACATAACAAACAACACAAACTGAATTTGAAGCTTGTATATATAGAAGAAGCTTGGACTAGATAATCATATTGCACCAAGGTTGGATTCATGGTGCAAAGAAACAATACATTGGTTAATCAAGAGTTGATCAACCACCCTTACCAACCATTTACTTAGCAAATGATCACCTATTCAATAGCCTTTTTGGAAAATACATGATTTAGCGTCAAGTCACTATTCATGTACCATAGTGACACTCATTTTGGGACAAAGAAATAATTCTCAGCATTTGCACAATGAAATGCAATAATGTAATGCAACACTGGGTTTAAACCATATATACACATAATATAAACTTTGGTTATATAATATGTACACACAATTCATTTCATACAACATATGTTATAATGATTTAAAGAGCATACAATGTATTTTCGATTCTGAAGATATATCAAGTAGTATACATACATATAATTCATGTACATTTTCAATTACCATGATCATATTATTATAATAACTAATGAAATTATTATTAATTTAACAATTGATATTATTATATGTTAATAGGGTATACATGAATGTTTACCCACACACTCCACATCATATAACAATATTATTATACAACTCACATGAATTCAAATAACTCTTACTATATAGTCTATATATAGACATATTAATGTGCCACTTTGTACTATATAAAATATATAGTTAACTACCATATACTAAAGGTTTACTATATTGCACAAATTAATCAAGTAAACATATAATCATTTTATAAATTATTAATCTTTTACACATTAATTATTATTTATTCATAATAATTTTTAATTAACACATTATCATTTAATTACTCATAATTGAAATTAATCAATATGTTCAACTCTTGCTACTATATTCAAATAAATTGAATATTTAATTAATACTCTTATCAAGTCTTTGTTATTAAAATCTTAGGGTTAGTCCACTAATTTAAATCAACTATTAGTGACTCCCTTTAATTATTTCGTAAATTCACATAACCACATAAGGTTTAAATAAGCTCACAAAACTAACTCATGAAAATTAAATTAAATATTTAATTAAATAAGGAGTTTCAAATTCGTGGACGTTACAAGTTCAACTAGCCCAGTAAAGAATATTATGACTAAGATAATGAACGGCAAATTATCGTTAGCCTTCAATAAATCAGATAAAATATAATGGACAACCAATTTTAGATCAATATTCACAGCAGAAACAACAATTCATTAGAAGAGTTAAGTAGAGAATGAAATCTACTATCATCTATGAATTTAAAAGTCCATCATCAATATTTTATCTCTGTAACATCAATCAATATACATCATGAATCAAATATTCATCTTTGCACTACGGGCCAAAGATATTCATTTTATATCACCAATTAATCATGTTCATCTCAACACCTATTCATCTTTTACTACTGGCCAAAGATATTCATCAGGTAATCATTCATCTTTGCACTACATGCCAAAGATATTCAGTTATATCATCATTTAGAACTGAGGATGATGAAAAATATTTTAAAGAAACGAATCCAGTGAGATAAAAGGACAAAGATTAGGGATTCATACTTCAGTTTATCCAAGTTCAAAAATACTCCATAATAATCAATTGTGGAGCAGAAATTCAAGAATGAAGATCAAAACATGGATACAATCAAAGATAATAACCATAATAGACAACTTGGACAAAGAAGAGAAAATTTCATTTTTCTGTGAATAGTGATGTGACGCCCCCAAAATAGGTATACATCACCCATTCTAAGTCGCCAAATACATGGTACATAAATCAAATACAAACTTCTTTTATACACTACGACAACAGTGTAACTTAGAGTTTTTACACGAATATTGTCTCATAGACAGTATTCAAACTCAAATGAAGTCCTCATTACATTTATTATCACACTATTTCATAAAATAGTGAGGACACTATAGCCACCATCTCGGACCGTCACTTTGTTCCCCGACTAGTCCCGGCTACGTTCTCATTTCCTGAAGAGAACAATGAAAGCAAAAGGGTGAACTCAACTAGCCCAGTAAGAAATATTATGACTAAGATAATGCAGAATAAAATATCGTTAGCCTTCAACAATGTTAAACTGATAAAAATCTAATAAACATCAAGTTTAACTGCAGCGGAACAAGCAATCCATTAGAAGAGTCAAGTAGAGCATGATATCTACTATCTTCTATGATTTAAAAAGTTTTTCATCAACTTTATCATTGAAACTCGACAATAAAAATAAACCACATCATCGAATCATCCACTCGCACTACGGCCGAGGATATTCATGTAATCATCAATGGTCATGATTATACCGAATAATCCATGGTCATAATCATACCAACAACTATCCATCAATGCACTACAGGCCAATGAGGACTTTTCCCACATCATTTGTAACATTATGGGTCATGATTATACCGAATGATCCCTAATCATAATTATAGCAATCAACAGTCCATCTATGCACGTAAGCCAAAGATGACTTTCATCACAATATAAGCATGAGGATGAAGACAATGATATAAGCATTAATCAAACGAAATCAAGGATAAATATTAAAGACTTTAAATTTATCCAGAGTTCAAAAATATCCAAATTGTCAACATGATACTGCTTTGTGGAGTAAAATTCAAGAATAATATTCATTTATCAAAAATAATTTGGACAGAAAAGAAATATATCTTCCGGGTGAATAGTACCCTGTGAATAGTACTTCGGGAATAGTATCTCGTGAATAGTACTCGTGAATAATACTTCATGAATAGTACTTTATGAATAGTACTTTGTGAATAGTACCCGTGAATAGTACCGTATAAATGAATAGTACTCATGGACTGTACTCCGGCATGAAAAGCTTAAAATTTAACAAGAATGTGCGAAAAATATCCTTGTGAAACGATACTAGATGAAGCGCAAATTTCAAGGATATTCTACTAATTTCACAGAGTATAGAAGCAATACTTTAACAAAATGATGGTATAATTAGGAATACGAGACGAAATAATATTACTCACATACTACAGAGTATGGAAGAAAATATTATTCGTTATGAATACTGAAAAAATAATATCCCTTACCACTATTGAACGAAAATAATATTTTAACGAATATTGAACGAAGATAATATTCCTTACGAATATTGAACAAAAATAATATTCTTTATGAATATTGAACAAAAATAATATTCATACGAATACGAAAAATAATATCTCTTCTGAATATGAAATAAATAATACCTCTTGTTAGGTTTGTAATATTCATGTGCGCAATCAAATTGCAAAATAATGTGGAAGCGTGTAAAAAATCAGAGTTTAAAATTTACAAACCATATACCCGGATCACCCTTTATGCATAATTATTAATTAAACGAAAAGATAAAGAATAAAATCATACCCTTGAAGATCGAGCTTCCTCAGGTACAAGTTCACCTCCAAATCCTTTTCGCGTTCAACTTGAATCCACCGGGTTTGGTTCCTTCCTTTGATCAACGTTAGCCACCCAAATGTTTGGTCTCTAGAGGTGATCCACCAAGGAAGAAGAAAATTCAAGAAGAAGGGTGGTTGGCTAAACCCTAGTTTTTCCTATCTCTATAGAAAGGGTGTACTCTCCCAACAAATTGGAATTATTACGTATGTTGAAAAATCAACAACCCTTCCACCCATAATAAGACTCCTCTTATTTATTGATGTGGACAACCCTCCTTAACAATTAAGAAATTGGGTTTTATTTAATTAATTAAATTCTTTTAATTAATTAGGCTCCCAAATCTTATTAGGGATAATTAATTAAACTCTTTTAATTAATTTAACCTCCTAATCTTATTAGGAATAAATGAGAGTACTTATATTAAATTAATTCCTAAACTCTTTTAGAAATTAAAATAATAATAATTGTAATAATATTAATAAGACTCCTCTTATTAATTTATATTTAATATTTCTAAAATATTAAATAATAAATATTAAGCTATTTAATTTATTCTATCACCATAGATTAAATTAAATATACTTAACTATATTATTACGATTATGCCATTAACTTCTTAAATAATTATTCTTCCTTTTATGGTGTGACCCTTTAGGTTCTCCATATTAAACCGGGTTGTGAATAAATCAATTAGAACAATTCTAATCTAATTTAAATAAATAAATCAAACAATTAATTTATTTAAATAAATAATATTTATTCTACAATAGGGATAAGCCTCCCCTAGCGATCAACGACTTTCCGGATAATATAGATTTCAACATTAATCATAAAAAGAACCTTTGAGTAAATAGTTACCAAATGCAATTCAATCCTTCCACCATACAATGTCCCAATTAAATATAAGACATGGAATTACTGTCAAGTCTTATTTTATTTAATTATATGTATTTCGATCCTTAAATGCATGACTCCAAATAATGCAAATTAGAAACTCCTTTCTAATTTCATTACGCCTTAACCAAGGACTACTGGGTTGTCATTTATCGAATCACATAGGACATTTCTCTTCTTTATTAGAGTGGTAGATTCTTTATTGATCATACATTATCTTCATGTACAACTTATTATACCCAAGCATACCCTTTGATATACCCTAAGGGTCTTAAGGAATAAGTCAAAGTATAACTCATCATACACAAGATACTATGATGATCTCAAGTCCAAGGATTACTTGTACTACTATCACTACAGGAATTCTTATTGACAGACAAATAAAACTCCATTAGGTATTCCTTAGCGAGCCACGTTCAGTGAACTTATTCTCTAATAAGCACCTACATACTTGCTTTAGTGTCTCCACACAAATGATCATGAGATCAATCATCCTCATCCAATGAGCAAGCAACGTATGTACCAATCTGGATTCACTAATCCCCAATTTAGTAATCCAATGATTGGGAACTATTTTAGTTTTTAAGCTTTCTAAGAATTTAGATCTCATTAGAATGATCATCATCATTATTCTAAAAGCATTGCTTAAAACTATGGGTTTATCACATATTATAAAACAAACATCATGTAGATAATTAAAAGCCTTTAATAAATTAATACTTTTTATTAATAAATGAATAAGATTGTTACAAAGTATATGCTTTATCATCAAACATGATTGGCTTGTGTGCATACTACTTTCAATCTCCCACTTGCACTAAAGCCAATCGTCATGGTATCTTATACCCTTCTTCTCCTACGAGTGACGATTATCGTGTCGTGTTGGATAAGCTTTAGTTAATGGATATGTAATGTTGTTCATGAGAGTCCACTATCTCAGTATAGTGATTTCCATCTTTCAATGATTCTAATAATCAAATGAAAGTGCCACAACACATGTTTAGATCCAAGATGAGACTTAGGAACTATTCCTAGTTACGTAATGAACTTTTAATCCAAACAATCAACTTGCGCCTTCATTTATAGCTATATACTTTGTCTTTATTACTAAACCAAGAACTCTTTCTTTGTTTGGAACCTTTCCAATTCAACTCGCACCATTGTTCAAGATAACACTTTACCTTAAAGTGGATTTTCGATCGTCTTGTCATCCGTCTGAAAAACATGAGTCCGTAAAGCCCTCTAGTTTTAATTCGGACCCACCATGTATGATCACATCCTTAGTCTTTGGTTAAGAACTTTAAGATGTTTTTCACCGACTCACGTTGAACTTCTCCGAATATGACCGATCATTATCGTGTCTCGTATATTTCATTGCATACATGATTGTCACTCATGCGACCTCTCTTTTCGTGAGTCCGTGGGGACTATTAAGAGATACACTCCATAGCTCATCGACATGAGACATCTCTTGAGTTTGCCATGCTAAACGACTTTAGCATCAAATGAATATCGTTCCTTGGGTTAAGTCGAGCATCCCGTTGTATCTATCTTTATAGATTTTATCCCCAATTAAGATACTCTTCCCAAATCATTCATGGAGGAATGTTTGAACAACTTTATCATTCTTGATTGTAGCATTAGTATGTCATTCCTTATCCGTAGTATATCAACATATAATATTAGGAATGTCACGATGCTCCCAATTGACCCTTTTGTACATACTTTAGAACTCTTACCTCATCGTATGTAACTCTAGATCATCATCTTCTATGATGCGTACCTCATCATCATCATCCATGATGAATCCATACCTCCTAGGTATCTTCTTGATGACTATTCCGATTTACGATTATTTTGTGGTACAATAGGTCTATCTATAGGTTCCTCTTATTTGACTTATAGTGTTTTGTGGTTCTTGAACTCTTCAAGATCTATTATCCTCCCACTAGCCCCTTCAATGATAAACACCTTTATCTTAGAAGAAAGCGTGTTTCGCAACAAACACCTTTTGCTAAGTAGGATTATAGAACATATACCCTAAACTTACTTTAGGATGTCCCACAAATCGACACTTATAAAATCTTGTCCCAAGCTTATCTTTTGAAACCTTTTCACATAAGTTGGACAACCCCTTATCTTAACATACTTAAGATTAGGAATCCTCCCTATCCATAACTTTTATGGAGTCTTGGGGCCGGATTTTGAGGTTACCTTTTCGTAGATATGCAGCCATTTCTAGGACATGATCCTGAAGGATCTTTGGAATGTCGGTAAAATCATTATGGACCGCACTTGTGTCCAACAAGGTACGATTTTTCATTCGGATACATCAATCAATTATTGCGTATCAGGATGTGTCCATTATGAGAAAACCATTTGAGATGATCTAGAAACTTATTGCACAAGTATTTATTCCTTGATCTAATCAAAGAATCTTAATATTTTTCCAATTTGTTTCACTTCTGAATTCTTTGAACCTTTCAAATAATTCACACTTGTATTTCATCAAATACATACATTCAACTCTTTGAATGATCATCTCCCTTTCTTATACTAATTTGTTCAATATGCAAAATTATTTTCATGTAAGTCAAGTATACTAAATTTATTAAGTAATATTCCATTTCTATACAAAACATTATTATTATAAATAGAACAATAATTGTTCTTAATTATAATACCAAAAATTTTATTGTCTAACAATAAAATAGAAATAATGTTTCTAACAAGAACTGGAATACAATAACAACTTATTGACTTAATAGATTTGCCCGTAAGCATTGCTAAACTATAAGTTTCTATGGCTAATGTTGCAACCTTTGCTTCATTTCCCACACATAGGATTACTTATATTTGTTTAGCTTTCCACTTCTGTTTGGTCCCTTCATAAATCTATATTTATGATAACCAAAGTCGGTATCCAATACCCAAGTAGAACCTTGACTTAAAGAAAAAATAATTTTAAATCATGAACAAATTTGTATTTGTAACCAAAACTTTACTAAGCTTCTTTGGTTAGCCTCTGCAAGATGCTTCTTATAGTTACTTTCCAGTGTCCAGGCTTATTGCAGTGGAAGCAAACTCCTTTGCTATCTGTATCAGTTTTGTTCTTATTATCCTTTGTTTATGCCTTTCTATATACCTACTTTGAATCGTTCTTCTTTTCAGAAGATCCTTTGGCCCCTACCAGTAAGACTTGGTCTTTCTTGGTTGGAAAGTGACTCTCATCATTTTTCAACATGTTAAGCAAATTAGCGAAGCTGATATCTAGCTTGTTCATATGAAAAATTCACAACAATTGTGAAAGGAGTCCGGGTGTGAGTGCAAGATCAAATCTTGGCTCAACTCTCCATCCATGACAAAACTCGTTGTCCTAATTGATCAATCAAATTGATTATGTTAAGAAATTTTTTGTCTGTACTATAGTGTCATTGGCCATTCTAGATCGGAAGAGCTCCTTAGATATCAGATATCTATCAGTCCTACTTTCCTCACCATCAACTACTTGATGTGCAGGAATATAGTAGGAGCATCCATAGTTTCATCTTTGACACTTTGAAGCTCGTTACTCATGGATGCGAGCATGATGCATTGAGCCAATCATGCATCATCTTGCCACTTTCTAAAAGTAGCAATCTCTTCCTCGGAGGCATTATGCGCAACCATTGCGAGGATAGGCATATAAAGAACATAAGATAGCTTTTCACCTATGAGAACTATTCTCAAATTCCTTAACCAATCCGTTTAATTGATTACGGTTAATTTAGCATCTAATATGCTTCATGCGATGATAGTAATTTTAGACATTGTAAAATTACGTAAATGAATTTGTAATTAACAAGATTTTTAACATACATTCTTTTATTAATTACCAAAATAATTTAGGTCTTGTTTTAAATTGGTATCTCCCACTATTTTCTTCAAACTATATTACCCTCACTTATATAGTTCGGCAAAATCTAATTAAAGATTTGCTAGTGAGAATAAGGATCCCATTTCAAATGTATATAGCCTTGTGGTGACACAACAAACTATATATAAATAAATAGGTAGACAACTTTTGTCAATTACATCAACTATGCAACTCCTTTTCTTTTGCCTCTTAGATTATTTTGATCAAGTGGTGACACATCCGAATCAAAATTATCCAAGTTAAGTCCCAACCTAGCACTCCATATATTCAAAAAGAAAAATATCATCCTTGTGGTGACACAACAAAACAATATTGTTCAATTTTCTTTATAAGCATCAAATGTGATAAATTAACATCTTAAATACTTAATACTTGCCTTGTGGTGACACAACAAACTCATATTAAATATCTAATACTCTATTAATTTTATCATGCTAGAAGGCGACGCGTCGATATTCCAAATATCTTTGAACGCTTAGGACTTAATATAAAAAATTGAGGGGTTTGTTATTAATTTGTCTCATCTTGTTTAGCGCATGCATATATATATATATATAAAATACGGCGTCATATTAATTAACATGCGAAGCATGTTTGCATAATATATAATATATATAGTATAAGCATGCACATATAGAATACTATATTCTACCTGGATTGATTATGGACTTTTATTCTAGTTTGGTTCACTTGAGCCACCAAGTGAACCAAAAGGTAAAACCCTAGGAGTGCAAGAAATACTATTTAAATATAACTATTACATTTAAACACGGGCTCCATTACAAAAGCGGGTCTTCACGCCTCCTTTTCCTTTCTTTTTGATCTCTAATTTTCTAAAATTAATTCTAACTATTCCTATTACAATACTATTTAAAATAAATAGAAACCTTGATCGTGATCGAGGGAAGTACATGGGAGGGAATAGAATTTACATTAAGAAAAATTAGAGAAGGCGAATCTGTGAGACCCCATTTATTAAAACCCATACATTCATGCATCCAACTAAAATAAAATTCAATCATATTAGTCAATAGTCCATAATCAATCCCATTTATTATCATCACACACATCACCATATGCATCAATAAATAACATTCATCTCATGAATAATAAACATTTAATATATATATTGATATCATTTAATGGGCAAATTTAGTTAGTATAAAATCTAATTTTGAATAAAAATAAACTCCTTTATTTAAATCCAAATTTAAATCAAAATAAAACTATTTTATTTTAATTTATCCTATTTTGAATAAAATAAACTATTTTATTTTAATCAAAATTTTAATCAAAATAAACTCATTTATTTTAATTAATTATGGAATCTAATTCCATATATATATATAAAAAAAAATTATTAAAGGAAACACTTGGATTATCTTTCCTATTCACAAATAAACTCCTTTATTTTGAATAATATGAAATCTTATTTCATATTTAAATAAACTCCTTTATTTAAGGAAATTAGGATTCTCTTTCCTATTCACAAATAAACTCTTTTATTTTAAATAATATGAAATCTTATTTCATATCTAAACAAACTCCTTTATTTAAGGAAAGATGGATTTACTTCCCTATTCATAAATAAACTCCTTTATTTTAGGAAAAATAAAATCCAATTTCTACTCTAATTAGTTATCATGGAATCCAATTCTAACTCTAATTAGTTAACATGAAATTCTAATTTTAAAATTAAAATAAATCTTTTATTTTAATATTAAAATAAACCTTTTATTTTAAGATTAAAATAAACCTTTTATTTTAATTATAAAATTATTAAAATTAAAATAAAACTTTATATTTTAATATTAAAATAAACCTTTTATTTTAAAATTAAAATAAACTTTTATTTTAATTATATAATAATTAAGAATATATATATGTATATATATATATATATATATATTCGTAATATATATTATATATATATATAACCATAATATATATATATATATATAAATGTATCCGTCCCTTTTTAAAACCGAAAGTTCCTTGCTTTTTTTTTTATATATAGCACGTGACTCCTGAATTATGTAAAGAAATCAAGGCTACATCGATTTCCGTGCGTCACTTTCCACCAAAAAAAAAAAAACGTGACTTCCTTTTGTTGCACGGAATTGGTATTCTTCAAGGGGGAGCAGATTTTTATTTTTTTTTTTTTTTTTTCAAAACCGCGTGGCAACGTACTAATTTTTTTTTTTTTTTTTAAATTTATACAATTAAATTATGCCCAATTAAATTGTTCTAAACACATATCAATATAATATCAAATTAAAACAATTAATAATTCGCATAAAGGTTTGGCTCTGATACCACTGTTAGGTTTGTAATATTCATATGCTTGTGATCAAATTGCAAAATAATGCGAAGCGTGTAAAAAATCGAGTTTAAAATTTACAAACCATATACGGATCACCCTTTATGCATAATTATTAATTAAACGAAAAAGATAAAGAATAAAATCATACCCTTAAAGATCGAGCTTCCTCAGTACAAGTTCACCTCAAATCCTTTTCGCGTTGACTTGAATCCACCGGGTTTGGTTCCTTCCTTTGATCAACGTTAGCCACCCAAATGTTTGGCCTCTGAGGTGATCCACCAAGAAGAAGAAAATTCAAGAAGAAGGATGGTTGGCTAAACCCTAGTTTTCCTATCTCTATAGAAAGGGTGTACTCTCCCAACAAATTGGAATTATTACGTTATGTTGAAAAATCAACAACCCTTCCACCCATAATAAGACTCTCTTATTTATTGATGTGGACAACCCTCCTTAACAATTAAGAAATTGGATTTTATTTAATTAATTAAATTTTTTAATTAATTAGGCTCCCAAATCTTATTAGGGATAATTAATTAAACTCTTTTAATTAATTTAACCTCCTAATCTTATTAGGAATAAATGAGAGTACTTATATTAAATTAATTCCTAAACTCTTTTAGAAATTAAAATAATAATAATTGTAATAATATTAATAAGACTCCTCTTATTAATTTATATTTAATATTTCTAAAATATTAAATAATAAATATTAAGCTATATTTAATTTATTCTATCACCATAGATTAAATTAAATATACTTAACATATTATTACGATTATGCCATTAACTTCTTAAATAATTATTCTTCCTTTATGGTGTGACCCTTTAGGTTCTCCATATTAAACCTAGGTTGTGAATAAATCAATTAGAACAATTCTAATCTTATTTAAATAAATAAATCAAACAATTAATTTATTTAAATAAATAATATTTATTCTACAATAGGGATAAGCCTCCTAAATGCATCAACGACTTTCCGGATAATATAGATTTCAACATTAATCATAAAAGAACCTTTGAGTAAATAGTTACCAGACAAATTCAATCCTTCCACCATACAATGTCCCAATTAAATATAAGACATGGAATTACTTTGTCAAGTCTTATTTTATTTAATTATATGTATTTCGATCCTTAAATGCACAACTCCAAATAATGCAAATTAGAAACTCCTTTCTAATTTCATTACGCCGCCAAGGACTCTTTGGGTTGTCATTTATCGAATCACATAGGACATTTCTCTTCTTTTATTAGAAGTGGTAGATTCTTTATTGATCATACATTATCTCCATATACAACTTATTATACCCAAGCATACCCTTTGATATACCCTAAGGGTCTTAAGGAATAAGTCAAAGTATAACTCATCATACACAAGATACTATGATGATCTCAAGTCCAAGGATTACTTGTACTACTATCACTACTACAGAAATCCTATTGACAGCAAGTAAAACTCCATTAGGTATTCCTTAGCGAGCCACGCTCGATGAACTTATTCTCTAATAAGCACCTACATACTTGCTTTAGTGTCTCCACACAAATGATCATGAGATCAATCATCCTCATCCAATGAAAGCAAACGGCGTATGTACCAATCTATCCGGATTCACTAATCCCCAATTTAGTAATCCAATGATTGGGAACTATTTTAGTTTTTAAGCTTTCTAAGAATTTAGATCTCATTAGAATGATCATCATCATTATTCTAAAACCATTGCTTAAAACTATGGGTTTATCACATATTATAAAACAGCATCATGTAGATAATTAAAAGCCTTTAATAAATTAATACTTTTTATTAATAAATGAACAAGATTGTTACAAAGTATATGCTTTATTATCAAACATGATTGGCTTGTTTGCATACTACTTTAACCTCTTACCTCAGAAGAAGACTAGATACTGGAATAGTGAAGTAGCAGACTTCTCTTCTTCTTTCTCTCTATAGCTTCTCTCTCTATAATTGCTCTTGTGAGTCTTAGTGAATTTGTGAGAATGAAGGAAGAATGAGCTTCTATTTATAGGAAAGCATAGTTTCGATAATTACACGTTTTGGGGCTCAAAATATTACAGTATAATACTTTCATCTTTTCTTTCATTTTTAATTTAGTCCTGCAAGTATTATCAAACTTGCACCACCTCCCCTAATAGTACATCATGTGAATCAATAGTACAATCATGTGAATCAATAGTTCTAGACATGTGAAAAAAATAATTACAGTATAGTACCTTCATCTATACCTCTATTTTTAATTTAGTCATACAAGTATTATCAATCTTGCACCACCTCCCCTAATAGTACATGCATGCGAATCAATAGTACACACATGTTAATAAATAGTTATAAGCATGTGAATTAATAGCAATTATATGTTCATTTATCTGATTAATGACCCGATTAGTCAATATAACCTCCAAACATCAATTATTATTGGAATATATGTCGATTTCCATTAACACTAATAATCCCAACACAATGAAAATATCAATTTTATCTTTAATCAATACGAACTTATTCAACATTAATATTATAACTCATAATATTTAATAACCAGATCATTCCCAGGAAAGAGGGGGCTTTTCGATAAGAATTTCTCCCTATTAGCGCGTAATTAGGTGACCAAACTTCTCATTGACAGAACTTTCTAGACATTTTTAATATTACAAATAATAATATGAATAACTTTGTCGTCTCAATTATTGATTTAATAATAATAAATATTATGCAGATGATATGTAAGACCCCGAAATTTTTTAAATAAAAAGGAATTTCCTTTATTTATTATTTTGAAATAGTAAGGGTTGATTTGATTAATGTGGATATTTAAGGGTTAAATATGCAAATATTTCAAAATAAGCAAGTGGTTATAAAATATTCATTATCGTTGGGGAATATTCGTTTGGTCGTGGAATATTAAATGCTTTCGGGGAATATTCGTGCATTTACAAGCACCATGTGTGGGCCCCATAACGAAAGCGATTGGATGAAGAAAACGACAAATATAAGTTGTTTTTAAATAACTACGTAGTTGTTGGAATACCCGGTGGTTAAAAAAATACTAATACGCGTTGTTGAACGAGAAGATACGGTATTGCACCAATTATTGATTCTTACGTGAGAAGGCACTACTCAATAATGGTTACGATAATTCTTGCTTCGATTATTTTATTGAGTTAATAATTCTTTGCGTTGATATTTTATATTCTTTGTTGTTTGATAATTGTCATTACACAGTATCTTTCATTATCGAAGCAATAATTCATATTATCTGAATAATATTATTAGATAACATTATTGGCAATGTCTAGAAAGTTCTGTCTAAGTAGAGGTTTGGTCATCTAATTGCGGCGCCAATGAAGAAATTCTTATTGAAAGCCCCTTTCCTGAGAACCGCACGGTTGTCAATATTGTGATTCTGTAATATTATTTGTGAATAATTAATTATTGATTTATATGATGAGGAAAATATTGATTTTATGTGGATATAGATGGAGAAAATTTTTAAAATGACAATTGTTGAAAATTAATAATTTATCTTTTTCTGATAAAATAATTCATTTAAATATATTATTTTAATAATATATTAACGGTGATATTTTTACAATGAATGTGGGATATATGAGTATATGAGGAGGAAGAGTATTTTTGTGGCATTAAATGTTTAACACATGTTTTGTGTGTTGGTGGACACAATTATTAACCGAAATTTGATTATAGCTTGTAAAATCACCTGTTTGTGGATTTCGGTCAATTTCTATTTGGAATTTGGAAAAACTTTCTTCTGCAAAGTTGTAGAGAATTGACTTTCCTATAAAAACTCATGAGATTCAATTTTCTGATGAAAGGGCTATTAATTATGAATTATTGAAGTTCAAGTTCAAATAATTAATTTTTGGGAGTTTTAGTTAATTATTTTGAGAAAAACGTTTTTGCAACTAAGTTGGCCTCACATGTGATTCAAATGGGCTGAGATCAGTTGTCTAAGGTGGGCTAAAGAAAATGTGAAAAATATATTAATATTATATTCAATTTTCTTTTTGGTGTTCTAAGCATTTTCCTATAAATAGGGTGCTTAGGTTAGAATTGAAAACACACCGTAAACCAAAGTTTCTCTCTATTTCTCTCTCGATATATTGAGCGTATTCTTGTGAGTATACTTTGAGTATTGTTAGACGGTGCAAGTTCCTTGACTATATATCACGTATTCGATTAGAAGTACTAATCTTTCGAGGTAAGGGATATTATTTTTTCAGAATGATATTATTTCTTCAATATCATTATCTTTGAAATGTTGATCTGAAGTTTTTATCAAATTTGGAACTTTTTCATGCTCTGAGAGTTACTATTCATGAGTTACTATTCATGAGTTACTATTCACGAGTTACTATTCATGAGTTACTTATTCACGAAAGTTACTATTCACGAGTACTATTCATGAAGCGTGAAGATGTTTTTTGTGGAATTTCTATCTTTTGGTGTCTGAGTTACTATTCACGATATTACTTTATTCACGATATCTGACACTATTCACGATATCACGACACTATTCAATAGAAAAATAAAATTTCTTCTTTTGTCCAAAATATCTATTCGGATACTAGCTCGATTGTATCCATGTTTTGATCATTCTTGAATTTTACACCACTATGATTATTTTTGAGGTATTTTTGGGCGTGGATAAAACCAAGTACGAATCCTTAATCCTTAATCCTTGTCATTTTGTTTCACTTTGGATTCGTTTCTTTAAAAAATATTTTCATCATCCTCGGTCTTAAATGATTTCTTAAGAATATCTTTGGCCCAGAGTGCAAAGATGAATGATTTCAAAGAATATCTTTGGCTGTAGTGCAAAGATGAACAGTGTTTAAATGAACATGACCAATCGATGATGAATATCTTTGGCACAGAGTGCAAAGATGAATATTTGATTCGGATGCATATTGATTGATGTTACAGGGATAAAATATTGATGATGGATTTATTAAATTCATAGATTATAGTAGATTTCATTCTATACGTAACTCTTCTATGAATTATTATTTCAATGCGAATATTGATCCGAAACTTGTTGTCTATTGTATTCTATCGCATTTTTCCTGTTGAAGACTAACGATAATTTGTTGTATATTATCTTAGTCATAATATTCTTTTTACTTGGGCTAGTTGAGCTCACCCTTTTCCTTGTTGTTCCATTTTTCTTCTCGGGAGGCGAGAATGTAGCGAGTACTTAGTCGGGGTATGGAATGAAGATTCTAGAGAGAGTTGTTTAGTAGTCCTCACCATTTTTTGTAAAATAATGAATCAATAATGTGATGAGGATTTATTTGAGTATAGATATTGTCTAGAAGATAATATTTGTATTCAAACTCACGCTTTTACTATTGTAATAATAAAGTTGTAGTTGTTTACATACCATGTATTTGGCGACTCGAGAATGGGTGTTGTGTATACCTATTTTGGGGCGTCCACGGTTAATATCGAGCTTAGGATATGATCTCCCATGGAGATCGGGAATAGAACTAGGAGGAGAGAGACGAGTAAATCCTTCGCTAGTGTGTCCTACCTAAGCTTATTTGTTAGTTGGTCAAGATATAGGGATATTATGTGATATATTGATTTCCTTAATTAACCCTTATTTTATGATGATATTTGAGAATGTCGAATGAGAATATTAACGATGGAGTAAATGAGACCGTGGAGATGCACAGACTCACCAACGAGGAGAACATGCAACAGTCGTGGCAATGTTCTTCCCCTGTGAACAACACCACCGAAAGCGAGATGATGAACGAGGGATGTTTAGAAGCTTTTTGCGATTCATGCAAAAATCGATTTAGGAGACTCGTGTTCAAAATCTGAGGAGGAAATGATAGCAATTCACGGGTGGTCACAAAATGAAGCAGTTCAAAGAGTTGGGACCACCGAGTGCAGGGAAAGCCGGATCCGATTAAAGGCGAGAGGCGTGGGTCAAAACAAATTACCAAGATATTCGATGTCTTGGGATGCACGGAGGAACAGAAAGTTCCATTCGCCACCTTTATGTTCCGTGGCGAAGCGATTCTTCGGTGGGAATCATGAAGCGTACCCATCCAAATTTGCACTCAAAGATGTCATGGGAGACGTTTGAAAGCAGTTCAATGACAAGTACTTCCCCGAAAGTATTCGTCATATGAAGGAAGTGGAGTTTATTAGACTAGAGCGAATAACATGGCGGTGTCCCAAAGACGAGGCGAAAGTTCGTGGAGTTATCCGTGTTTGCACCTCATTTGGTGGAGAATGAGGAACGTATGACGCGGATGTTTACGAGAGGTTTGAAACCCGACATACGTCGAAGATCTCATTTCTCATAAATTTTCTCTCTATTCGGATATTGTCAGCGTGGCTCGGTTGTTAGAGCGAGATAACGAAATACGTTCAACCGAGGGACCATAACCAGGATCATACCAAAGATAGCGATCATCGAATAACGATAACCAAATGGAGAAAGAAGAATACGAACAAAGGCGGTAACCACTCGGTGGTAATCGTGGCCATGAAAATAGAAGAAGCGAGTCGGGAGGAGATTTTAAAAGAGGAGATTCAACAACGACCATGTGAAGACGTCGTACTTTTGTAAACTAGTTTTAAGGAGGAGAACGACCACCTCATTATATGTTACAAATGCGGAAAGAGGGACATATCGTTGGCCCCGCCCACAACAGTTTAAGGTATGCTATAATTGTGGAAAAGAAGGACATATCGCCGAGATTATGCGATATCGAAACCCAGTCCAATGAAATGGTGACTCAAAAGGATGTCTCGGAAAAAGTCAAAGTTAACGGTTCATGGAAGAGCGTTTGTCGTGGCCGGTCAAAAAAATGCAAGAACCCGAACGAAGTTAGCACGGGTTAGTCAATTATAAATTCTTGCGAAGTATATACCTTACTAGATATCGGTTCTACCCATTCTTTTATCTCTCTTACTTGCGCTCAACGTTTAAACTTGACTCGAGAAATTAGACTTTGACCTATCTGTGGAAACTCCGTTAGAGAAACTTTCATCACATCCACTGCTTATAAATCTTGCTTGATTCAGTCAGCACTATCACATTACCTGTTAACCTTATTTCTATAGAGATATTTGTTTTTGATGTGATTTTAAGGTTAACTACTCATCATGCCAAATTGATTATTTTCATAAGGTTGTTAGTTTTCATATTCCTAAGCAACTCGTTATTCAATTCAAGCAATCAAACCATTGTAGTCAAACATTTTCATATCAAGCCATGAAGTCATTCGTTTATTACGGATGTCAAATTTTCTTAGTCCATGTTATGGATTTGAATAAAGACACGCCGATTTGAATAATATTCTGTTGTTATTGATTTTTCCCGACGTATTTCTGAAGAATTTCTTGGCTTACTCCCAAAGCGATATTAAATTTTGTATCGACTTTGAACCCTAGACAAAACTCATTTCTAAAATCTCATATCGAATGGCTCCTATTGAACTTCGTGAGTTAAAAATTCAACTATAAATTTGGTACTGAGCCTTTATCTTGTGACTTCCTTTGTGGAATTCACCTGCTTTAACTCTCTACGTAGGGGACGCCATATTCGTAAATGCGATAGTAAATCGATAGGTGTCATTGTGACGTCTATCCAAGATTGGGATATGAGTCACAGATTGAGAGCAACCTAAGTCAATGAATCGAAATACGTAGCTTTCTAGGCTTAGTTGGTTATTATCGGAGATTCGTTGAAGGATATTCTCGAATCGCTATTCCATTAACGCAATTGACTCGTAGAGATACAAAATTTGAATAGAAGCGAGGAATGTGGGAAGAGCTTGAAGAACTCAAGAGGAGACTCATTTCAAGACATGTTCGATCATGCCATCCTGGAAAAAGCGAACGTGGTAGTGACGCGTTGAGTAGAAGATCATATCGCGAACGAAAAGTGCGATGATGTCAAGTATACGCATAGAGCCAACTTTAATAGAAAAAGTTAAGGTTGCTCAAGCCACCGAATCGGAGTGATCGTATGAAGAAGAAAGTACAAGAAGGAGCTATTCCTAAGGGCGAAATTGATGAAAAAGGAATACTTGAGTCAACTCCGGACTTTGCATTCCTAATGATTTTGATTTGAAGCATAGAATCATGATGGAGGCACACAACACATTGTTTGCAATCCATCTCATGCGAGTACCAAAATGTATTATGATCTTCAACATACATTTTGGTGGAGCAATATGAGGAGAGAGATCGCGTAGTTTATCTCGAGATGTTTAACTTATCAACATGTAAAGCGCGGAGCATCAAGTGCCAAAGGGTCCATTGCAACCACTTGAGATTTTGAAATGGAAGTGGGAACACATTACCACGAATTTCATTACTAATCTTCCCAAGGTTTCTCAAGGCATAGATGCGATTTGGGTTATTGTTGATAGATTAACCAAGTCTACTCATTTTCTTCCGATCGAGAGACTTATTCCCTTGAACGTCTTTCTCGTATGTACGTAAATGAGATTGTGAGATTGCATGGCATGCCAGTATCCATAGTTTTGGGTTAGTTTGTAGAAATCTATGGGCACGAATTTACGATTCAGTTTGGCATACCATCCTCAAACGGATGGGCAATCGAAAAAGGACTACTCAAACTCTTGAAGATATATTAAAACTCATGTCCTAGATTTCAAAGGAAGTTGGGATAAGTACTTGCCATTGGTGGAATTCTCATACAACAATAGTTATTAAACAAATATAGGCATGGTTCCATTCAAGCATTATATGGACAAAAATGTCGTTCCAATATGTTGGGATGAGGTGGGTGAAGCAACATTGTTGGGACCCGAGTTAGTATGACGTTATGACTAATGATTCGACAACGATACAAATGGCACAAGATCGACAAAAGAGTTATGCGGATCTTCATCGAAAGGACATGGAATTTAATGTAGGGGATCATGTATATTGTTGCGAGTTGCTCCATGGAAGGGAGTTACAAGATTTGGGAAGAGAGGAAAGCTCAATCCATGATTTATTGGTCCATTTCAAATTCTTGATTTAGTAGGAAATGTAGCCTATAGACTTGTGTTACCTCCAAGTATGTCTCGTGTTCATAATGTGTTTCACATATCTGCATTTCAGTAAATATGTGAAAGACCGAACCACATTATAGAGTTAGAACCCAGGACGAGATAGCCAAGACTTAACGTATGAGGAGGTACCGTCAAGATTTTGGATAGGAAGGAGCATGTCCTACGCCAAGAAAGGTTATACCACAAGTTAAAGTTTTGTGGAGGAATCATGCTATAGAGGAAATGACACGGAATTGAAAACGGAAATGAAAGCGAGGTATCCTCACCTTTTCAAACACTGTACGTCGTCAATTTCGAGGACGAAATTTCATAAGGAGGGAGGTTGTAAGACCCCAAAATTTTTTAAATAAAAGGAATTTCCTTTATTTATTATTTTGAAATAGTAAGGGTTGATTTGATTAATGTGGATATTTAAGGGTTAAATATGCAAATATTTCAAAATAAGCAAGTGGTTATAAAATATTCATTATCGCTTGGGAATATTCGTTTGGTCGTGGAATATTAAGACTTTATTCAGAATATTCGTATTTATAAATGCGCAACCATGTGTGGGCCCCATAACTTGAAGCGATTGGATGAAGAAAACGACAAATATAAGTTGTTTTTAAATAACTACGTAGTTGTTGGAATACCCTTGGTTAAAAAACACTAATACTGGCGTTGTTGAACAAGATGCACCATTATTGCACCAATTATTGATTCTTACGTAAGAAGGCACTTACTCAATAATGGTTACGATAATTATTGCTTCGATTTTATTGAGTTAATAATTGTCTGCGTTGATATTTTATATTCATTGTTTTTCAATAATTGTCATTACACAATATCTTTCATTATCGAAGCAATAATTCATATTATCCGAATAATATTATTTGATAACATTATTGGAAATGTCTAGAAAGTTACATCAAGGAGAGGTTTGGTCATCTAATTGCGGCAAGAAGAAGAAATTCTTATTGAAAGCCCCTCTTTCTGTGAACCGCACTGGTTGTCAATATTGTGATTCTGTAATATTATTTGTGAATAATTAATTATTGATTTATATGATGAGGAAAATATTGATTTTATGTGGATATAGATGGAGAAAATTTTTAAAATGACAATTGTTGAAAATTAATAATTTATCTTTTTCTCGATAAAATAATTCATTTAAATATATTATTTTAATAATATATTAACGGTGATATTTTTACAATGAATGTGGGATATATGAGTATATGAGGAGGAAGAGTATTTTTGTGGCATTAAATGTTTAACACATGTTTTGTGTGTTGGTGGACACAATTATTGGCCAAATTTGATTATAAATTGTAAAATCACCTGCTTGTAGATTTCGGTCAATTTCTATTTGGAATTTGGAAAAACTTTCTTCTGCAAAGTTGTAGAGAATTGAATTTCCTATAAAAACTCGCGAGAGATTCAATTTTCTGATGAAAGGGCTATTAATTATGAATTATTGAAGTTCAAGTTCAAATAATTAATTTTTGGGAGTTTTAGTTAATTATTTTGAGAAAAACGTTTTTGCAACTAAGTTGGCCTCACATGTGATTCAAATGGGCTGAGATCAGTTGTCTACAGGTAGGCTAAAGAAAATGTGAAAAATATATTAATATTATATTCAATTTTCTGCTTTGGTGTTCTAAAGATTTTCCTATAAATAGGTGCTTAGGTTAGAATTGAAAAACACACCGAAACCCAAGTTTCTCTCTATTTCTCTCTCGATATATTGAGCGTATTCTTGTGAGTATACTTTGAGTATTGTTAGGCGGTGTAAGTTCCCTTCAAAGACTATATCTCTTTATTCCATTGAAAGTACTAATCTTTCGAGGTAAGGGATATTATTTTTTTCGTAATGATATTATTTCTTCAATATCATTATCTTTGAAATGTTGATCTGAAGTTTTTATCAAATTTGGAACTTTTTCATGTATCTGAGTTACTATTCATGAGTTACTATTCAGGAGTTACTATTCACGAAGTTACTATTCATGAGTTACTATTCACGATTCTTATTCACGAGTACTATTCATGAAGCGTGAAGATGTTTTTTGTGGAATTTCTATCTTTTGGTGTCTGAGTTACTATTCACGTATCACGACTATTCACGTATCTGATACTATTCACGTGATACGGCACTATTCAATAAAAAATAAAATTTCTTCTTTTTGTCCAAAATATCTATTCGGATACTAGCTCCGATTGTATCCATGTTTTGATCATTCTTGAATTTTACACCACTATGATTATTTTTGAGGTATTTTTGGGCGTGGATAAAACCAAGTATCTAATCCTTAATCCTTAATCCTTGTCATTTTGTTTCACCGGATTCGCTTTCTTTAAAATATTTTCATCATCCTCGATCTTAAATGATTTCTTAAGAATATCTTTGGCTGTGATCAAAGATGAATGATTTCTGAAGAATATCTTTGGCTTTTTGTAGTGCAAAGATGAACAGTGTTTAAATGAACATGACCAATCGATGAATATCTTTGGCTGTAGTGCAAAGATGAATATTTGATTCGAGATGCATATTGATTGATGTTACGGGGATAAAATATTGATGATGGACCGTTAAATTCATAGATTGTAGTAGATTTCATTCTCTACGTAACTCTTCTATGAATTATTATTTCACATTCGCGAATATTGATCCGAAACTTGTTGTCTATTGTATTCTATCGTTTTTCCTGTTGAAGACTAACAATAATTTGTTGTATATTATCTTAGTCATAATATTCTTTACTTTGGGCTAGTTGAGCTCACCCTTTTCCTTGTTGTTCCATTTTTCTTCTCGTGGAGGCGAGAATGTAGCGAGTACTAGTCGGGTATGGAATGAAGATTCTAGAGAGTTGTTTAGTAGTCCTCACCATTTTTGTAAAATAATGAATCAATAATGTGATGAGGATTTATTTGAGTATAGATATTGTCTAGAAGATAATATTTGTATTCAAACTCACAGTTTTACTGTTGTAATAATAAAGTTGTAGTTGTTTCTGTACCATGTATTTGGCGACTCAGAATGGGTGTTGTGTATACCTATTTTGGGGGCGTCACATGATATTGTGACAATAATTGAATCAATAATATGATATGATGCATCAATTACTTTAGTAATAATTGAGTATAACTGAGTGACTTCTCACGTAAAAATCAATAATCAATACCGTGTGCTACTATGCAACCACACGTATTACTGTACTTTTACCACCGGGTAGTTCAATAGTTTAACGGTAAAACTTTCGTCATTATTTTTATAAAAAGATAATTCTGTCATTTTCTAAATACGACAATACTTTCGTTGTGTGGTCCACAAATGATTGTGCTGTCGTATGAATATTTCCCTGTTAAAACAAATTTTCCCCTACCAATCGAATATTATATAACCACTTGCATACTTTGCAAAATTTGTAAATATTACCCACAACTATAACATTATATCAAATCCACACCATAATATTCAAAAATATATTTCGAGAAAAATTAATCTTTATTCATAAAAGTTGGGGTCTTACAACCTCCCCTTCTTATGAAATTTTATCCTCGAAATTAGGGTGCGTACCTGGTATGCCAAAGAGGTTAGGATACTTTGTCAAATTCTAACTCTTGAGGTATAACCTTTGAGCGTATAATATATTCATTCTTATCCAACATTTTAACAAGTATCTCCTCATACGTTAAATCTTTTGCTATCTCGTTTAGTTCTAATTCAATAATGTAGTTCGGGTCGTCCACATATTTACGTAACATCGATACGTGAAAAACGTTATGAACACATAACATACTTGGCGGTAAAATGAGTCTATAGGCCACAGTTCCCACTCAATCGAGGATTTTGAATGGCCCAATTAAATCGAGGGTTGAGATTTACTCTCTTCGTCGATTCTTGCTTCTAGAATAACGCCTTCTTGAACCTTCTTCTTCATATTCATCAGCTCCGGGTGTGTAGCTTGAGCAGTTTTAACTTTATCGATTAAAGTCGATTCTACTCGTATATCATCACGTGGGTCCTGAGAGTCTTTAACTCTATCTTCATCATTTTGTAAGTTATACGAAATGGGTTTTTGTGTTAACAACGTCACACTCATAACCGCATACGATCTTCTACTCCACTACAAAAAAATGGGCCTTTAGCAACGATTTTTTAGGCAACGACTTTATAAGTCGTTCTTAAAAGTATATGTTTAGCAACGAAATTTGTCCTTCGTTGCAGATTGTGCCAGACTTTCACTTTTTGCAACGAAATTTATAAGTCGTTGCAACATTTCGTTGCTAATTCATTGGCGGGAAAAAATTTCGTTAGAAATTCGTTGCAAAATTTTTGGCCACTTGATTTCCCATCATCGTGGGCAACAAAAGTTTTTTTGTTGCTAAAAATGGGACTTTAGCAACGATTTTTTAGGCAACGACTTTATAAGTCGTTGCTAAAAGTGTATGTTTAGCAACGAAACTTGTCATTCGTTGCAGATTGTGTCAGGCTTTCACTTTTTGTAATGAAATTCAAAAATAGTTATAAAATTTGGAAACAAAATTCGTTAGAAATTCGTTGCAAAATTTCTAACTACTTGATTTCTCCTCATCGTGGGCAACGAAATTGTTTTTGTTACTATATTTTGTTGCCTAATATAGACCACATTCATTGGCAACAATTTCTATTATCGTTGCATATTTTATACAACTTTTTGCAACGACTATTAACATGTTGCCTTAAATTAAGATAATAATAATAATAATAATAATAATAATAATAATAATAATAATAATAATAATAATAATAATAATAATAATAATAATAATAATAATAATAATAATAATAAAATAACAACAATAATAATAATAGTACTACTACTACTACTACTACTACTACTACTACTACTACTACTACTACTACATTTGGATAAACTTGTTAAGTTAAACACAATTAAAATTCCAAATAAATTGCAACTCAGACATGACTTAACATCGAAAAATTAAAGCCTTAGATATCAAAGAATTTTATATTGGTGGAACCATTCATCTTACATCAGACATTATAGGAATTCTATAATGGTGGAACCATTGTGTTTGGATTCAACAATCTTAGAGTTACAAAATATTATAATCTCTTCTTCATTCCACAAAAATAATTTTTATTTATTTAATTTATAAATATTAAAGTTATATTTTAATTTTATATAAATTCCTAACGATCAGTTAGTTTAAGAGTGTGATATGATAATAAAATGATAACGATAAACTTGAGACGTGGTATTTGATATTGTAATTTGACACGTGTCCGCTGCTGACGTGTGGCGTCTTTTGAATTTTTTTCTAAAATTTACCTCTCCAAAGATTTGAACTCGCAACCTCATCTTTGGAATTTTGGTCATATGACCACTAGAGCAACATGAGTCAATTGTTAATATTTTGCAAGAAATAATATTTATATCAAAATATGAGATTTCCCTCATATATTCATTTTTTCTCCTTCACTACATACCATAACTAATTGTAATTATAATAATAATAATAATAATAATAATAATAATAATAATAATAATAATCAAAATAATAATACTACTACTACTACTACTACTACTACTACTACTACTACTACTAATAATAATAATAATAATAATAATAATAATAATAAAATAACAATAATAATAATAATACTTTTACGTTTGGATAAACCTGTTAAGTTAAACACAATTAAAATTCCAAATAAATTGTAACTCGGACATGACTTAACATCTAAAAATTAAAGCCTTAGATTCCAAGGAATTTTATAATGGTGGAACCATTCTGTTTGGATTCAACAATCTTAGAGTTACAAAATATTATTCTATCGATATATATATATATATATATATATATATATATATATACATACATACATACATACATACATACATACATACATACATACATATTCTTTTCAAAATTTCTTGTCAAACTAAATAAAATACTAAACAAATCTCAACATTAAACTAAATTTCTCATTAAGTAACTATGAATATTTTTATATATTAATATATATATATAGATAAATATTCATATAAATATTTATAAAAAATATCACAGCTAAATTTTGAACCTAAGACCTATGGGTTATTAGGCCATTAAGCTACCACTGAGCCATTCTAATTTATTAGTTAATTAAACTAACGCCATAACTTATAGTCTTCAATATTTTTAAATTTATTTTACTGACATGTATATATATTTATATATATATAATATATGTAAATAAATATTCATATAAATATTTATAAATTTATCTCTAAATATTCATATAAATATTTATAAAAAATATTCATATCTAAATATTAGATGAAATCCAATGTCAACCGATGTACCCGTGCCATGAAATGTTGCGATCAACAGTATAGATTATGGTTGTTGAAATAGTTCCCGTGACAATCGATTGTCAAGCATGTTAGTTCCGGGCCTTCGACCTCATCAAACCTGATTATTATATCTATGCTTCCAATGTTTCCTATTTATAGATAGAAGTAGAATATACTTACAAGTACTCCTTCACTCCAAGAATGAAAATAATGATTGATTTTATGCGAATTTTTTTAAAAAAATGTCAGATGATAAAATTATTCATATTTAAATTCTCGTCTAATTGCATATTTTTCTATACATGACTAGTGATATTATATAAATATTTATAAATAATAAAATATGACATTTAATACTAAGGATATTAAAAAAATTATTGTAAAATAAATAAATTATTTAATATAAGTAAAATATTTAACTTGAGATTACATAAATTAATTAATAAGGCCTTTTTATTCTTAGACGAAGGAGTAACTTAAATCATGAACATATTTTTAAGTCTAAAAATAAAACATAAAAAGAAAGAATAGTAATGATATACCCTAAATTATTCCTAGTTATCCTTTTACCTTTTTCCCAAATATATTATAAAATTAAATTATAATACTTATTAGTTATAAGAGAAAACATAAAAGATGAATTTTTTTATATTATGTTTTATGAACTAAAAGCGAATAAAGTGATTTAAAATGACTTATAAGTCATTCCTAATAAGTTAGTTTGACCCATATTAATGTAATATCAATTTTATCCCTATTTTATTTTAAAAATTAAAAAAAACAAATTTATAAAAAAGAAGAGTAAGATGCAACGTCACTTTAATTGACGTTAGAATTTTTATTTTATTTTTTTTATAGCTGAAATTAAAAAAATATTTATGTTTGTAAACAAGTACAAGAGATCAAAGAAATTAAAAAAAAAAAAAAGATTCCAACGTCAGTAAAAATGATGTTACATCTTACTCTTTTTATTTACAAATTTGCTTTATAAAAAAGTTACAATACCAGTTAGTTTGGCATGGGATCACATTTTTATTTTTTTTTTCAAATTTATTTTAAAAAATAAAATTATTTTTAAAAAAATTAAGATAATTTTTTTTAAAATTTGCTTTTTAAAAAAATATTTTTTAAAGTGGTGTTGGTTGCCTTACTGATTTTTAGCCAAAAGATAATCCAAAAATTCAGGCGTTCAATAGTTTTTACCAAATTAGATATGAGGCGCCTTTTTCTCCCAACGACAAATATCAAGTTTTTATTTTTAAAAAATATTTGTTTAAAAATAAAATCTTTTTAAAAAACGTAAAGCTTTTTTTAAAAAAAAAATAAAGTTTTTTTTATTTATAAAACTGTTCTTAAATTAATTAATTTGATTAAAAGAAAAGTCTATTCTAAGAAAATTTGGACAAAATAAATATAATTAAAAAAATTAAATATAATTTAGGCGATTCTGAAAAAATATTCCATATTAATTCGAAGCATACAGTAGTACTACAAGTATTATGTGATTATTAATATGGTGGCTTTCTTCAAAAGATCACCACCGTTCAATACAAATCCAACGGACTTTATAAATTATCATTATTAATACGAAAATAAATCATTTTACTATCGACCATTTGTAAACGAATCCCGTCTCTATAAAAAATAACGCAGAAAGCACTTAAAACTTTCATCTCTTCCATAAGCGGTTTATCGAATCTGATTTGATTAGAAGTTATCAAATCTGAGGTAAAAGTTGATTTTACTATTTGTAAATTCGTTGAATCTGAGGCCTTTTATTTTTGCAGATTGGTAGTCGATTAATCTCATAAGGTTTTTAATTTGTTGCTGAATTATGTTATCACTTGAATTTTATTCTATTTTGTGTTTACACTTTCATTGATCTGATCTGAATGTTTGTATTTCGTTTTTGAACGTGCAATTAGGTGTTGGTTTGTGAATTTTGAGTGTAGAAATTGTTGACGAAATTTGAAACGAAGAGTAATAGAGTGAAAGGACTGAGTTTTCACAGTAAGAGACCTTGGATTCTTGCTAGTCTTCACAGTGGTGTGATCCAGCTATGGGATTACCGAATGGGGACACTCATTGATAGGTTTGATGAGCATGATGGACCTGTTCGTGGTGTTCATTTTCACAAATCTCAGCCCCTTTTTGTTTCTGGAGGTACAATCTCTTGGCATTATTCATTTTTGATTTATAAAATTTTCATTATAAAAAGGTCAAGTCTTTTATAATTATTCTTAGAAAGAAAATGCGGTGATTGAATCATTATATCTTGTTTATGGATGCTCCTAAGAATAGGAAAATTACTTTTTTGTCATTACATGTTATTCTGGACAACCAAGAGGACATACAACTAATGTAGCATGGCACATTGCAGTGAAACTGTTATTATTTAATGTTTATGTGATTGAAGCTGCCCATACCCTTTGAATTGCACAAATTCTTTGGTTTGCCAAGTACCAGAGCTGGTTCACTAAATTGATTTAGACAATTTCATGATTATTTTGTGTATTTGATTATATGGTATGGCATTTCGATTATCCTTATAGCTTCTAAACAATTTAATTACTTAATTTGTTCTTGGTACGAATACCTGCTATCAGTTTGAACCAGCAACTATAATCTAATTGAGCTTCATGCTTGATTAGCATCAAATGGTGATGATTTTTATAATCTATATATTCTGTTGCCTTTGGGTTTATAATTTTTATTATTGGGTCCCTTGTTATGCTCGTAAAATCAGCTCTCAGTAGTTTGGACTGTGACATGTCACGCTTATACATGAAGGAGACAGGGCAAGTGCACGGAGCACCTCAGGACCTACCCTTGAACAAATTTCAGGGTTTAGTTTGATTGCTAGTTATATAACAGGGTTGACAGCTGCTATGTGTGAGTGATGGAGCACACTAATTACGTTGTGCAAGGAATGTGTGGCAGAGGCTAGGGAGTATGTCAGCCTTCTTTCAGATAAGGATCCTGAATGGATGCAGGGTCATTTTGCTGTAAGTGTCCTGCTTTGCAATATAACAGAATTGTTCTGATTCCTTCATCAACTCATGTCACATAGAATGTGGGTCATGCTATTTGCATATGTTTTTTCGGCAGGTTGATGGTAAACTAGATTCTTCAGAATTTGCAAGTCCTTGTGTTCCAGAAACCAATACAAGCACATTTCTTGACAAACAAACAAATTCTATGGAAATGTAAGTCATGATTTTTCATTATAATGGTCATCTTTATCTAGTTTAAGCTGCAGTGCTTAATGTTGATTCTCATTAATTTCCTTTTAGTGGGTTGTCTAAATATTCCACTTATTACCATTTCTTCTCCAGGAATCTTGAACTGAAGTTCGATAAAGATTGAAGTGATCTGACTGGCAGCTCAAACTTTTTAGACGCGGTATGATTTGCATAACTGATTTTATTTTGTTTTTCTGTTTATTTGTGCTTGTCAACTTGTTTTTGACAGATGTTATTAATTTTTTTTAGTGTGGTTAGTTTACCAATATTCATGCTATATTGTTGAACTCAAATATACCATCACATCCTAAAAGTTTGGAGGTAGCTACATGAATTCTGTTTTCCCAACATTTTATCCATATTGAAAGAGTGTATGCTGGCTGCTTGTTGACAAATCATTGCTCAAGTTAGAACGCATCAAATTTTTTAACTGAAATACAATAAAGCAAAGGGTCCTGTGAGTGTTTTCCATACAAATTAGATCTTCTGCTCCCTATACCTTGACAGACTAGTTGATTTTCTTGCATTGATCTTTAAGATTGGGACTCTGCTTCCATGATTTTAACCCATATCATCATATAGAAGCTCGAGACAGTTTCAGGTTTGGTTGCAACTCAAATTTTTAGTAAGCAAAGTATTTTATGCCACTAGGAACAAATTATATGGAAATGACATTTTCAATAGAAACAAAACAAAAAGAACTATAGCTAACAAATAAAACAGTTAGGCGTTTGGATCCAATTATAAGAGTTACTTGTTCTAACAGTTAGGCGTTTGGAACCAAGCTTGTTGGAGTATTTGTTCTAACTTGTGCTATAACCAGGTTGGAGAGTGATTATGCATTGATGTGTCAACCATGTTTATTGTTTAGTCACTCAAATTGAACAAGAAATTGGTGGTATTCTAAAGTATTCTGAAATAGGAGCCAAGTCTTGACATTGTACCACGTAGCAACTCTATTGTCTTTGTGTATTGATTTTGGCACTAAGTGCCTCTGGTGACCTATTTGCTTCATTTTTTCGATTTGCTATTATTTTTAAATATGTGCGAAAGACCGCTTCTCTACACATCTTTACAATCTGGGTATCAAATTTTAGGTATTACGCTTCGTTAAAAAAGACAAGGATGAAATTATGAAGTGTACTCTCTATATATGTAGATATATGCTTTGATTGAAGAACTGTGGTAGCTTTAGATGATTAATTATAAAGATAATGAATGATTATGTAGTGGATGATTTTATTAAGTTAATAATATTTTAGTTTTTTGTATTTTTGCCATTATTTGTTATGGGGACATTGAGCCAGTCAAGTACACAAAAAGAATGTCAAATTTTGATTTGGCAACAATATAATTCGTTATCAAAGCATTGAACAAGTTTTAATATAGCAACAATTTTTTATACATTTAGCAACAAATTTTCGTTGCTAATGGTATTAAAAATATAATATTTGCCAAAGTAAAATTAACCTAATAACAACGGAGAGGATATTGTTGCTAATACTAAAATAAAAGGTAACATTTTTTATCGTTGCAAATCATATCAACTTTCGTTGCACATATAAAAAAAAATCCAAGAATATATAATGTCGCTATTAATCGGCGACTTTTGTTGCTATTGAAAATAACCAATGAACAAACATTTTCGTTCTTTGATTCAAAGATAATGTCGTTGCCAAATAATATAATCAAAGAACAAAAATCGTTGCTAAAAAGTTTACATTCTGTAACGAAAGCAAGCTTAGGTAACAATTTTCATAATTTACTGCAACGAAAAATATCGTTACAAAATGGTGTCAATTGCAACGAAAATGCATGGTCGTTGCAAAAAAAAATAGTTCATTTCGTTGCCAATTAGAAGGCTTTTGCAACGAAATGAGCTTTTTAGCAACGAAAGTTTAATTATTTTGTAACAATACATTTTGTTGCTAAAAGATCGACGTCTCTGTACGAAAGCCAAATTTTGTTGGAAAATGTATTACTTTTGGCAACGAAAAAAATACGTTCGTTGCGGAACAATTAGCAACGCTCATTGCGCAACGAAAGATGCAACGACAATAAAGTCGTTGCCAAAATCCTTTTGCAACGAAATTTGGCACCTTTAGCAATGAAAATCGATTGTTGCTGAAGCCCCATTTTTTTGTAGTGCTCAACGCATCAGCTATCACGTTCGCTCTTCCACGATGATATTGAATGGTATAGTCGTAACCTTCAACAGCTCGAGCCAACGTCTTTGGCGCATAATACATTCGTTTTGGTTGAAGAAATATTTAAGGGTTTTAGAAATGAGTTTTGTATTGGGGTCAATACAAAATTTGATTTTACGCTCTGGGGTAGGCCAGAAGTCTTGGAGAATACGTCGAAAATTTATTAACAATAGAAATATCATTCAAATCGACGATATTTTATTTAAATCCGTGACATGGGCTAAAAAAGCTTGACATCCGTTTTTCAATAAACGAATAGCTTTATGGCTTGATATGACAGTGATTGACTTTAGTGGTTTGGTTGCTTGAATTTGCATAATAGGTTGGTTAGGAATATGAAAGCTAACAACCTTACGAAAACAATTGATTTTAGCATGATGAATAGTTAATCAACCAATCCCTAAAATCACATCAAATGCAAGTATTTTCAAAGAGATAAAATCGACAGGTAACGTGCGGTTACCAATTTGAATCAACAAGATTTATAAATAGTGGAGGTAACGAAGGTTTCTCCTAATGAAGTTTCAATAGATAAGTCAAAGTCTAATTTCTCCGGAGTTAAATTTAAACGTTGAGCGCAAGTAGGAGAAATAAAAGAGTGGGTAGAACCGGTATCTAATAAGGTATAGACTTCGCAAGAATTTATAATTAACTAACCCGTGCTAACTTCGTTCGGGTTATTCGCTTTTTGAGAAGACACAAAAAATGCACTTCCTGAAACCACCGACTTTGTTTTGTCCGTATCCGCCTTTGGTGCCACCGTCGCAGCTAGACTTGATTTCGCTACAAGGTAAAATTGAGCTATGTGACCGTCTTTTCCACAACTAAAACATACCTTGGAAGGCTGTGAACAGTTTGGACT
The DNA here is from genome assembly GCA_020205615.1 of Panax quinquefolius. Taxonomy (NCBI): domain Eukaryota; kingdom Viridiplantae; phylum Streptophyta; class Magnoliopsida; order Apiales; family Araliaceae; genus Panax; species Panax quinquefolius. Next base: position 80,302,818 of record CM035171.1, on the reverse strand, counting down.
TATGTGTCCCTCCTCTCCGCATCTGTAGCATCTATTTGGCGGTCGTTCTCCGTCCTTGAAAACGGTGCTGGTGCTGCTGCCGACGTCTTTTCCATCATCATTAAATCTTCTCTTCTTGAATTTTCCACTTGAATCATTTCTTCTATTATCTTGGCCATGATTACCATCGAAGTGGTTACCATTTCTGGCATGGCAATTTCCTCCACGATGGTTATTATTGTTTCGATGATTGTTGTCACCGGTACGATTATTATCGTGTTGTTGCTCACTATCTTTTGGTTGGGCTAGCTCATTATCACACTCCAATAACTGAGCCCTATTCACTACATCTGAATAGAAGCACAATTTGTGAGAAATGAGGTATTGACGTATTTCGGGTCTCAAACCTCGCAGAAATATTCACGTCATTCGCTCCCCATTATCAACCAAATGGGATGCAAACCGGGACAACTCGGCAAACTTAGCCTCGTACTGCGACACGGTCATATTGTTTTGCTCTAGCTTGATGAATTCCACCTCCTTCATGTGACGAATACTTTCGGGAAAGTACTTGTCGTTGAATAATTCTTGGAACTTCTCCCAAGACATCTTGAGTGCGTCAGGCTGGGTAATTTTTAAAGATTCCCACCAGTAATCTGCCTCTTCACGCAACATAAAGGTGACGAAAGGAACCTTTTTCTCCTTTGAGCATTCCAAGACATCAAATATCTTAGTGATCTGCTATATCAACGTCTCCGCCTTCAGTGGTTCTGGCTTTCCCAAAAACTCCGGTGGTCCCAGCTCCTTGAATTGCTTAGCGGTGACCATCCGAGAGTTGTCAGTGATTCCACCTGCATTTTGAACAAGAGTCTCTCTCGTTTGGTTTTGCATAAATTCTAGAAAACTCTTAAACGTACCATCGTTCATCATTTGGTCAGTGTTGTTGTTTACATGAGGATTATTGTCTTCCTGATGCACATTATCCTAGTTATTGATCGTCGGTGACTCAACGGTCTCATGTGCTTCAATTCTTATCTCAACATTTTTAGATGCCATTCTCAAACACTGTCACAAAACAAGGGTTAATTGACATGTCACATATTATCCCTATACTCTGACCGACCAATTAAATACCAAATAAACTTGGGTAGGTCATACTAGCGAAGGAATTCCCCGTCTCTCCCCTCCTAGTTCTTGTCTAACATCTCAGCCAGGGATCATATCCCTAAGCTTTGATACCAACTGTGACGCCCCCAAAATAGGTATACATCACCCATCTTGAGTCGCCAAATACATGGTACAGAAATCAAATACAAACTTATTTAATACAACTGTCGTGTAAAAATACGACAAAACATAGCTGAGAGTTTTAAAACGAATATTATCTTCTAGACAATATCCACACTCAATGGAGTTCTCATTACAATTATTATCACATTATTTCACAGAATAGTGAGGACTACTAATGCATCATCTCGGACCATCACTCCGTTCTACGACTAGTCCCAGCTATATTCTCATTTCCTGAAGAGATCAATGAAAGAAAAGGGTGAGCTCAACTAGCCCAGTAAGAAATATTATGACTAAGATAATGCAGAATAAATTATCCTTAGCCTTCAACAGTATAACAACTGATAGAATATAATAGACAACAAGTTTTAGATCAATAACTACAGCGGAATAAGCAATCCATTAGAAGAGTCAAGTAGAGCATGATATCTACTATCTTCTATGATTTAAAAGTTTTTCATCAACTTTATCGCTGAGACTCAGCTTAATAAATAAACCACATCATCGAATCATCCATGCACTGCGGGCCAAGGATATTCATGTAATCATCAATGGTCATGATTATACCGAATAATCCTCGAGTCATAATCATACCAATAACTCGTCCATCAATGCACTACGGCCAATGAGGACTTTTACCACATCATTTATAACATTACGGGTCATGATTATACCAAATGATCCCTGGTCATAATCATACCAATCAATAGTCCATCTATGCACGTAAGCCACATATGACTTTCATCACAATATAAGCATGAGGATGATGACAATGATATAAGCATTAATCAAATGAAATCAAGGATAAATATTAAAGACTTTAAATTTATCCAGAGTTCAAAAATATCCAAATTGTCAACATGATATTGCTTTGTGGAGTAAAATTCAAGAATAATACTCATGTATCAAAAATAATTTGGACAGAAAAGAAATATATCTTCCTGGTGAATAGTACCCTGTGAATAGAACTTCGGGAATAGTACCTCGTGAATAGTACTTTGTAAATAGTATTTTGTGAATAGTACCCGTGAATAGTACTTTTGTGAATAGTACCGTATAAATGAATAGTACTTTCGACAAGATTCTCAACATGAAAAGCTTAAAATTTAACAAGAATGTGCAGAAAATATCCTTGTGAAACGATACTAGATGAAGCGCAAATTTCAAGGATATTCTACTAATTTCACAGAGTATAGAAGTAATAATTTAACAAAATGATGGTATAATCAGGAATACGAGACGAAATAATATTACTCAAATACTACAGAGTATAGAAGAAAATATTATTTCTTATGAATACTGAAATAATAATATCCCTTACCACTGTTGAACGAAAATAATATTCCAACGAATATTGAACGAAGATAATATTCCTTATGAATATTGAACGAAAATAATATTCTTTATGAATATTGAACAAAAATAATATTCATACGAATACGAAAAAATAATATCTCTTCTGAATATGAAATAAATAATACCCCTTACCTCAGAAGAAAACTGGATACTGGAATAGTGAAGTAACAGACTTATCTTCTTCTTTCTCTCTATAGCTTCTTTCTTTATAGCTTCTCTCTCTATAATTGCTCTTGTGAGTCTTAGTGAATTGGTGAGAATGAAGGAAGAATGAGCTTCTATTTATAAGAAAATATAATTTTGATAATTGCACGTTTTGGGGCTCAAAATATTACTGTATAATACTTTTCCTTCATTTTTAATTTAGTCCTGCAAGTATTATCAAACTTGCACCACCTCCTCTAATAGTACATCATGTGAATCAATAGTTCTAGACATGTGAAAAAAATAATTACAGTATAGTACCTTCATCTATACCTCTATTTTTAATTTTGTCATGCAAGTATTATCAATCTTGCACCACCTCCCCTAATCGTACATGAATGTGAATCAATAATACAAACATGTGAATAAATAGTTATAAGCATGTGAATTAATAGCAATTAATTACTCATTTATCCGATTAATTACCCGATTAGTCAATATAACCTTAAGACATCAATTATTATCGGAATAGATGTCGATTTTTATTAACACTAATAATCCCAAAACAATGAAAATATCAATTTCATCTTTAATCAATACGAAATTATTCATCATTAATATTATAACTCATAATATTTAACAACCAAATCATTCCCAGGAAAGAGGGGGCTATTCGATAAGGATTTCTCCATATTGGCGCGTAATTAGGTGACCAAACCTCTCCTTGACAGAACTTTCTAGACATTGTCAATATTGCAAATAATAATATGAATAACTTTGTCGTCTCAATTATTGATTTATTAATAGTAAATATTATGCAGATGATATTGTGACAATAACTGAATCAATAATAAGAGAGATATGATGCAGCAATTACTGTAGTAATAATTGAGTATAACTGAGTGACTTCTCACGTAAACATCAATAATCAATACCGTGTGCTACTATGTAACCACACGTATTACTGTACTTTTACCACCGGGTAGTTCAACAGTTAACGGTAAAATTGTAAAGCCCCCAAATTCAGGTACTTGAAACCCGAACTCGGTGCTTTACGATACCATTTCTATTAGCAGAATAATACTAATAATAATAACAATAATATGAATATCAAACTTAATTTACATACATCAGAGTCTGAATCCCAGGTACGCGACCTTTAAACATGTTAGTTCCCAGTAGGCACAATAAATCTAGAAGGGGGGTTGAATAGATTTTTTAATTTCAAATACTTTTCTGGTTTACTTTGTATTGCTCATACTTTAGCATATGACAAACATAAGAATCTTTTCAAGCACAACGGAATATGTAAAAGATCTCATTCATTGATATATTCATAATCATACATACATTGTTCGTAGAGTTATTTTGGTTGTAAGCAGTTAGAACATACATAGCAGTTATAGCAGTTTATAGACATAATGTAAATGACTTAATGTAAAAGACACAAGGGGTTTTAAGTGGTTCAGAGACTCAAGCTCCTAATCCACTCTTCTGCTTTCAACTAGCAGGATTTCCACTAAGGAAGGGCATCACCCCGAATCACTAAGATTCCTTCAAGGGCCAGCAGCCTTGGGACTCGATTCATCGAGAACTCTTTCAAGGCCGCCACCTTGGAACTCCTCTAGTTCCCTAGGAACTCTTCAAGCCAAAGAAAGCTTAGAACTTCATTTAGTCCCTCCCACAAGGACTCCTCGTGCCTCGCTTCTTGTTGAGTTGTTTGTTTGTTTGTTGAGTTGGTCTGAAATTTCGCTAAGATGTCTTCATGCTCAAACATCTTCTCAGATTTCGCTGCGACTTGGCGTGATCACCCTTGAAGTGCAGTTGAGTGTTGCATGATGCTCATCTTCTTCAGTTACTTAACCACTTCTGATCATGGGTTTCTAAGATGACTGTAAGCTCTTCTGCTAGGTACTTAGAAACTTTCTCATGCTTGCCACCATGATGACGTTTGTGATCTCCCTTTTTGATACTTGATGTCTTCTCGTGATGGACTTGCTAAGATGACTGTGAGCTCTTCTCTATGGTACTTAGAGTCTTCCCATGATAGACACCAAGATGACATGATGATGCTCTTCTTTCTCTCGGCAGTTCAGAACACTCTTCATGTAGTAGAACTCTCACTTCTACTTCTTTCTTTGTCTGACTCTAAGTGTTCTTGGTGGATCGTAGAGTGAGCCTTCAGACTCACTATCTTACATGGTTTAGAACTGTGACACCCCCAAATTCGGGTACTTCAATTCCACGGGATTTGGTGTTCACTGTACAAATATCATCTATCTATCTACCCATAATAAATGCAAGCCATGCAATAGATAGAATAAAATCTTTCCCTTAAGGGTTACAACATCCGAATAATTAATAATACAATCCCAGGTTAAACTAACCTTAAACATCTGTGCGGAATCATAAACAAATAAGTCTAAAACAAAATCATTAAATCAAGTCTTAAACAAAATACATCATCACATAAATAACAAGTCTTCGCCACTTGCTAACTTTGCCCTTGCCTTACTTACTAGTGGAAGGTTCATCATTCTTTTCGTTCTTAATCGCAATGTTATTATTAAGCAAGAGTGAGCACTATTGCCCACAAGTACAATAATGAAATAACAATATAATAACATGCGAGTAAATCAAAGACATCTGAATAAAAGCTCAACTTTTGAATCAAGAATGAATAACAAGAATCAAAAGAATTCTGAGGGTCATAAGACCTTGAACTATGTCTTAGGTTATCAAGGGTTATACTTGAAACCTTTAATAGTCATAAGACTATGGACCTTTCTACTCGTACTTAGCGGGATCAGCCCTTAGTACCATAATCGCGCACAATATCTTAACGTTAACGATAATGTAAATCCCTTTTGCGGGGTTGTTCATCTCGGGCTTTGACATTCGAGTCCGCACTAAAGGAAGTTTGGTTTGGATAATTCAATAAGGGTTCTGAAATTTAGAACGTTCATCAAATAAGGACTAGTTGAATCAATAAAGTTCACTAGTCTAATAAGGTTCAACAATAATGATATTCGAGTTGAATAATAATCTCAAGACGTATACAATAGGACAATTATTGTATAACTGAATCATGCTTTGAAAAGGTAATCAATCTTCAATATAACATTTGAACTTGAATAATAATAATAATGATAACTTACTCGAGGTAATTAATAAACTTGAACAATAATGACAAGTAGGGTTAGGAAACTTGCCTCGTGCGTAGATTACACTTTAACTAAGCACGTTCTTTGAATTTAATCCTACATACCATTCACATTCACAATACCAGTTAATTATAACTTAACCAATCATCATAAACTCATTCTTTTTGTCTACTTTGATTATTAACTATACTTAGTTAATTTACCACTTTGTCACATAATTTATACTTCATGAATAACAAGCTAATTATGTATTCAATAATTCAATCCACATGCAATTATGTTATTTACATGTTAAACAACTATTTTAACATCTCATTATACTTCTAACATGTTTACATGTTCATTAAATTAATTTACTAACACATTGTTAGACTTAAACATTTTAAAATTTTACATTTCGAACTTTTCGAGAGTGGTAATGCTGGCTACATCTATATTACTATTTCATTTATATGGCTGACGGTACTAGCAATGGATTATTATGTGTCATGTGTTGCGTATCATGGCTGACATCATGGCCAAGTACAAGTAGGAAGTAAAAGGCATTTAGTCCAGTCAGCAATACATGGTGAGAACCGTTGCTCGCAATTCGCGAAAATTGCAGAACACAGCCAAAAACTCCCAATTAATTTACTACTACACGAATTTAATCATACCCACGTGTTATAATTCAGATATAATCATTACCCAACATTTATAAAGTGATTTTAACCCATTACAACACATAATCACAGAGTTTAAGCATGCAATTTCACCGACTTTGATGTTCTTGAAGGTTTTAAAAATAAAACATGAAAATTTGTCACTACGGATTCGTTATAACAATCAATCCGCTTTATTTAAACTTTGGTCTCTTCATATCAACATGCATAATAATATAAGGGTGTGAATTTTACGGAAAATATACGATGTTTGACACACTAAATATACGATAAGGGCCATAAGGCCAAAACCCATACTCTAAATTTTGTTGCAATCATATATATGCGTATTTTCATGAAAACAGATGATATGGTTTATACAATATATATAATCAAATACGATGTGATATGTCATAACACATACAAACCCATAATCATTACTCCTATCCCAATTACAAGAGGTTCACGTAGGAATGAAAGCCATTTTCATAAAAAAAACTAAATGACGTGAAATAGAAATTGGGTTTGAGAATTTACCCAGAGTATAAAGTGTATATTTGTAGGGGATGAATTCTTTCTCAACTCTTCTTCAAACACACACTCACAATCTCTTAAATAGATATAAATTTCTATGAATTCCTCAAATACTCTCCGTTATATTTTAGACTTAGAAAAAAACAATAAAGAAGACGATGATATAATAAGAGAATCGACGATCGAGTGGTCAGTTAACCCAATAATGGGTAATCGCCCAACTCCCCTCATAGGGCCTTGTTTGGCTAGCAAAATAGATTTAAAAACTATTTAATTTAATACAGCTTTATTATATAGTTTAATTAATGTCACACTCCTTCATAAATAAATCCAATATTTTATTTAATTTACTTTAAATAAAATATAATAATTTCTCATAAATAAATAATGTCAAATTATTAACTCTCTAATTAATAATTAAATTAATTAAAATACCAATAAGCTTATTAAATATTTCTTTTAATACAATAAGCTCACATAATCACATACTTCGATAATAAAATTTCTTCACATAATTTAATAAATGTAATACATATAATTAAATTAATCTACCACAATCGCATCAATTAATTATTTAATCTAATAATTAAATCATCGAAAAATATTTATTTAATTCAATAAATATTAAAATTAATTTACAAAAATCTCGCTCATCACATCTTTCCCCTTAAAAGGATTCTCGTCCCTGAATCACGACTCAATAAATTCGACTGCTACATTCTCCCCCACAAAGATTCTCATCCCCGTAATCGCCATAAATAATTAAGTAAATAAATGAGGTAATTTTTCATCATATTCTCTTCGAGTTCCCACGTAGCTTCTTCAAATGTTGTGGTTCCTCCAAATTACCTTAACAGAAGGTATAACTTTATTTCTGAGAACTTGTTCTTTTCGGTCGACAATTTGGACAAGAATTTCTTCGTAGGATAAGTCTTTTTCAAAATGTAGGGGTTTATATTCAATTACATGCTTGTAATCGGCCTTATAGGGTCGTAACACAGAAACATGGAAGACGTTGTGGACATTCTCGAGTGATGGAGGTAAGGCTACCTCGTACGCGACTTCTCCGATTCTACGCAATACTTCAAAGGGTCCAATAAATCTTGGGCTCAATTTTTTCTTTTTCTTTTCGAACTCGATCTTCCCTTCCAGAGAGACCTTCAAGAAAACATAACTACCGATTCAAACTCGATATTTTTATGATGTGAATCAACGATTTCTTCTCGTCGATCTTGAGTCGCTACCAATGTGCTTCGGATAACTTTGACTATTTCTCGCTTTATCATTGCATTGTACCAATTCTCGCCCTAACAATTGTCTCTCACCACCTTCATCCCAATAAAGCGAGTTCGCACTTTCGTCGTCAGATAACGCTTCGTAAGGCATGCATGCCAATACTATCGTGGTAATCGTTGTTGTAGCCAAACTCTACTAACTGTGAGTGATCATCCCAATTTCCTTTGAAATCCATCACACAGTGCTCTTAGCATATCTTCTAACGTTTGAATTGTTCGTTCGCTCGTCTGGTCTGCTTTGAGGGTGATAAGTCAGACTCATTCGCAATTGCGCACCCATGCATTCCTCAAGACGCTTCCGTAAATTTGATGTGAGCGCGATCCCTATCTCAAAACAATTGATCTTTAACTCCGTGCCTCAAAACAATCTCTTTTACATATAGCCTCGCTTAACCGATCTAAGTTGAATCTGATTTTGATCGGAAGGAAGTGTGCGGATTTTGTCGATTTCATTAACGATAACCCATACTACGTCAGAGCCTTTCTCGAGTCGCTTTCAAGGCCAACCACGAAGTCCATTGTAATATGTTCCCATTTCCATTTTGGGATCTCTAACGGTTGTAGCAATCCACTCGATCTCCGATGTTCCGCTTCACTTTCTCGACAGTGTTAGGCACTTGGCAACACATTCTGCAACATCACGTTTCAAATTCGGCCACCAGAAATGTTGTCTAAGATCTTGGTACATCTTGGTACTACCAGGGTGAATCGAATATCGTGAAATATGAGCCTCGCTCAAAATGTCTTCCTTAATCTCTTGCACTGGCGGTACCCAAATTCTACCCTCAAATCTCAATATTCCTTCCTTATCCATCTTAAATCTCGGTTCAGTTCCTTCAGATATCTTCTTTGTCACCTTTTTACATTCTTCGTTCTGAAGTTGAGCCTCCTTTACTTTATCTAGTAGAGTTGTACCAGATTACATCTGAAATAGCTTCTCATCAATCTCCATAGGATACTTCACTTCTAACTCCAGTTTCTCATTTCAAATTTAACTCCTCCCAGCGAGCGCTTAACATCATCAATTTCTCACGACCCTTTTCTACTTAAGGCGCTAAGAACCACATTTGTTTTTCTCTTATGGTATAAAATCTCACAAATGTAATCCTTAATTAATTCCAACCATCTTCTTTAACGATATTCAAATCTTTCATGTAAAAATATATTTCGAGACTCTTGTGGTCCGAGTATATATTTCACACTTCTCCCGTAGAGATAGTGCCTCCAAATTTTTAAAGCAAAAACAACTGCAGCCTAACTCCAAATCATGGGTCGGTATCCTTCTCGTAATCCTTCAATCGACGTGATGCATACGCAATGACTCGCCATTTTGCATAAGCACACGTACCAAGTCCTTTATGCTACGATCGCTAAAAACAACATAATTTCAGTATCATCCTAAGGGATAACACAAAGTGCCGTACTCAATCTCTCTTTCAAATCTTGAAAACTCTCTCACACTTCTCCGTCCCAAACAAATTTCACAACTTTTACGAGTTAAATTCGTTAATCTGAGTTGCTATCTTGGAAAAGTCTTGTATGAATCTTCTATAATATCCTGTTAATCCAAGAAAACTTCTTACTCCTGACGGCGTTCTCGGCTGATCCCGGTTAATCACGGCTTCGACTTTTGATGGATCTACCGAAATTCCGTTTTTATCAATCACGTGCCCAAGAAATTGTACTCGTTCAATCCAAAATTCGCATTTCGAAAACTTGGCATACAAATTTTCCCTTCTCAATACTTCCAATGTTAATCTCAAATGCTCTTCGTGTTCTTCTTTGATTTTTGAATATACCAAAATATCGTCCATAAATACCACCACGAATTTGTCCAAAAACGGCTTGAACACACCGTTCATTAGTCCCATAAATGTTGCAGGAGCATTTGTTAGACCAAACAACATTACTAAAAATTCAGAGTGATCAGATCGCATTCGAACGTCAAGTCTTTTGGTACATCCTCTGGCCTCACCTTCAGTTGATGATAACCGCTTCTCAAGTCTATCTTGGAAAAGTATCTCGCTCCCTTCAATTGATCAAACAGGTCCTTGATCCTCGGTAATGGATATTTGCTCTTAATCGTGACCTTATTCAGTTCTCTGTAGTCAATGCAGAGTCGCATCGATCCATCCTTCTTTTTCACGAACAACACCGGCGCTCCCCACGGCGATACGCTCGGTTGAATGTACTTCTTGTCCAGTAATTCTTGTAGTTGTACCATTAATTCTTTCATCTCTACTGGTGCCATTCGGTATGGTGCCTTCGATATTGGAGCGGTTCTGGGTGCCAAATCGATGACGAAGTCTACCTCTCTATCTGGTGGAAGTCCTGGAAAATCATCTGGAAATACGTCGACGAAGTCCCTCACACCAGATTCTTCTTCACCTTCTTGATTCTCTTTTCGATCGCCGACTATGTAAGCTAAGTATCCTATACAGCCTTGTCTTAACAACTTCCTGGCCTGCATCATCGTCAGACAACTCGCTTGTCTAGGCAAATTGCTACCATAAAACACAACCTTTGACGGAGTCATAAGGTTAATACGCTTCTTTTGGCAATCAATTACAGCTCCGTAATTTAATAACCAGTCCATTTCCAATATAACGTCGAATTCCCCAAGTCGAACAGGGATAAGATCTACATTCATGATATTACCCTTAATATCCACTCTACACTTCTTATGTACATACTTAACATGGATTATTTCTCTATTCGCAATTTCTATGTTCATGGGATAATCCAATTCATTCTTAGGCAAATCTAAATTCTTGGCAAAATCATCTGGATATAAAGGAACAAGTAGCAATCTTAATCAAATAAAACATAAGCATTAATTTTATTGATCGAATGATACCGACACCACATCACGGATCGAATCGCATTCAGACCACACATGCTTAAAAAGTCCCAAGCCATTTATTTGGTTTGTTGGGTTATTGGTCCGGTGATGGTTAAGGTATTTCCACCGTTATTTCCCTTGCTTCTCCTCGATCCTCGACCTCCCGATCCCTTCTTGGGACACTCTTCGCCAGATGGTCCTTCAACCACAAGTAAAACAAGCACCCTTCTTTGGTTTGGACAGTTTGGTGCTATGTGGCCTTCCTGACCACAATTGTAGCACAATTTTTTTCCTTTCATACAAACTCTCAGATGGGCTTTCTCGCAGGTCGGGCATGCTTCGATTCTTTTCTTCTGATTACCTTGCTGATTTCCCGATGATGAGCTGTCGTTCCACCTTTTCTTCTGATTGAAATTTCCACCTCTTGTGCCACTTCCACTGGCCTTATTATTAATTTCACCTTCACTCTTCTTCTTCTTCTTCGATCTTGATTGTACTTGGTCACCGTGATCGCTTCCACCTTCAAATGAGGATGGCCTTTTCCAAAACTCCTAGAAATGTGTTTATCCAAAACATCGATACTTTCATCAGATACCCAAGGCTTTAGTCCTGTCAATCTTCCGCCTTTCTCTCGTCGCAGTGTACTTGGTACGGGCTAACTCTTACTGCTAACTCGTTGAATTTAGCCACAGAATCGTACACTCATGTTTCCCTCGCTTCAGCCTTAAATTGAACCTCCATCTGATTCTGCTAACAAGTTGGGAAATACATTTCGAAAAACATCTCTTTAAATCTCTCCTACGTAATTACACCTTCACCTCCTCGTACTTTGTTTGCTTGCCACCAGTAGCTAGCCTCCGACTTCAGCATAAACGTTGCAAAATTGGTCTTCTGGTTTTCTCTAACCCTAGCAACGTCGAAAACCTTCTCCATTTTCATAACCCACGTTTGAGCCTCGATTGGGTTCATGGAACCTTTGAACTCTGGCGGTCCCACCGCCTTGAAGTCTTTAAACGTTGTGTTTGGTGGAGCTTGAGGTTGATTGTTGATTGCTCCAGTCAGTAAGTTAACTAACTGTTGAATGGGATTTGCGTTGGCATTATTGTTATTATTGGTTGACTCTTCCTGAGCTGGTTAACGCTGTTGTCTTCTCCTTAGCGGCATATTTCTGTTAAATAACGCTTATTAGAACTTTATTTATTTCTCTAAATAGTTAAGGCATTACTTAACAATTTAACATACTCATTTAACACATCATCTCAACAACTTGATATATTTTCAATCAATTCAAAAGTTTTAACATCAAACTATAACATCACTGCTATTACATCAACTATCCTGGAATAAAGAATTCACAGTATTTAAACATTTAAAATATTCCTTCGTTCATAAACACGTCAGAATTTACATCTAAAACTAATTAAGTTCTTCACATAATTAAACAAATCATATCACCGCTTGGCCAAGGTAATCGATTAGCCTTGCTACGCCTCTTCTAAGATGTGATACATCGTCCTGCGATCCATCATGTACAATGGTAGTCCTTCAAATCGGATCGGGTACCTCAAAACTCGATCTTGGGTCTCATTCATCGCCTTGTTAAGTGTAGAATATGTCTCCCCAATCTTCGCCTTCTTTGCACGACCATCATCTTCCGCACGATCACTTTCGACGCGATTCTCTTACCCAACCTTCCTCTCGCTATTTTTTTAGTCTATCGGAGGTTTCCTTCGCCTTCCTTCTTCGCTTTCTATCTCCTCGGTCTTATCTTCGATTTGACCCTTCTTATGGACCAAATCCCATTCTACATTTCCGATCGTGAGTGAAGAGTCGAAATCTCCTCTCCTTCTCGCTTCTGAGTAATATCTCAATAACCGCCGCTTTCCAAATCCTAGACCTCGCCTCAGAATCTATGTTACGACATCAGATAACGTGTCATACATCTCAAAGATCAACGGTACCGTGGTAACTCCTCTTCTTCCTCAACAAATTCTCCTCAGATCCTCCTCAGATCGGCCTCGTGTTCATGCTCCTAACCAATAACGTTGATCAATGGAGATGATTCCTCTCACACTACCGCCTCCCTAACGACATGAATGTCTCGGGGCTCCTCCTCCGCTTTGTACTATAGGTACACGGGGTTTCTCCTCAGTAGGTACTATAGGTACACGACGTTCTTCCTCCCCAGCTTGACTAGCTTCTCCAACATTCGACATCCTGACAACAAAATTTTAAGTTTTAGTTACTAAGTCGTATCATCTAACGCATATTTTAACACATAAACACATAAGGTCTTTTATTATCTTAAATGAATTACAGAAATTCATTTCTTATAACTCGATAAGATTTTTCCATCACTATCTTCTTTCTATAAGGCTACTACCTATGGTTGTTCCCCACTTAAGGTTCATAACCTACAGCTTTGATACCAACTTGTAACACCCCCAAATCCGGGTACTTCAATTCCATGGGATTTGGTGTTCACTGTACAAATATCATCTATCTATCTATCCATAATAAATGCAAGCCATTCAATAGATAAAATAAAATCTTCCCCTTAAGGGTTACAACATCCGAATAATTAATAATACAATCCCAGGTTAAACTAACCTTAAACATCTGTGCGGAATCATAAACAAATAAGTCTTAAAAAAAATCATTAAATCATGTCTTAAACAAAATACATCATCAAATAGACAACAAGTCTTCGTCACTTGCTAACTTTGCCCTTGCCCTTACTAGTGGAAGGTTCATCAGTTCTTTTGTTCTTAACTGCAATGTTATTATTAAGCAAGAGTGAGCACTATTTCCCACAAGTACAATAATGAAATAACAGTATAATAACATGCGAGTAAATCAAAGACATCTGAATAAAAGCTCAACTTTTGAATCAAGAATGAATAACAAGAATCAAAAGAATTCTGAGGGTCATAAGACCTTGAACTATGTCCTAGGTTATCAAGGGTTATTCTTGAAACCTTTAATAAATATAAGACTATGGACCTTTCTACTCGTATTTCAGGGGATCAAACCTTAGTACCATATCGCACAATATCTTAACGCTTAACGATAAGTAAATCCCTTTGCAGGTTGTTCATCTCATTTGACATTCGAGTCCGCACTAAAGGAAGTTTGGTTTGGATAATTCAATAAGGGTTCTGAAATTTAGAACGTTCATCAACTAAGGACTAGTTGAATCAATAAAGTTCACTAGTCTAATAAGGTTCAACAATAATGATATTCGAGTTGAATAATAATCTCAAGACGTATACAATAGGACAATTATTGTATAACTGAATCATGCTTTGAAAAGGTAATCAATCTTCAATATAACATTTGAACTTGAATAATAATAATAATGTTAATTTACTCGAGGTAATTAATAAACTTGAACAATAATGACAAGTAGGGTTAGGAAACTTTCCTCGTGCGTAGATTACACTTTAACTAAGCACGTTCTTTGAATTTAATCCTACATACCATTCACATTCACAATACCAGTTAATTATAACTTAACCAATCATCATAAACTCATTCTTTTTGTCTACTTTGATTATTAACTATACTTAGTTAATTTACCACTTTGTCACATAATTTATACTTCATGAATAACAAGCTAATTATGTATTCAATAATTCAATCCACATGCAATTATGTTATTTACATGTTAAACAACTATTTTAACATCTCATTATACTTCTAACATGTTTACATGTTCATTAAATTAATTTACTAACACATTGTTAGACTTAAACATTTTAAAATTTTACATTTCAAACTTTTCGAGAGTGGTAATGCCACCATCATATACTAAAGTATTTTCAATGTATGTATATTGGCCAAGCAATGGACTATTAGGTCAAGGCCATAAGCTCATGACACTGACACTGAAATAAAGCACAGAAGTAAGGCATTTAGTCCAGCAGTCACATGCAAACTGTAAAACTGCTCGCAATTCGCGAAAATTGCAAAACACAGCCAAAAACTCCCAATTAATTTACTACTACACGAATTTAATCATACCCACATGTTATAATTCGTATATAATCATTACCCAACATTTATAAAGTGATTTTAACCCATTACAACACATAATCACAGAGTTTAAGCATGCAATTTCACTGACTTTGATGTTCTTGAAGGTTTTAAAAATAAAACATGAAAATTGTCACTACGGATTCGTTATAACACCGAATCCGTTTATTTAAACTTTGGTCTCTTCATATCAACATGCATAATAATATAAGGGTGTGAATTTTACGAAAACGTTTATGTTTGACACACTAAAATTACGTATAAGGGCCATAAGGCCAAAACCTATACTCTGTAATTTTGTTGCAATCATATACTGCGTATTTTCATGAAACAGATGATATGGTTTATACAATATATATAATCAAATACGATGTGATATGTCATAGCACATACACAACCCATAATCATTACTCCTATCCCAATTACAGAGGTTCACAGAAGGAATGAAAGCCATTTTCATAAAAAAACTAAATGACGTGAAATAGAAATTGGGTTTGAGAATTTACCCAGAGTATAAAGTGTATATTTGTAGGGGATGAATTCTTTCTCAACTCTTCTTCAAACACACACTCACAATCTCTTAAACAGATATAAATTTCTCTATGAATTCCTCAAATACTCTCTGACTATATTTTAGACTTAGAAAAAAAAACAATAAAGAAGACGTATGATATAATAAGAGAATCGACGATCGAGTGGTCGGCTTAACCCAATAATGGGTAATCGCCTCAACTCCCTATAGGGCCTTGTTTGGCTAGCAAAATAGATTTAAAAATTATTTAATTTAATAAAGCTTTATCATATAGTTTAATTAATGTCACACTCCTTCATAAAATAAATTCAATATTTTATTTAATTTACTTTAAATAAAATATAATAATTTCTCATAAATAAATAATGTCAAATTATTAACTCTCTAATTAATAATTAAATTAATTAAAATACCAATAAGCTTATTAAATATTTTTTTTAATACAATAAGCTCACATAATCACATACTTCGATAATAAAAATTCTCCACATAATTTAATAAATGTAATACATATAATTAAATTAATCTACCACAACTGCATCAATTAATTATTTAATCTAATAATTAAATCATCGAAAAATATTTATTTAATTCAATAAATATTAAAATTAATTTATAAAAATCCCGTTTGTCACAAGAACAGTCCACCATTACTCCAAACTCGGTAACTCTAGCAACCTTTGATCTTTGAAGCTCTAGTTGATTTATACTCCTTCCCAATCCTTCCGTTGGAAAGTAGCCGTTGAAAGCTATCCAAACATCTTCACAGATCTCGAGTTGCTTAAGGTAAACTGTAAATATGACATATCATAACTTTTCTCACACTGTAGTCTACTATTTCACCTACCCATCTTAGATGTCACTTCAATGTCTTGGGCAGGTCGAAGACTTTATTTCCTCCTTCTGATTTCTCGATCAGAGGTTGTCCTTTTGCATCAATGCTCTCAATAAGCTCTTGTCCAAATATTACCCTTTAGATTGAACCGTTGCCAATGCTTCAATCTTCAGTTGTTCGAACTCTACGATTCTGATGCATGTCTTCTTGGACCTGATCGTAGTGTCTTGTTGACTAGTAGAAACAACACTACGATCTTGAAGAGTGTTGATTGGATCTTCAATATAGATCACCTCTTCCTTTTCTTGTGCAGTGCTTCAATACTTCTGTTTGCCTCAATAGTTCTCAGATACTGATGGCTTGACTTCTTTGTTCTGGCCCCTTCTGAATAGAAAGACACTTTAGATTTGTGGCGTGTCCAGCTCACTTTCTCCTTGTGATCTCCTGTTCACTTATCATCAATGGACTGACCCAATGCTTAATCACTTTAGCCTTGCTATTCAGAAGTTGTCCAGTATCTCTGTATGCACTCCACTAGTTCTTTCTTTGTTTGGCAAACTCTACGATCCTGGTAGCTTCCAAGATCGTTGTCTTCTGTCTGCTTGACAGCTACTGCACTTGCTGACTTTCTTTCGTCAGTTACTGAAGTCTTCTTCTGATCTCCTTGTGGAAGACTTCATCTCGAATGGCTTCACAACTTAATCTTGATGCTGATTAGGTTGGTGCTTAGATCTTCTGTTAGCTTGCATGCCATTCGTTGAGAGCTCTCTCTGTTTCCTTCGGTGGGATGTATCTTTGCAGGTACAACCGTGAGGCTTCATTCCTTTGATATTCCGGGAGTGCTCATTTATCGAGAATCGTCTTTGCTTTATGATTACTCGCCTTGGCGTTGTGAGCTGTTAACCGTTGAGGTCGTAGTTCTCACTTTCTACGATTCAAATTTCTACCGTGCGAGACCCTACGACTTCGGATCGAATCTTGACACTCTATGATTTCATCTCTTTGTGCTCGATGTCTTCATCCGATCTTGCTCGACTCACGATCTCGCGATGTAATTAATAGACTTACGACTCGAGTGTAGTCTACGATCCTTGACTTGACTTCTAAGATCGTGAGACTCTCACGACTCTGAGTGTAGTCTACGTTTCTAACTTGGCTTCGGCAGATGTTCGGTTAGCTAGTAGGCAGACTGTCTCTACGATTCTGAACATGACTTCCTCAGCAGACTTTGGCTTCGAGGAAGTTCTACTCGATACACTACGATTCTTCCTCGTCTCTTCTGGCAGTCTGCGAACTCCGAGATCTACTATCTTGCAGACTACGATTCTGCCTCGACAGCTCTCGAGTTTTCCTTGACTCTCCTGAAAAACTACGATTTCTGCGGGCAGTGCTCGACGATCATACAAGCCTATCCATTACATCATAAGATCAACCTAACATGCTTGATCTTTCTATGTTTATAGTCCTTGTACATCATTTCTTTTTAAGGACTTTACAAAGCTGTTTTGCTTATTGTAGGATCAACCTAACATACTTGATCAATTTATTCTAAGTCCTTGTACACATGTTTCTATTATCTATCAAAGGACTTTACAGCTTTTGTTAATGCAAGCATACTTGAATATTCATTCATGTATGTATCATAATCAAATAATATGTAAATAGGAATATCATTCACATGTTTATTCCTGACAATCTCCCCCTATTTGATTATGAAAAAAACATAAAGTGCATATGCATGTTATGAATGAATCTTATATACAGTGAGCAACTGTATTTCTAAAACAGATAATCATGAATGTCATTTATAATGATGTGGAATTTTATACATTCATATTTTACATCCTGGATCCAGAACATATCTAACTAGTTAGAGATATACCTCTTTGGCTCCATGTATATTTCTAGGATGTCTGTTGATCAGCTAATCATCTGTTTGTTCTTCTTGCTCCTTCTCCCCTTGGGATGATGACTTTCCAGCTTTGCTTTGTTCCCACTCAGATATATGCTTCTCTTCTCCTTCTGGCTCCCCCTCAGCTTCGGCATACATGGGCTCATCATTCCTTGGCTCCCCCTCAGATGATGACTCTACTTCTTTTTCTGCTATCTTCTTCTTTGACTTCTTCTCTCCTTTCCTTCTGCTCTTCTTTGAATGCCTCTTGCTCGTCCTCTTTCTATGCCTCTTTTTCTCCCCCTTTTTGTCATTAATCATTTGGGAGAGCTGCTCCATGTTGGACATAAGCTGATCCATCAGGTAGGAGGAGTTAGCAACTTCAAACTTGAGTTCCTATTGACCTAACTCAAGTTGCACTGAAAAAGACTGCTTCATTTTGTCAATCTTGTCAGAGAGGACTTGGATATGCTCTTCACTGGCCTTCTTCGCTTGTAGTGCATCTACCTTCTGATCATTCATGACCTTCAGATAGATGTTATCTCTCTCTTTGAGTTTGAGAGTTACATCAGCCATAGTAGCTTGAAGTCTGTTCTGGAATGAATTATCTCTTGCTGCTGTTGGCTTCTGTGACTCTTTAGTGAATAAAGATATTTTCTCAATTAGTTCATCAGAATTTTTCATCAGCTCCTTCTCCACAGATACTTGATCATCTGGTTGAGCAGTCTCCTGTCGAGCATTAGATTGAACTCTACGATCTGCATCCTTGGACAAATTTTTGAAGGTTTTGAGAATCTGAATAATCGTTGAGTTCCAATCACTGGTTGAGGATGAAGGAATGTCTGTCAGTAGTGCTTGAGCAGATGGAGGCTTTTGGTATTGAACTTGAATACCATTAGTAGTAGAGTGAACAGACTCTACGATCATCTCCTTGGTCATGATCCTTCTTCCTTGAGAGTCCACTCTACGAGGGATATAGTGATTGCTGGCATGTCGATAGACTTTGAAGTGGGGCTGGTCCTTGATCAGTTTGGTGGACAACGTCTTTACTCTTGGAAAGTTCTGAGCCACCACCTCTATGCTTGGAAACTGAGAGTAGCACTAATTGAAGTAGCTTCCATCTCTTTCAGTGTGGACCTTTAGCCATGGCATCCATTGGAAGAACCATCTCATAAGCAGATCATCAGGTTTGTAGAGGATGGTTGTGCAGTCTAGTTCCATGTTGTTCCAGTTTTTAAATACCTCAAACGCAGTCATCCTTACTACCTTGAGCTTTTCATTTCCATGATTTACCCATCTTTTGGGAGGTGCCTCTGGTAGTTCATTTGAGACTTCCACCACTATTCTTCTGTTAAATTTTGCGGGAGAGAGAACTGGATAGTCTTCTTGTTCTTCTGATTCTTGTGGTGCAGAACCAGAATTTTTTTCCATCTCATCTCTTTCAGAACTTGAACCATTCTCATCATTTCTATCAATGAATCCTTCTTGCTGTATTTCATTTTCAGAACTTTCTTCAGCAAGATCTTCCACTAATGCATATTCTTCACCACTGGTCCCATCTTCAGCACTTTCTTCCTGTGACACAGACTCATCATCACTTAATTCAATGACAACATTTGAGTGATCACTTCTCCTTTTGGAGGCAAACTTAGCTTGTAGTCTGTAGCTCTTCCTTCTCCTTGGAGGTTCAGCTATGGGGGAGTCAGACTCTTCTTCCTCTTCAGACTATGAAGCCTTTGGTTCATCAGACGAACTTCCTTTGGGTTCAGCACTGGTAGGGGCAAACCATTCTCCTTTGGACTCGTCACCTCTTGAGCCGTCATGGGGGCTTTCAGAATTGGAAGGGGCATGCTCTTCTTCTTTAGAGACAGCATCATTTGACCCATCATCTGAGCTTGTTGGGGCATTTGTATTTGGGGATGGAGTTGGGTCAGCTTGAATCTCTTCTTCATCATCAGAGTGACTGCTCTGAGGATTAGCCATAGGGCTTGAGCATTGTTTTTCATTAGCAGATGCTGTATTTTCATTCATTAATCCAGCTTCACCTTCACTCTTTGGATTTGATGCATGGGGACTCAAATTTGAGATTTTCAAATTTTTTTTTCTTCTTCTGATTCTACATCTTTATCTTCATCAGATGTACTACTGTCTTGGGAAACTAATGTTGGTTGATTATCACCTTGGCTTTCTTGCTGGATGGCCCTTGAAGTAATCTTTTACTTCTCCTCTTTGTGGTTTCAGCAGTTAGGGCTCTTTCTTCTTCAATCTTGTCTTTGATGGAGAGACTCCTTGGTGGGGCCTTAGTTTTCTTCACACCTCTAGATTTCTTCTTGGATGGTGTGGTTACTGTTGGTACAGAATCATCAGACTAAGAGCTTTCTGCCTCTTCTGCCTTCCTCTTCATTGCAGAGGCCCTGCTGCTGCTCCCAGATGTCAGCCTTCGGTTCTCCTTGTTGTTTTTCTTCCAATTCACAAATAGTTGTGGAGACATCACTTTGTGAACGTTTAGAGGCTCTCCTTCATCATCCTTGATCTTGCCTCCCAGCTTCTTCTTCATCACAATGCTCAGTAGTCTTCCATGAAAAAACTTAGTCAGAGGTTTATCTGTCTACTTCTTTAGCTCAGCCTTTTCTACCGATTTGTAGATCTGGTCGAATAAGATAGCTCCAAAGGTTATTCGTCTTTTCTGGACTATTGCTGACATAATCTTCAACTGCTGATCAAGCACAGTATCATGTGCAGTATCCTTGCTTAATATGCATTTTCCCACTATCTCTACAAGAAACTCGAACTCCTCTGGAAATTCCTTCTTCTTCATATCCTTTAAACTAGGGTTCCTTTAGTACCCCATGATCTCCTTTGCTTGTTCCATATCGATATCATCAAGGCTCTTCAGTCCTTGGTCAGGAAAGCCTAAGCATTAATTGAGGTCAGATGATTTCAGCTTTACAGACTGACCTTTGACCTTGGTAAAAAGGGTTCCGGACTTTATGGAAGCATTTGAGTAGAACTCTTTAACCAGGTCAACATATACTCGAGTGCTAGCCTCAAGGCATTCTGAGAATCCAGCTTTCTTCACAAGTTCGTGAATGTCTCTGAACTTCTTTTCAAATTTCTCAAACGACTTGGTTCCGAGATGAATGCCAGTGATTACTCGCCAGTTTTCCATTTGAGCAGTTCGAAGAATGTGGGTATTTGATTCAGAGAGGTTTATGAGGGATGGATGATTGTGATTTGGACAAGATTCTGGAAGGTTAATTGATTTTGGCTTTTGAGAGTATTCTAGGGTTTTAAAATGGGAGGGAGAAAGGTTTGATGGTTTTGATAACTGTATGCAGATTTGAAATTGTCTTTATGGCAGTTCCTTCTAACTCTGCATAATCAGTGATGTGTCAACCAATCATTGGTTGCACGAAGTCCAGTAATGAGCTGTAACTCCCCATAACTTTTCAGTTAGATATTTCCTTTAGGAGAGTAGACGTTTAGTTGACGAGAATTGACCGTTGACCTTTTTAGTTCGTAGAGTAGCATGGTAGAGCAGCTATGGACTCTACGTTTTCCTCTGTTGACTCAACGATCAACTTTTGAGATATACTGCAGTGGATGGTTTTGACATTGATTCTCATCTTGATGCAACATAGCTTGATCACTGATATATTTGAACTTATCTCCTCATAATCTTAGTTGTTGAGCAACTGTCCAGTTCTTCCAAGCTCTTTGTGAGCTAGAGTATCCTCCGGCAGGACTGCGATCGTTGAGTCTGCTTCTACGATCACTGAGGTTGCACTACGATCATTTGACAGCACTACGAACGTAGTCTCCTTTGACAGTCTTGTGCTTGCTGAATTTTGCTTCCACGATGAGTTCCTCTAGACTGATGCTCAATGATCCTCTGTTGTGAGCTTCCTAGAGGATTCTTCTCATATAGCATTCTTTGCTTTCTTTTGAGCACATAAGACCCTTTTCATCTATGGTTGAATGGCCTGCTTCCATATACAGATTTGCAGCCATGTGAGCTTCTTTCAGGTTAGCTCAACGGGTATTCAAGGATAGGCTTGGACATATAGGAATTTTCTCAGAATTATTTTTGAATAGTCCTTAGCCTTCTGCTGGTTGAGTCTTCTTGACTGAAGTCTTCTGCTTCAGCATTCCTTAGTGTGGCCGGATAGACCAGGTACCTGCAATTTAGACATATTTCTATTTTTGGTACCCACAATTAAGTGGGTCCTGCTAGGTTAGTTTTCTAAAACCCTGTTCCTCATGTATTTGGATAATCATCACATTTATCACCAACAGTCATATTCATGCATGCAACTAGTTTTAAATAATACATTTTGATATGCATGAAGGTGAGTGTGTATAGGATTCATCATTTTTAAAAACACACACTTTCTCTTTGATGGTATCATCGTTTGCTGGGTTGTGTTCGTAATGTTTGAGTGTTCACAGAGTGAAAATCAACTCTACGATTTATGTGTATCTTGTTGATTCATGGATGTGATCAGTTTCTACAAATCATCAAAGTACACTTGTAAAATTGATCATACTTTGAGGGTTATCAAACACTTAGAACATAGGTTTGTACATACATACTAACCCATCAACAAAGATTACTCCACATAAAGATTGATTTAACTTTTGATATGCTTATGACCTATTTCAGTTTTCTTTTAAGATGTCATCTTCAACCTAAAGCATGGATGGAGAGAAAGTTTATAGTCAATTGAGTTTTCATCCTCAGGGTACTTTCTCTCTTCACCTTTTTAGGTAGATTATAACTCCTTGACAGAATACTGTTATAGTTCATAAGGAGGTGCGTTCATGATGTACACATTTATAATAGTGAGGAACCGTACCTTTTTACTGTCAGTTACTTAACAGTCATTTATCTTTAATATACTGAGTTTAGGCATTGATGTGCATAGCTTCATATTTGCTCCTGACAGCTTGTTGCTCTTGTTGGCCTTTAATCAATCAGTCATGGTCTTGAAGATGCAGGCTAAGAGAATCTCAGCATCTTTAGTTCTTTGACATCCTTCAGTTCACAAAAGTTTGCACCAATTACCGGGGTTGGCGGACACATGTTTTTAGAAGAACTTCTTTCTTCTCTGGATAAGCATTTCTTAGCATGTGTGGCCTTTTCATCTTTCGTAATGGGTGGATGCTTGACTCACGTGTTGTTGATGTCTCTTGAGCGACTTCAGTGTATATACATATTTAACTTTGTATACGATTTCCAACGTGTGAGCTCATCTCACGATATAACAAGTTACTTACTTCTAAACTAAGTTTAGAACAATGTTTGTGCCTAGGATCGGACTTCAAAGCGATTAGCTTTTGAATATAGCATGAGAACACGCTTCGATACCAATTGTTAGTTCTAGTAGGCCTGATAGATCTACAAGGGGGTTGAATAGATCCTTTTTAATTTCAAATACTTTTTTGGTTTACTTTGTATTACTCATACTTTAGCATATGAAAAACATAAGAATCTTTTCAAGCACAGCGGAATAAGTAAAAGATCTCCTTCATTGATATATTCATAATCATACATACATTATTCGTAGAGTTAGTTTGGTTGTAAGCAGTTAGAACATACATAGCAGTTATAGCAGTTTATAGACATAATGTAAATGACTTAATGTAAAAGACACAAGGGGTTTTAAGTGGTTCAAAGACCCAAGCTCCTAATCCACTCTTCTACTTTCAACTAGCGAGTTTCACTAAGGAAGGCGGCAAGACTCGAATCACTAAGATTCCTTGAAGCGCCAAAGCAGACCTTGGGACTCCAATTCACTGAGAACTCTTGAGGCCGGTGACCTTGGAACTCCTCTAGTTCCCTAGGAACTCTTCAATCCCAGTAGGCTTAGAACTTCATTTAGTCCCTCCGGATAAGGACTCCTCAGGCCCTAGCTTCTTGTTGAGTTGTTTGTTTATTTGTTGGAGTTGGTGCTGAGCTGCTAAGATGTCATCATGCTCAACATCTTACAGATTTAGCGACTTGGCGTGATCACCCTTGAAGTGCAGGTTGAGTGTTGCATGATGCTCGGCTTCTTCGCCACTCAACCACTTGGATGATCCTTGATGATTGCCTTGAAGATCATTCCTCTTGATACATGATGGTCGCATGATGGGTTTCTAAGATGACCGTAAGCTCTTCGCTAGGTACTTAGAAACTTTCTCATGCTTGCCACCATGATGACGTTGTGATCTCCTTCTTGATACTTGATGTCTTCTCATGATGGACTTGCTTAAGATGATGTGAGCTCTTCTCTATGGTACTTAGAGTCTTCCCATGATAAACACCAAGATGACATGATGCTCTTCTTTCTCTCTCGTGATTGTAACACTCTTCATGTAGTAGAACTCTCACTTCTACATTGTAGAACTCTCACTTCTACTTCTTTCTTTGTCTGACTCTAAGTGTTCTTGGTGGATCGTAGAGTGAGTCTTCGGACTCACTATCTTACATGGTTTAGAACAGTCCACCGTTACTCCAAACTCGGCAACTCCAGCAACCTTTGATCTTTGAAGCTCTAGCTGATTTATACTCCTTCCCAATCCTTCCGTTGGAAAGTAGTTGTTGAAAGCTATTCAAACATCTTCACAGATCTCGAGTTGCTTGAGGTAGACTGCAGATGTGACATGTCATAACTTTTCTGACACTGCAGTCTACTGTTTCACCAACCCCATCAGAGATGTCACTTCAATGTGTTGGGCAGGTCGAAGACTTTATTTCCTCCTTTTGATTTATCGATCAGAGGTTGTCCTTTTGCATCGATGCTCTCAATAAGCTCTTGTCCGAATATTACCCTTCAGATTGAACCGTTGCCAATGCTTCAATCTTCAACTGTTCGAACTCTGCAATTCAGATGCATGTCTTCTTGGACCTGATCGTAGTGTCTTATTGACTGGTAGAGACAACACTACGATCTTGAAGAGTGTTGATTGGATCTTCAATGTAGAACACCTCTTCATTCTCTTGTGTAGTGCTTCAAAACTTCTGTTTGCCTCAACAGTTCTCAGATACTGATGGCTTGACTTCTTTATTCTGGCCCCTTCTGAATAGCAAGACACTTCAGATTTGTGGCTTGTCCATCTCGCTTTCTCCTTGTGATCTCCCGTTCACTTATCATCAATGGACTGACCCAATGCTTAATCACTTTAACCTTATTCTTCAGAAGCTGTCCAGTATCTCTGTATGCACTCCATCAGTTCTTTCTTTGTTTGACAAACTCTACGATCCTGGTAGCTTCCAAGATCGTTGTCTTCTGTCTGCTTGACAGCTACTGCACTTGCTGACTTTCCTTCGTCAGTTACTGAAGTCTTCTTCTGATCTCCTTGTGGAAGACTTCATCTCGAATGTCTTCACAACTTAATCTTGATGCTGATTAGGTTGGTGCTTAGATCTTCTGTTAGCTTGCATGCCATTCGTTGAGAGCTCTCTGGTTCCCTTCAGGTGGGATGTATCTTTGCTGTGCCAACCAGAGGCTTCATTCCTTTGGATATTTTGGGAGTGCTCATTTGTTGAGAATCGTCTTTGCTCTACGATTCTGCCTTGGCGTTAGAGCACAATCGTTGAGGTCGTGGTTTACGCACTCTACGATTGACCTTCTGCTGCAGACCTACGACTTTGGGATCAGATCTTGACACTATGATTTCTGTCTTTGTGCTCGATGTCTTCATCTAATCTTTCCCGACTACGATCTCTGCATGTAATTAATAGTCTCTATAACTTATAGTGTAGTCTACGATCCTTAACTTGACTTCGGCATCAGTAGACTCTACGACTCTGAGTGTAGTCTACGTTTCTGACTTGGCTTCGGCAGATGTTCGGTCGGCTCGTAGGTAGGCTGTCTCTACGATTCTGAACATGACTTCCTCAGCAGACTTTGGCTCCGAGGAAGTTCTACTCGACCAACTACGATCCTTCCTCGTCTCTCCTGGCAGTCTACGAACTTCGAGATCTACTATCTTGCAGACTACGATTCTGCCTTGACAGCTCTCGAGTTTTTCTTGACTCTCCTGGCAGACTACGATTTCTACGGGCAGTGCTCGACGATCAGACAAGCCTATCTATTACATCATAAGATCAACCTAACATGCTTGATCTTTCTATGTTTATAGTCCTTGTACATCATTTCTTTTTAAGGACTTTACAAAGCTGTTTTTCTTATTGTAGGATCAACCTAAAATACTTGATCAATTCATTCTAAGTCCTTGTACACATGTTTCTATTATCTATCAAAGGACTTTACAGCTTTTCTTAATGTAAGCATACTTGCATATTCATTCATGTATGTTTCATAATCAAATCATATGTAAATAGGAATATCATTCACATGTTTATTCCTGACAAAACATTCAATACATGATACTTATATATATCATCCTTAATAAAGTCTAGTTATTACATAACATAAAACTCATTCTGCAACCTTTCCTTTTCCCTTGTTCTTAGCAGAGCCTTCTGGTTGTTCACACTTAGCTGAAAACATTTAAATTAAGCAAGGATGAGCATTTGAGTGTCCAGCAAGTAATAGAAATTATAAATATTAGCTGAAAGGATTAAATATTTTCTTTGTACTACCCTTCTACAACAAATCAATAGTTATGAAGTAATTTGAACCAATAATAATAACATAACAACTCTCTATTAAATTTTTGAAACTATGTACTGACTATAAATAGGGTTAAGGTGACATATTATGAACATTGTTTTCAATTTTCAAATAGGTTTATCAGAACTTAACTTAATCATAACCGTCATATAACTTCACGGTAGCGGGGTGATCGACCAGTTATGCCTGTATTGATCAATACTACATGCAAGAACGATGTTATCATTCACTCTGTCCGCCTTGGGCGCATAAAAGTTTTCCCATGTTCAAGATCCTCATACTTAGTCGGGAATCCAAATCAAAACAATTTGATTGGATACAAAAAGGTTTTATCATATTCAACGATATTTCTAAATCTGTGTCTAGCTGATCAAATAGCTTAGACGACTTTTACTTAATGTATACATCTTGCTTGATCAATAGGTATATATATATATATATATATATATATATATATATATCAACATGTGATTAAATACAATGATTATCCAAGTGGGGACACTTGTATAACCATAATTAGAAATTAACGAACATAATAAATATCTAAATAATAATATATTACCATGTTGATATGAAATGATCAGTTATAATATATATAACAATAGGGTTAATAATCTGGTACAATAATAATATAATTCTGAAACTTTCTTACTCATGTCCATTGCATAAAGAAAATGCGAAGGTAGGATACTTGCCTGAGTTGCTGCTTACAATAACGCATTTTAGTTTTATCTCTTATATCACAACCTATCATTAATAAGATCATTCGTTCGATTAGAATGATATATCATAACACATAGTACTGCTATTTGCAATCAGCACATTACCTAATCACATTGTCACATATGTTTAGCAGTCATTGGGTCACAAATAAACATATATCTAGTCAAGTTATCTATTAGGGTTTAACCCTAAGGTTTCCAAAAATTTAATTTTCTAGGCTTTATATTTAGGGTTTAAAAATAAAAATTGTAAAAAATTTAGTTTCTAAAATGGACAATTAGGGTTTCTTAATTAACATAGGGTATCTAATTACATTATACATGAACATTAGGGTTTAATATTTACTAATTATAATTAACCTTGCTAATTTAGCAATTAGGGTTTATAATTAGTAATTAGATTTTATAATTACTAATTAGGGTTACAAAATATAAAAATTAGGGTTTCTAGAAATTAATATTTCAAAATGTTAGTTAGGGTTTACCTAATTAATCAAATCATTATATACACTACAAAAAAATGGGATTTCAGCAACAACCGATTTTCGTTGCTAAATGTGCCAAATTTCGTTACTAAAGAGTTTTGGCAACGACTTTCTTGTCGTTCGTCTTTTCGTTCTTGTGATAGCGTTGCTAATTGTTCCGCAACGAACATATTTTTTTCGTTACCAAAAGTAATACATTTTGCAACGAAATTTGGTTTTCATACAGAGACATCGATCATTTAGCAACAAAATGTATTGTTGCAGAATAATTAAAATTTCGTTGCTAAAAACTCCATTTCGTTGCAAAAGCCTGCTAATTGGCAACGAAATGAACTCTTTTTTTTGCAACGACCATGCATTTTCGTTGCAATTGACACCATTTTGCAACGATATTTTTTGTTGCAATAAATTATGAAAATTGTTGCCTAAGCTTGCTTTCGTTGAGAAATGTAAACTTTTTAGCAAATTTTTTTCGTTCTTGATTATATTATTTGGCAACGACATTATATTGAATCAAAGAATCGAAAATGTTTATTCTTTGGTTATTTTTCAAATAAAGAACGAAAGTCGTCGATTAAAGAACGACATTATATGTTGTCGTTCCTTTATATATGTGCAACGAAAGTTGATATGATTTGCAACGATAAAAAAAGTTGCATTTTATTTTAGTATTAGCAATAATATCCTCTCCGTTGTTATTAGGTTAATTTTTCGTTGCCAAATATTATATTTTTAATGCCATTAGCAACAAAAATTTGTTGCTAAATGTATAAAAAATTATTGCTATATTAAAACTTGTTCAATGCTTTGGTAACGAATTATATTGTTGTCAAATCAAAATTTGACATTCTTTTTGTGTACCTGACTGACTCAATGTCCCCATAACAAATATTAGCAAAAAGACAAAAAACTAAAATATTATTAATAAAATCATCCACTTCATAATCATTCATTATCTTTACAATTAACCATCTAAAGCTACCACAGTTCTTTAATCAAAGTATATATCTACATATATAGAGAGAGTACACTTCATAATTTCGTCCCTTGTCTTCCGTAAACGTAGCACGAAAATTTGATACCTAGTATTGCAAGGCAGGTCGTAGAAGCAGTCTTCCTACACATTTAAAAATAATAGCAAGTCAGAAAAATGAATCAAATAGGTCACCAGAGGCACTTA
Source organism: Panax quinquefolius (assembly GCA_020205615.1). Lineage (NCBI taxonomy): Eukaryota > Viridiplantae > Streptophyta > Magnoliopsida > Apiales > Araliaceae > Panax > Panax quinquefolius. The sequence goes on along the minus strand of CM035171.1, from coordinate 80,273,272 downwards.
GTGCCAAAATCAATACACAAAGACAATAGAGTTGCTACGTGGTACTAATGTACACAGTATTGCTCATAAGCAGAAAAAGACATAGGCAATCACAATATCATTTGCTACAAATTCAAATAGAAAAAGAACCTTCAGTGCGACTATATGATTGCTCTGTTACAAAAAAAAAATTAGAATCTTAATCGGCCATTTCATGAATTTATTTCAGTAAGCATAGTGATAAACATATTTTCTGTTACAAGACTTGTAGATTATTATTATATGTTGACCTCAAGTCGGAATTCAGTCACATTCAACAACCACAAGCATCACACAATCTTAAATACCATCACACAATCTTAAATAACAATGTTTAGATTTCTATACAAAAATGACAACAATTATGGAAAAGTTGAGGCTATTAGTCAATGCGAAAAAACTTTTCTTGAGAACAAATTTCCACACAATATTATGTACCAAATGAGATTAAAGAAAATCAACAATAATTTGTGATGTAACAGTCTGATAAATGGTGAGTTTACAGCACTATTAATGTGTTAATACTACATATGATACCACACCATAAAATCAGTTAGATATTGCCATTTCATCAACTTTCCAGACATTACACAAGATGAGTCGTATTTCAAAGATTAATATGCATGATTCTAAATCATACCTCTCCAGACAAACAAAACAAAAACAAAAACAAAAACAAAAACACAATTCATGTATCCACGGCTTATTAAAGAAGTAAAAGTTTTAATGGCATCACCTTTTCAAGTAAACTTTCATTTTCTTCTTGTAGCATGTCGACCTACAACACAGATTCACTACTCAATAATGATAACATCTAAGAAGCAGATGCATCATCATCTTGACATTTTTCATACCTCATCTTATAAAACAGAAGCTGAACGCTGTTTGCCAGATTCTCTAAAGTTCATACTACCCATATCTAAAGATAATCTGTTTAACAAGATGGACAAAAAGGATTAAATATAAAATAAAAGTCAAATAATTATCGCAAAAAACAATATGAAAAACACAAGTTAATTCAAAATAACTGTTCAGTTATTCTGGTTTATAAATCTAAATGATTTTCAAAATTTTGAAATTTTAGATAATTTATTCAGCTGGCAGTCATGCATATGAACAAATAGGTTGAGGAAAAGGAATATGGTTTTATTTAAACATCATGCTTCAAGAAAATTGGAGGACCAGAATTTATAATAACATAAACCGATAACATATTTAATCTTACTGAAATTGTATTTCATTCCTGACGAAAAAAAGATAATCTAAAATAGACAACAAGTTTACTAAATTTCTGTTAACTGTTCATGCAGATTATCTATCTTGTTGGGGGAATGTGAAATCATCATTAGGTAGAATCTGTACATGTAATTTATTTGATATTAACTGAAATTCAAGGGAAGCTTGTTTATATATGAAAGAAAAATTGGAAACTATATATATATATATATATATAAACTTTCAATCATGCAAATATAAAGATGTAAAAGGATGATACTAAAAGAAGTGAACGTGTTCATTGAAAGTGAAGCCAAACAAAGTTCAAAGCTATAGCATACCTTTTATATCTATGAGTTTCATTGTGAGCCTCTCCAGGAATCCCGGAAAGGGTTGGCCCAAGTGACAAAGCTATGCTTAGAGATATAATAGGAACCGCCTTGACTCCTAAATTGGGACGGCCAGCTGCATTAGAACGGGCAGACAGAGGTTGTTCTAAGGAGCCGGTAGAATGAGATGTTCGGACACCTGAACCAGAACGACAATCTTAAATACCATCACACAATCTTAAGCTAGGCTCTACTCCAGAATTTACGTAAGTTCTCATTGTTCGGTTTATGTGTTGCAGGTTTCAAGGGAGGTCTTCAAGCAACGCAGAAAATCTTGAAGATCAGCCGAGTATAGAGCTTGAAGTTATAATGACCAAAGACTTGGAACGCTCTGACAGTTAGGACTGTGCTGAAACAGAAAGGCATATACGTCAAGGAATTGACCTAGCAACCACATTGGAGCACATTGAAAAGAATTTTATTATAACGGATCCCAGACTTCCTGATAAACCAATTGTAAGATAAGATTAAACAAGCTATGTTTTGATAAATTTACTACTATAGTGGACTGTCCTTGAGATACAAAAAGAATTTCCACTAAAACTAGAAAATAGAAAGAATTACATGATCTTATTTACAAGTACTTGTGATTGTTCGGAAAAAAAATTGGCTGGTATTATTTTTGTTTCAAACTCTCATCATAACCTGCATCTAACTAGTCTTTGTTTTTTTGTCCCAAGCAACCTTTGGAGATTATAAAATATCTGAGCTTGTTTTGGAGTTTAAATCTAGATTTTTACGGAAACTGAAATCATGTTCTGTCATATATATGCAGATATTTGCATCTGATAGCTTTCTCAAGCTGACTGAGTTGTCAAAAAACGAGACTGCTTTACATAAAACAAGAGACTATATCAAAACCTGAGTTGTCAAAAAGGTCAGATTCATATCAGATATCTGGACAACTAAAACTCCATAGTAAAAAATAATAATAAATAAAGAACCTGCTCCGGGCCTTGGGGATGAAAGAACTGCAACATCACCCTCCTTGAATGTCCATTTGCACTCATTTGCTGGAAGAAGTATTACATCATACCATCCTAAGAATATGTATAGAAACATTACAGATATGAAAAAAAATAGCGAATCTAATGAAACGACTATGTAAGAATATTCTGACACAAGTATTTTAAAACAATATATAAGAAGGACCAAGCAAGAAAAGCACATACAAAACATGATATTAAATCCCAAGCACAAATCCTTTTAAGAACTAAAAAGCTTTGGATATGCGCATATCTTGTAGCCATATAAGCTTGTAAGAACTTATTGAGAAATAAAGTTACTTAATGTCCACCAAAGGTATGGTCACACCAAATAATGTCCCCTTTTAAAAGCTACAAGTACCACAATTGGCCCACTCAGCAAGTGCTCTCAGCACTTAAAGAAATGTAACTAACAAATGAATGGGGTTTCACAAGTGGCAATTGACGTATCTTTGGAAAAATAGACATTTACACATGACCATTTTTTTTAAAAAAAAATCATTTGACTCGGTGTCGCTGACAGCACAAAAATTAGGAAAAGTACAAAAGGTGTTACCTCTTTCTCGCCTTTCGATGTTTTTAATGCAGACCATTACATGTAAATCTCTTGAAACTGTTTCAGTTAATTCCTCCCAAGTGCTTTAAGTTGTGCCCGACATTCCTCAAAAAGCAAGGGCTCAAATACTCGGACATACTCTTCAACAGATTCAAATTGCCCAGGAACACACTGAAGCTCCGCCTCTTCTATTGTGCAAAATAATTTATTGTTATTTTAACAATTAACAAATACGAAAACAAGGTCCAGAAATTGAATGTCTCTAAAAGCATGACAAAATAAAAGAAAACAAGTAAATAACTAAGACAGTAAAAACCAAATATGCCCTAAAGGAAGGAGGTAACAAATTTCAAGTAAATCCTATATAATTTTCACAAAGTTCGAATTTAGCACATTGGCCGTATGCAAAATTTATACTCATCAAGATTTATGCCTCTACAAGTTTGATAGCTTATGACTTGCTTCACTTTTGCAACCATTTCTAGCATAATTTCATGACACAACATAAGTTTTTTACAATCTTATATGTCCAGGTTTATTATAATCACTTGTTTATTATAGAAATTTCCAACAAATAAGAGGTGGGTATTCAATCAATAATCATGAACAAATAAAGGGAAACGAAGCAGGAAAAAAAACCTTATTGCGGGCGATTTCAGCGATTGCATCGATTCCAACTCTGAGACAAACGAATGTATAGAGAGATGAAGAATGATGAAGCAGGGGATCATTAGCGGCAGATCGAGGATGAGAAGAAGAGAATAGCTGTTAGAGATGAGGGAGAGGACTTGAGAGGAGGGAGATGATTAGGGGGAAAACTGAAATGATTTGGGGGAAAATGGGAGGGTTTTTTCTTAAAATAAACATCTATACCGACGGCTAGACGATGACCGTCGCTATATATACCCTATAGCGAGGGTTCCGTGCTGACCGTCGCTATAGCTCGTCGCTATATGTCGAATTTCTAGTAGTGAGAAACCATATAATTCTTCCTTTAAAACACTCTGGCCAGTCATTCATATGAATGAATACCAACATTGTAACCCGGCAAAGTTTCACAGAGAGAAATTACGAATCAAAATCTATTTAAAGGCTGACTTCATTGTGAGAGCTCATACTGCTAGTGCATCATGAAATTTATCATTTACTCATAAATAAAAATTTTGCTCTGGCGATAATAGTTTTTCAATTCATAGAACTGAACTGATTCATTGTAAAAATGAAAATTGAGTGCACAGCAGAAGACTCAGAACACTGATTCTTCATCATTCTTTCATAACCAAAGTCTATTTGTTTGATAGCTGCGTCATTTAATTAACTGAACTGATTCGTAATGACAAGGGTAAAATTTGAGTATTTGACCCATCAATAAATTCTGATTGTAATTAGTTGATCCAATTCAGGTTGCTATCTAGTTACTTTTCCAAAGGTTGTAATGAATACACAATTCATAATTTAAGCCATTATTAATCATACCTGCCAGAGAAGTGTTGGCCATGATCCACCATTGTGATATGACCATGGTCTGCAGACAGAAAATAAGGACATTGATTCTGAAGTGGTCTATGAAAGTGTTTCGTAAATAGCAGCATAGAGAATTTCCATCATAAGGTGTAGTCCCTAGATTTTTTTCACAAGCATCAAATGTTACAGTGCCTTCCAAATTAATTCGCCTAAATCCGCCTAAACCCTTTTTAATTCCCACTAAACAAACAACTAACCCAACCAAATTAAAATTAATTGTAAAATAAAACAAACACAAAAAATACATAACCAAAAAACCAAATAATTACGAAAATGCTAACCTCATCATTCTTGCAACTTTTTGTCGCCGAGAAAGCAAAGTGAAGCCCCTCAGCCATGTCCTCATTATACAAAGCCCTCCGACCCGGATCTGACAACGTCTCGTAAGCCTCCTGCACCCGAATAATTTGCGTGTACTCCTCAACAAAACCTGGCGGAGACACATCCGGGTGGTACTTCCGGGCCAACGGCTTGTACGCTTGCTTGATCTCCCCCAGCGTTCCAGTTTCGGGTATGCCCAGAAGCTCATAGAAGCTCATCGCCTCCATGAACGACGGCGGCGGCGCTATTACAGACCCATCGTTGATTGCGGCTCTGGTTTTGGAGGTTCCGACCCTGGATTGGAGGGAAATACGGGGTTTTGGAAATTGGGTGTTGAAGGAGGAGTGGAGAATTGGATCAGTACGAGTAGTTGACAGAAATGATGGAGGAGGGTGTCCATCCAGCCCTAGAAGAAGAAGATCTAGATCTGATTTCTTTCAAGTTTATAGGAAAAGATAAAAGATTGTAATGGTAACTATAAGTCTAAAAAAATAATAAATTTTAAAGTAAAGTTTATTAATAAATGAATGTTAATTTTATTATTTTTAATAAATATAATGATTAATGTTTTAAATTATAATTCAAGTAAGTTATTATTATTTTGAAATATTAAATTTTAAAATGAATACTTTAATGAATTACAACTATAGTTAGAATAAGAAAAAAAATAATGAGTTTTAAAGTATAGTATTAACGAATGAATATTAATTTATTTATTTTAATAAATACAATAATTAATAAACTAAATTACAATTCAAATAACTTTTCATCATTTTTGAAATTCTAAATTTTAATTTTAAAATGAATGCACTAATTACAATTATAAATAGAATAAGAAAAAAATAATGAATTTTAAAGTATAGTTCATTAATTCTAAATTAATTCGAACCTAACACATTTTAATAATAAAATTATATTATCCATTTTATTATTCCTCCTGTTATCGCAAGTAAATTTTGAAAGTACAAAATTTGTAACAAACTAATACCTATGTATATATAATTAATTTATATATATATGAATTATTAATTATTGAATATAAGTTATTAATATATATGGGTTCCAATTCATAAACTCATTAGGCAGGTGCAGAATCAGTAGATGCATAATTATCACTATTATTATAATTATAATAATAGTAATTATAATAATAATAGTAATAATTATAATAATAATAGTAATAATTATGATAATAATATTAATAATACTAATAATAATATTAACAATAATAATAATAATAATAATAATAACAATAATAAAACTGGGCATTTATTTTGAGATCTTTGTAGCTTTTTAACTAATGCTACTCGATAATCACCAATTATTGATATAATAGAACAACTAGATATAAAATCTCTTCATTATAGTTTATTTAAAGCAACATAAACTTTATTTTTTAATAAATAAGTTTAATAAGCTGGTGCAAAATATAACTAAATTTATAAATAATTTATTAGATAAATTTTAAATATGACATATTTTAATGATAATATTTATAATAATAATTTGATTAATTTTAAGTGATATCACTATAATATATTACTTTAATTGGAATAAGTATATGAAAAAAGGGACACCATATATGCATTTAGTTTGCAAAATTGAGAAGTTATTGTAAGTTTATGAATTTGATAAGTTATTACAAATGAATCTATGATGCAGAAACAAAAATACTAATGAAAACGAAAAACTTTAAATATATTCGAATTCGTATTCCTATTTGGAATATTGATCCAATGACCACCCGAGCACATGAGCCTAATTACTATTATTTTGCAAGGATTATTATTTATAAGTGAACAAATCATTTCCCCTAAATTAAAACAGATCCCCTTTCTTTAGATCTGTTACGTACATACATAAATGTACATAACTAATTGCATGATAATAATAATAATAATAATAATAATAATAATAATAATAATAATAACAACAACAACAACAACAACAACAATAACAATAATAATTAATTATCATATTATCATATTTACCTCATAACGCATTACATTATATCAATTATACTAAATGATGTAAATATGTAAATATGATAATATGTTATGTTATGATGTAAATGATGTAAATATTTACGATTTTAGTATTTTAATGATGTAATTTGAATTTTGTTCTATTGATTAATTAACAAAATAATTTGAATTTTAGTATTTTTTTTGGATTTTAGTCTTTTTTAATTTGATTTTTTTAGTATTTTTTTAATTAGTATTTTTAGTATTTGATGTAAATATATAATTAGTATTTTTGTGTTAAGTAGGTGACTTTTAGTATTTTAATATGTTATACAACTATGGTAAAATTTTAGTATTTTGATATGTTATACTGACTATGGTAAAATTTTAGTATTTGAGTAAAATTTTAGTATTTGAATTTTAGTATTTTGATGTTATGATGTAAATAATGTAAATATGTAAATATGATAATATGTTATGTTATGATGTAAATGATGTAAATATGTTATGATTTTAGTATTTTAATGATGTAATTTGAATTTTTTTCTTTTGATTAATTAACAAAATAATTTGAATTTTAGTATTTTAGTATTTTTTGAATTTTATTATTTTTTTAATTTGATTTTTTTAGTATTTTAGTATTTTTTAATTAGTATTTTTAGTATTTTAGTGTCGAGATGGCTGATTTTATAATAAAAATCAGATAAACTTAGTTAGTTTGAGCATTTGTTTAAAAGAGAGTGGAAGGTCAGAGTTCAATTACCGAGGAGGCGTTATTTTATTTTATTTTTAAAAAGCCGAGAATTAAGGACACGACTTTTTTATTATTAGTACTATTATAATTATTGTAATAATTATTATTATAATAATAATAATAATAATAATAATATTTAATAATAATAATAGTAATATAGGAATAATAATAGTAATTATAATAATGATTAATAATAACAATAATAATAATAGTAGTAGTTATAATAATAGTACTAGTAATAGTAATAATAATTATAATTAATACTAACAATTATAATTATTAAAATAATAATAATAATAATAATAATAATTATTATAGTAATAATAATAACAACAATAATAACAATAATAATAATAGTAGTAGTTATAATAATAGTAATAGTAATAGTAATAATAATTATAATTAATACTAACAATTATAATTATAATAATAATAATAATAATAATAATAATAATTATTATTATTATTATTATTATTATAATAATAATAATAACAACAATAATAACAATAATAATAGTAACAATAATAATTATTATAATAATGGTAACAACAACAACAACAACAATAATAATAATAATAATAATAATAATAGAAATTATAATAATAGTAATAATTATAATTATTATAATAATAAAAATAATAATTATAAGATTAGTAATAATTATTCTAATAATAATAATAATAATAATAATAATAATAATAATAGTAATAATAATAATAATAATAGTGAATATAATAATAATTATAATAATAGTAATAGTAATAATAATAATAAAAAAATATAGCACATGAAGCATGAAAAAAATTTAATAATGACTTATAAGTAAAAAAAAGTTAAAATTTAAGTTATTGTCAAACACTAAATAATAACAAATGACTTATAACTTTGTTTAACTAACTTATAAGTCGTTGTCAAACACCATCTAATCTGAAGATATAAAGAGAAATTAATATTTGATTATAAAAAAATTACAAAGTCGAGAAAAGGATAATTTGAAAATGGGAGTTAAAAAATTTACACACCATTGGTGCTGACTTTATTATTATTATTATTATTATTATTATTATTATTTTTTGTTATTATTATTATTATTATTATTATTATTATTATTATTATTATTATTATTATTATTATTATTATATTATTATTATTATTATTATTATTGTTGTTATTATTATTATTATTATTATTATTATTATTATTATTATATTATTATTATTATTGTAGTATATAACTTCTTTAGATTATATTAATGGTATGTAGTGAAGGAGAAGAAAGGAATATATGGAGAAAATCTCATGTTTTGATATAAATATTAATCCTTGCAAGATATTAACAGATAACTTGTGTTGCTCAAATGATCGAATGACCAAAGTTCCAAATGATAGGTTCTGAGTTTCAAATATGTTTCGCATTTGGATATAATTTTTAAATACTAAATATGAATATTTTTGACAATTCTCAGAATCTAGAATATGGTCTTACAAAAACATGTTTATTGGGATTATCTTAATTTAAGGCAACATTTTAATAGTCGTTGCAAAAAGTTGTATAAGATATCTGACGAAAATAAAAATTATTTACCAATGAATGTGGTCAATATTAAATGACAAAATATAGCAACAAAAAATTTTCGTTGCCCACAATGAGGAGAAATCAAGTGGTTAGAAATTTTGCAACGAATTTCTAACGAATTTTGTTTTCAAATTTTGCAACGACTTATGAATTTCGTTGCAAAAAGTGAAAGTCTGACACAATCTGCAACAAAGGACAAGTTTTGTTGCTAAACATACACTTTTAGCAACGACTTATAAAGCTGTTGCTTGAAAAATCGTTGCTAAAGCCCCATTTTTAGTAACAAAAAAACTTTCGTTGCCGACGATGACTGGAAATCAAGTGGCCGAAAAATTTGCAACGAATTTCTAACGAAATTTTTTCCCGCCAATGAATTAGCAACGAAATTTTTCAACGACGTATGAATTTTGTTGCAAAAAGTGAAAGCCTGACACAATCTACAACGAAGGACAAATTTCGTTGCTAAACATATACTTTTAGCAACGACTTATAAAGTCGTTGCCCGAAAAATCGTTGCTAAAGGCCCATTTTTTTGTAGTGATAATACACAACATAAATCATATAACACAGTTATATAACTGTCTTGAATTTCCCATTTGAATTACAAAATAGGTTTAAACAAATTAATGCCTTGGTTTTGACATTATACACCATAATTGTCTAACCATTAACAATACGTACATACAGTACATATTTATAGCACTGAAAAATCAAAATATAAATAATATTATATTATTATTCTCATTCTTTGATTAAAATTCAAAATTAGAGTTTGGATTTCATATTTGATTTATTTTTCATATATAACCTTATTAAGTTAAATAATTAACTTAATTATACGAACTAAAATTCATATAATAAAATAATTATTATAATTATTCTATAATCATTTCATATATTATTTAAATAATATATAATTATATTTTCATGGAAAATAATTAATAAAGACATTCCTTTTATAATAATCAATAATTCTAAAATAAAATTATTTGTACATATTCATGTAATAAATATATTTTTATTTACCACATAATTACATATGATTTGTCTTATACATATTTCCCATATTTATTTTAATAAAAAAAATAGTATATGCAAAATTTCTGATTTATTTATATAAAAAATATCGGGTTGTTTCATTCACCCTCCCTTATAAAGATTCCGTCCCCAGAATCACCGTTTTAAAACTCATATATACAGGGGTACATAACATACATAATCATTGCAAGTAGATCTCGATCATAAATGATCGAACTGATCTTTAACTATACACATAAAGCTTGTCTATCTGATTCAACGAAAATTTGATTTCTAAAAGAACTCAAATTCCTCCTTCAAAATTTCTTTATAAAATAATTTACTATATATATGAAAATCATGTATATATATATAAAAATAAATAAAAGTTATACGAATAATACCTGGAGTTCCATTGCCAGCTGTTATGGTATCCTAGACCGTCATGTTGTAGACCCTTGCAGTAGATTTTGTTGGCTTGCTTGATGACGTAGGTCCCGTAATCACCAGTCCCGCTGCCCTTGCCAGTATTCATACTTCCTGCCTCCATCCTCCTTTTCGGACAATCCTTCACCTTGTGTTCAGTCGATCCGCACAGAAAATACCCAGTGTTCATCCTTGGATTAGGAAAGTTGGGAGAGATATGGCCCTCTTGCCTGCACTTGTAGCATACAAACTTCCCCTTCAGACACTCCCCATAGTGGTTCTTTCCACAAGTCTTACACTGTACAACTGGCTTCTTAACACCTTCTTGCTTCACCTGGACATTTCCAAAATTGCTCCCTTCCTTTTGCTACTACCACTTCTACTTCTACTATTAATTTCCGCCTTCCCAACTCCTTCGACCTTACCTTTGTTCTTCTTCTCCTTATTGTAGAGGCTCATGGCCTCACTCCCTTCCTCGGCTATAATAGCCTTTTCCATGAGTGCTGCAAATATAGGAATCTGTAACACCGCCACCTTGTTATAGAGCCAGGGTTTTAATCCCAGCTCAAACCATCTTGCTTTCCTAGCCTCCGTATCCACTTGATGCGGAGCAAACCTAGCTAATTCATTAAACTTTGCGGCGTGTTCTGACACCGTCATATTCTCCTGCTTCAACTCTAAAAATTTCTCCTCCATCCTAGCCTGCATACTAGACGAGAAATAGTTCTCGTAGAACAGTGTCTTAAACTTATCCCATGTAACTACACCTTCTCCTGCCCTCGCCTGATTTGCTTCCCACCAAAAGTTCGCATCCCCTTTCATCATGTACGTGGCAAAAGCTGTCTTTTTCACTTCAACTACCCTAGCTATCACGAATGCTTTTTCAATCTCTTGAACCCAAGTTTGGGCTTCAACAGGGTCAGTTGTACCTCTAAATTCTGGCGGTCCTATAGCCTTGAAATCTTTGAAGTTTGCTAAGCGGTTATCCGGCTGGTTCCCTGCGACTGGCATTCCTTGTTGCATAGCTTGTGCTACCATGTTTGCAAAGTGCTGCATCGGGTCTACTTATTGTTGTCCCTCAACGTTATTAATAGATTCTTCTGCCCTTTGGTTTCGAGTTTGACGTCTTGGCGGCATTATCTAATAATATAAAATAATAAATTTAACTTACATTCTAAACCTTGACAAATAAGTTTAATATATTAAACTTTGTTTCATTACTCAAACATAGATTCATATTCATTTAGCGAATACTTTTCATAGCTTAGCACATAATGCTTTAAACATCAACTATCCCTTTGTGACCACAAAAGTCAGGATTTACAGTCTTAACTAATACAAAAGTTGAGAATATTACATTACACAGTCATACTAATCATATATATTACATTAAACAAATCTACACAACAGGACCTATACTACCTATTCACTACGCCTTTTTCTTGGATAATCTTTCGCCCGATGACCTTCCAATCCACAAATAAAACATGCACCTGATTTATAGTCGGGACAATACAGAGTAGTATGTCCCTCATAGCCGCAAAGATAACATATCTTTTTCCATTTCTTCTTATCGGATTTTCCTAAGTTGTGGTCTTTTATCTTTCTTTTTCCCTTATTGCTCGGAGCTGCACACGATGTGTTGCTTTTGGCTCCCATCTAATCAATTTGGATTTTAAGCTTATCTTGTTCTTCCATTGTTTCTATTAAGGCTTTTCGTAATTGACTATTTAGCAGCTTTTCTATTTCCCACAGCTTTTCCAGAGAAGAAACTTGGTCCTTCAGATTCTGCACCTCCGTTGATGCTTGATCAGCTTCAACTTTAGTGTCCGAATCACTATCATCGATTCCACCATTTACGGATCTGCATACTACGTTTTCCAAAATAACCACCTCATCCGAGTTGGTTTCATTGTGAGCCTCTATTTCAGCTATCGGCTTCGATATTAGTTCGGGTGTATAAATTCGATCCTTCTCCATGCTATAAACATATAACAAGCCTTTTCCACCAGACATCTACACACATAAATTATCCTGATTAGCATATAGTATATACACAACAAATAATAGTTTTATATAAGTTATCTTTTATTTTGTTTGACGATGAATTTATCCAATTTATCTCCTTTTTAAACTCTATGTGAGTTATTTATATTTTTAACGTTTCCCTCTGTTCTAAGGTTATAGCCTAAGGTCTAGCCCACTTAAGGTTTTTAACACTAAGCTTTGATACCAACTTATAAAGCCCCTAAATTCAGGTACTTAAAACCCGAACTTGGTGCTTTACGATACCATTTCTATGAGCGGAATAATACTAATAATAATAACAATAATATGAATATCAAACTTAATTGACATACATCAGAGTCTGAATCCTAGGTACGCGACCTTTAAACATTTAGTACATTATACTTAATATATATCATCCTTAATAAAGTCTAGTTATTACATAACATAAAACTCATTCCGCAACCTTTCCTTTTCCTTTGTTCTTAGCAGAGCCTTATGGTTGTTCACACTTAGCTGAAAATATTTAAATTAAGCAAGGATGAGCATTTGAGTGCCCAATAAGTAATAGAAATTATAAATATTAGTTGAAAGGATTAAATGTTTTCTTTGTACTACCCTTCTACAATAAATCAATAGTTGTGAAGTAATATGAACCGATAATAATAACATAACAACTATCTATCAAATATTTGAAACTACGTACTGACAATAAATAGGGTTAAGGTGACATACTATGAACATTGTTTTTAATTTTCGAATAGGTCCGTCATAACTTACGGGCACGGGGGGTGATCAACCTGTTATGCCCTGTATTGATCAATACTACATGCAAGAACGATGTTATCGTTCACTCTCATCACTTTTGAAGCGCATAAAAGTTTTTCCCATGTTCGGGATGTTCATACTTAGTCGGAATCCAAATCAAAACAATTTGATTGGATACAAAAGGTTTTATCATATTCAACGATATTTCTAAATTTGTGTCTAGTGATCAAATAATTTAGACGACTTTTTACTTAATGTATACATCTTGTGATCAATAGAATATATATATATATATATATATATATATATATATATATATATATATATCAACATGTGACTAAATACAATGATTATCCAAGTGGGGACACTTGTATAACTATAATTAGAAATTAACGAACATAATAAATATCTGAATAATAATATATTACCATGTTGATATGAAATGATCAGTTATAATATATATAACAATATGGTTAATAATCTGGTACAATAATAATATAATTCTGAAACTTTCTTAATCATGTCCATTGCATAAAGAAAATGCAAAGGTAGGATATTTGCCTGAGCTGCTGCTTACAATAACGCAATTTAGTTTTATCTCTTATATCACAACCTACATTAATAAGATCATTCATTTGATTAGAATGATATATCATAACACATAATACTGCTATTTGCATTCAGCACATTACCTAATCACATTGTCACATATGTTTAGCAGTCATTGGATCACAAATAAACACATATTTAGTCAAGTTATCTAAGTCCAGATCAATTTTTGAAACATGTCGGGGTACCGACGGCTTTATCGGGTAATTATCGAGTTTAAAACTCTATTATGTATCCTTAATATTATTTTGGAAAATTTAAATATCAGTTATATTATTTTTCATAGCCTTATAATAATTTTTAAATAATTATTATACTTTATCGTGATTTTTCAAACACTAAAATCATTTTTAAATGATTTAAATATTAAATAATTCTATTATCATTATTAATTAATTAATACTAAATTTTTAATGAAACCATTGCCAAAATATTAAAGTTATTTATAATAACTTCAAATATTTTTAAAGTATTAATATTACCCTTAAATGATTTTTAAAACATTTAAAATTATTTTTAAATAATTACCATTAATATTAAAGTATTAATGTATTATTTATCAAAATATTAAAAGTCATTAATTATAACTTAAAATATTTTTAATTCATTTATATCCTTTTTAAATGATTTTTAAATTAATAAAACTATTTTAAAACTATTTATTTAAAATAATTATTAAATAAATTTAATATCATTAATATTAAATTAATATCATTAATATTAAATTATTAATGAAATTATCCTTTAAATATTAAAAGTTATATTTTATAACTTAAAATATTTTTAAACACTTTATTTTCATTTAAAATGATTTTTCTAATATTAAAATCATTTTTAAATTATTTTATTGAATATAATTATTAAATAAATCTAATATCATTATTAATGAAATTTAACTTTAAATATTGAAAGTTATATTTTATAACTTAAAATATTTTAAATACCTTATTATTATTTAAAATGATTTTAATAAAATAAATTCATTTTAATTAATTTATTTAATACATTTATTAAATAACTTAATTATCATTAATATTAATTTATTAATGAAATTTATCACAAAATATTAAAAGTCATTAAAAATAACTTAAAATATTTTCTTATATCATAATATAATTTTAAATAATTTTTCAAATATTAAAATCATTTTTAAATAATTTATTTAAATAAATTAAATACCTCTAATATTTCAAAAATATTAAATATTTATGAAATATATTAAAAATTATTAAAAACTAATTTTCAGAATTGAAAATAATTTTAGTAATTTAATTTGTATTTTTAATAATTAAAAACCAATTTTCTCTAATTATTTAATAAAAATATAATTTTAGAAATAAACTGTCGCTAAAATTGCCTATAGCGACAGAACCGTCGCTATAGGTGTTCTTCATGTTCTTTAGCATTCATCAGGCAGTTTCGACTTGCCTACTTTGACCATGAATCATTTACTGTGTATTGTGTTTCTAGGCTAGCTATTGATCATATATTGTAGTGTTAGTGTAGCACTACAAGTATTAATCAAGTTCTGGGTCAGATTACAACATACAAGCAAGATATGGAAGCTCAAATTATCTATCAGACATGTTCTTCATTTTTTGGGTTACCCAGAAAATAAGAACAACTCGACTGATCACTTTTGGGCTTTCACAACTTGCTTTTGGTGTTATGTTTTGGTGTTTTAATGGTTTCATTTTGTAGACAACATGTCAAGGAACATATCTATCACATAACATAATCATAACAACAATAGAATAGCTAGATCTTGTCCGGTCAAACTGTTGTTAGAAACACGTTCTTGAAGTTTTCTGGAATTTCCAGAAAACGTAATCGTGAACTTCAGTTTGACCAGCCACTACAATCGACTGGTTTAATTTAAGGAGATTTTAAGGCATAAACATGGAGTTCATATACCAGACTACAACTTAGACACAACAACAGAACCAAAACATCAACACACTGACAGATCTAAACGCTTGAATAAGTTGTTAGACGCTGGTTCACGGTTTTTGGGTTGCCCAGAAATGGCCCGATCATGGTCGGTCAACCGACTTTGACCAACAATAACTATCAATCTGTGCATGATCTGGTCCTTCTATGAGTTCCAAAACACAGATCTCATGACATACTACAAGATCAAACACTTAAAACACAAAAACCAAACACAGACAGAGATCTACAAGGCCTGACATTTGGTTGTCAGAACACAAAACAAAATTTTCCAGATTTTGTAAAATCTCAAATCCGAGCCTATAGATGTTATGGATCTAAAATCTATCAACACAGATCATCATTATATACTATAAACAACATATTTTAACACTTAATCATAACATTTAACATAGCATCAAAAGTCAGATTTTCAAGTTAGGGTTTATACCTTCTATGGATAATTTTGATTCAAGGCTTTTAAGTTTGTTATGGGTGTTAGTGGGGCTGGTTTTGGGACTGATTTACTTATAACTTTCGTGGGTTTTAGAGAGAGAAGCTCAAGGATATGTGTTGTGCAAAAATAAGCTAGCAAATGACATTTCTCTCTCCCAATCTATACAAGTGTTAGATGCATTGTATGGCTGATCTAGAGGCTGATATACATTAATGTCAGTCACATGGAGTGGTTAGATTTGGTGAACAACTCACCAAAGGTCAAAACCTACACACCAACTTATAATAAAATATAAAAAGGGCATTATGGTCATTATGCTTGTAATTTTAATGGCCAAATTATAATCTTGACAAACCCTTAGGGTTTGACCCTTAGGGTTTAACCCTATGGTTTCCAAAAATTTAATTTTCTAGGCTTTATATTTAGGGTTTAAAAATAAAAATTATAAAAATTTTATTTTCTAAAATGGACAATTAGGGTTTCTTAATTAACATAGGGTATCTAATTACATTATACATGAATATTAGGGTTTAAAATTTACTAATTATAATTAACATTGCTAATTTAGCAATTAGGGTTTATAATTAGTAATTAGGTTTTATAATTACTAATTAGGGTTATAAAATATATAAATTAGGGTTTCTAGAAATTAATATTTCAAAATGTTAATTAGGGTTTACCTAATTAATCAAATCACTATATAATACACAACATAAATCATATAACACGCTTATATAACGATCTTGAATTTCCCATTTGAATTACAAATTAAGGTTAAACAAATTAATGCTAGGATTTTTGACATTATACACCATAATTGTCTAACCATTAACAATACGTACATACATAGTACATATTTATAACAATTTGAAAAATCAAAATATAAATAATATTATATTATTATTCTCATTACTTTATTAAAATCCAAAATTAGAGTTTGGATTCCATATCTCCATTTTTTTTTTTCATATATAACCTTATTAAGTTAAATAATTAACTTAATAATCTGAACTAAAATTTATATAATAAAATAATTATTATAATTATTCTATAATCATTTCATATATTATTTAAATAATATATAATTATATTTTCATAGAAATTAATTAATAAAAACATTCCTTTTATAATAATCAATAATTCTAAAATAAAATTATTTATACATATTCATGTAATAAATATATTTTTATTTATCACATAATTACATACGATTTGTCTTATACACATTTCCCATATTTATTTTAATAAATAAATAAAAATTAATGCAAAATTTACGATTTATTTATATAGAAAATATCGGGTTGTTACAAAAACTTTTGTCGTTATTTTTATAAAAAGATAATTCTCTCGTTTTCTAAATACGGCAATACTTTCGTTGTGGGGTCCACCAATGATTGTGCCGTCGTACGAATATTTCCTGTTAAAACAAATTTTCCCCGACCAATCGAATATTGTATAACCACTTGCTTACTTTGCAAAATTTGTAAATATTACCCACAACTATAACATTATATCAAATTCACACCATAATATTCAAAAATATATTTCGAGAAAAATTAATCTTTATTCATAAAAGTTGGGGTCTTACACATGTGAGTCAATAGTTCTATACATGTAAAAAAAATAGTTACGGTATAGTACCTTCATCTATACCTCTATTTTTAATTTAGTCATGCAAGTATTATCAATCTTGCACCACCTCCCCTAATAGTTCATGCATGTGAACAAATAGTTATAAACATGTGAATTAATAGCAATTAATTGCTCATTTTTCCGATTAATTACTCGATTGGTCAATATAACCTCCAGAAATCAATTATTATCGAAATAAATGTCAATTTCCACTAACACTAATAATTCCAACACAATGAAAATATCAATTTCATCTTTAATCAATATGAACTTATTCATCATTAATATTATAACTCACAATATTTGACAACCAGATCATTCCCAGGAAAGATGGGGCTTTCCGATAAGGATTTCTCCCTATTGGCGCGCAATTAGGTGACCAAACCTCTCCTCGACAGAACTTTTTAGACATCGTTAATATTGCAAATAATAATATGAATTACTTTGTCGTCTCAATTTTTGATTTAATAATAATAAATATTATAAAGATGATACTGTGACAATAATTGAATCAATAATATGAGATATATTATCGTGATTACGAGTAATAATTGAGTATAACTCGGTGACTTCTCATGTAAGCATCAATAATCAATATCGTGTGCTACTCTTATACTGACCACGTGCATTATTCTTTTACTTTTACCAACGGATATTTCAATAGTTTAACGGTAAAACTTTCACGTTATTTTTATATAAGATATTTTGTCATTTTCTAACTACGACAATACTTACATTGTAGGGTCCACTATGATGATGTAAATCGTCGTCGAATATTCCTTGTTAAAACGAATATTCCCCGACTAATTGAATATTTTATAACCACTTGCTTACTTTGCAAAATTTGTAAATATTACCCACAACTATAACATTATATCAAATCCACACCATAATATTCAAAAATATATTTCGAGAAAAATTAATCTTTATTCATAAAAGTTGGGGTCTTACAATCTTCCCTTCTTATGAAATTTTGTCCTCGAAATTAAGGTGCGTACTTGGTATGTTGAAGAGGTGAGGATACCTTGACTTCATTTCAAATTCTAACTCCCATGTCATTTCCTCAACAGTGTGGTTTCTCCACAAAATTTTGACTTGAGGTATAACCTTGGAGCGTAGAATATTATTCTTCTTATCTAAGATTTTAACAGGTACCTCTTCATATGTTAAATCTTTCACTATTTTGTCCGGTTCTAATTCAATAATGTGGTTCGGGTCTTTCACATATTTATGTAACATAGATATGTGAAAAACATTATGAACATGAGACATACTTGACGATAAGGCGAGTCTATAGGCCACAGTTCCTAGTCGATCGAGGATTACAAATGGACCAATGAATCAAGGATTGAGCTTTCCTCTCTTTCCAAATCTCGTAACTCCTTTCCATGGAGCAACACGTAACAACACATGATCTTCAAAATTAAATTCCACGTCCTTTCAATGAAGATTAACATAACTCTTTTGTCGATCTTGTGAGGTTTTTATACCTTGTCGGATCGTCTGAATCTTTTTCGTAGTCATACGTACCAACTCCGGTCCCAACAACGTTGCTTCACCTACCTCATCCCAGCATACTGGAGAATGACACTTTCTTCCATACAATGCCTCAAATGGAGCCATGCTAATACTTGCTTGATAACTGTTGTTGTAAGAAAATTCCACCAATGATAAGAACTTGTCCCAACTTCCTTTGAAGTCAAGGACACAGAGTCTTAATAAATCTTCAAGAGTTTGAATAGTCCTCTCAATCGCCTGTCTGCATTTAAGGATGATATCTTAATCATAACGCCTCAAATCCGGTCTATCTTTACACCCAGATTTCGTACGTGACGAGTACATCATTCATCCAACATACATCATTATATACTGAAATATAACGACATACACTCTCAAATCCCAGGTTCTGGAAACCTTATAACCTTTTTCATTACAAATAATAATAAATACATTATTCATTTCATCTTACAAGAGTGACTTTTATCCGTCACCAAGGATACATAATAGTTCATTAGACTAGTCTATAATTCAATTTCATCTTTTTACATTACAAGTCTTCACTTGATCTTCTCGCTCATTCACCTTCTGAATGGTACTTCATCTAGATACTGACAGCTTGATCCTTACGGGATCTTTAAGTTCTTCTAACCTTGTTCGCTGAAAATTGTTTTTCATTTAAAACAAGTGTGAGCATTCAATTGCCCAGCAAGTCATAACAGTTGAACAAACAACTTCAGAATTAAAACATTTCATAAGGACTTCTATAATCGAACAAAGGTTATGAAGCAACTTGAATAATAGGAATAGTGTCAATTCCTATCATCTTAAAACATCAATCGTTTTCTCTTTGAAAAACTTTCATCCCTCTACCTTTTTCATACACATCATGTCTGGCTAGAATCATTAGCACAGACTCAACAATAACTGTTCATGTATAAACAAAACATACTTGTATTGAACAGCTCAATCACAGAACAATGCATATCATAAAAACACCGAAGTGTTCTAATTGTGACTCAAGGCCTCATACGTTCTACCACATTGTACAAATATCGCACATTCGCACATAGACAGAGCTTCTCAAGTACAACATCTGAGAAGTTTAAGAAACTAGCATTCATGTAATATGAATGAGGTTAGGAAACTTTCCTTACGCACAGCTATAGCTTACGCTGAACTGCTCATTCCAATTCCTATATAACACATAAAGAGAAAACATAAACACCAATTAGTCATATATTGAACTTACACTTGGGTTTACTTAACTTTACTTCTTAGGGTTCGCGTTCTTGCAATATAAGATTACGCGACTAACTTCCTTTACCGGTTTACGGCTTCATGACATACGAAGATGTCTTACTCAACGTTCATCATCTTGGATGATTTATATTATTATCTTCTTCTTATAACTTCTCTAGGACTCAGCACACCTCGTTTCTCTGCTAGTAGTCCATATGGTACTCTGAGTGGTTTCCTACAAATAACCAACAAACAAGTTCCCGTATCATCTACACTGCCCACAACAGTGAGTTAGATCGGTTGCCGCCGTTTAAGATATACCTTCGCTCTCTGAAGGAATTTGTTTAGCCCAGCTCCCATATGTCAACCATCAAAGTTACGATTGTACCACAACCTAACTTTTCTTAACTTGTACGAACTATTAAACTATAATGTTCGATTAAGTCAATTTCTTATTCCTTACGGCTTTCTTGATAATTCATCACTTATTTTCTTTCGTTATCCATTACATGAACCCCATGTTCATTACTCGTTCTTAGTGTCGAAGCCATACCAATCGTTGTATGCTAAGACCGATCGTTCATCGCAACAACGTTGCGTTCACAGCGTCTATACGCTTCACACTTATCTCTCATTATCATGACATAACATCGAAATGTTATTCATTACCCTCATCACTGAACGTCTAAGGAATCACAACCATAGCAATCCCTCACGTTCGTTCATCCCGACTACGGTCCCCGAACATCAGTTACGTAATCCCGTTATTATATTCTTTGTCATTTAATCTAGTTTAATCTATATGTTCAACCTTTAATAAAGGTTTACATCACTTAATTAAGTGTTTCATTAGTTGAATATTATATTCTTTATCTTCCCTTACATTTCCCCCAAGAACTGAGCAGTTAAAAGCTCATCTCTGGCTTTTTCCCAACACTGGCGCTGCGACGCCACTCCCTTCTTTATCTCTCTCGCCACATGGCCGCGAGTTTAAATATCTGGCCCGAATTTTGCACCGCATCCGCTGCCCACTCTACTTAAGGCATGGTGGCGCCACAGCACAAAGCCCAACTGAGAAAATTTCTCTAAGTGTTAAATCAATTTTGAGATGCTTACTTCGCGATCTCATAACTCCTTCGTTATAACTCGGAACGAGGTCGTTCCAAAGACATTATCTTCCTTATCTTACGTACTTTAATACCCCTTGAGTAGAAATTCATTATAAATCCGTTAACATGCCATTCGATTGGCTTGATCTTCACCCTTTGTTCATTTTATATTTTTAACGCTCTTCGTTCGTTCGTCTGTAATTCGGTCATCCGAACTCGGAACTCGTTTGTTCTTGAGTCCACGACTCACGTTTTCTATGTTCTCTTACTTTCTTATGAAACCCTACACACTCGGGTTCATTTATTAACTTTCTAATTCTTGTTTGTCTTTTATGAAATTTTCGCCATAACTTCGTTATAGCTAAGTTTTATTCCGTTCTTCATGAACGTTTCTACCGTTCCTAACCAAGAAAGAAGCAACTAACTTATATACGATGGTTTTAAACTTGTCCATCAACAACAATTATCCTACGATGATTTTAAATTTATACATCAACAACGTTCTTCGTGTTCTTCGCGTGTTCGTTGTGTTCTTCGTTCGTTCTTCATTTTAATCGATATTTTGGATTATGATTTCACTTTTTATTGGAATTTGATGTTATAAAACATCATTCCTTACTTATTTCACCTACTTATTCATATAATCCACTTAGATCATTTTAATTCATTACGAATCTTATACTTCCTTAAGAAATTTATTTACTAAACTTTAAATTCTTATTTCTTCATTTTCTTATGATTTCGAACCATATGAAATCATCTAAATATTCTTTTACTTCTTAATCCTATTAAGTTATGTTTTTAAACATATTAAACTTACAGAAAATATTAGAAGAAACAAGGGTTCGGATTACCGTTCTTCTTTAATCCTCTTCCAGATTATCTGGCCGTGATTTGCAAGCTTTTCTATTTCACGATCACTTTTGATCCGAGCATTCATGCTCACGCTCTTCCTTCTCCCTCTCTCTCTCTCTCTCTCTCTCTCTCAAGTGTTGGATTTTTCAAAATCTCAAAATAATGAAATCTAGCTTCCTATTTATAGAAAACTAAAGCTAGGGAAAAATAGTCATTTCGCCCCCCAAACCTTCTTACTATTCATTACTTAAGCACTAAGTTTACTTAGCCCTTAAGTTTACTTAACCTTTAAGTTTACTTAGCCTTTAAGTTTGCTTAACCCTTAAGTTTACTTAGCCTTTAAGTTTGCTTAACCCTTAAGTCTTCTTAGCCCTTAAGTTTACTTAGCTCTTAAGTTAAGCACTTTACTTAGTTATTAAGCATAAGTACTTTACTTAGTTATTAATTTTACTTAGTCATTACTTAACTTATCCTTTACTTAGCCATTAAAACTAATCGTATTCTCGCGATCTCATTCTCGTATTCTCTTCAGATATAGTTAAATGCGATATTAGTATTATTATACGTTGTCTTAATCTTCTTACTATACTCATATAATAACTAGTATTATCCTCGTATTTCTCACGCATAATAACCCTAATGATTATACGTGATCATAAAATTCTCGAACTCACTTTTCCTAACTCTTAGGTTTTGAGTCCATGATAAAACTTCGTTTTGCCATAATCGAAATATTATTGAATATTCCATCACGTCTCAACATTTTACGTAATCAATAACTTCTCGGAATTTCAAAATAAATCTCCGAACAGAAATGGATGAATAGTGCATATTTCGTCTTTTTCCCCAAAAAATATTTTGTTCCTGGAAAATTTTTATTTTCGTCTTGAAAATTCTTATCCGATCAATCTAGCTCGTAGTTAGAATACTCCCGACTTATAATAATCCTAGGTTCTAGAAAGATTAATAAACACATAGCACATAATAGTATTAATAAAAATTAGTTTTATTAATAACTAATTCTTTAAACCTAAATTCTGGACAATCCAAAATTTCGGGTTGTTATACGAACTAAATCGTAAATCCGAGCCTATAGCTTTTTTTAAACTAACCCAAAATTGTGAAGTGAATCTTGGGTCTCAATCATAAACTATGGATACTGGCATACCATGCATTCTTATATTCTCATTTATGTACATACGAGCAAGACGTTCAAGTGAATAAGTTTCTCGTATCAGTAAGAAATGAGCAGACTTGGTCAATCTATCAACAATGACCCCAATTGCATCTATGCCTTGAGAAACGTTGGGGAGACCAGTAACGAAATCCATGGTAATGTGCTCCCACTTCCATTCTGGAATTTCAAGTGGTTTTAATGGACCTTTTGGCACTTGATGCTCCGCCTTGACTCGTTGATAAATAGACACCTTGAGATAAACTCCGCTATCTCTCTCTTCATATTGCTCCACCAAAATGTATGCCGAAGATCATGATACATTTTGGTACTCCCAGGATGGATTACAAACGGTGTGTTGTGCGCTTCCATCATGATTTTATACTTCAAGTCAGAATTGTTAGGAACATAAAGTCTGGAGTTGACTCGAAGTATTCCTTCTTCATCGATTCTTGCTTCCAGAATAGCACCTTCTTGCACTTTCTTCTTCATACGCATCAGCTCCAGGTCTGTAGCTTGAGCAACTTTAACTTTATCCATTAAAGTCGGTTCTACTCGTATATTTGCCATCATCATGTGGGTCCCTGGAGTCTTTAACTCTATCTCCATCCTTTGTAAGTCATACAAAATGGGCCTTTGCGTTGACAATATCGCACTCGTACCCGCATATGATCTTCTACTCAATGTGTCAGCTACTACGTTTGCTTTTCCAGGATGGTATTGAATGGTATGATCATAATCCTTCAACAGCTCAAGCCAACGTCATTACCGCATGTTGAGTTCCTTTTAAGTGAAGAAATATTTGAGGCTTTTACGATCCATATAGATCTCCACCTTCTCTCCATACAGGTAATGCCTCCAAATCTTAAGCGCAAAAATGACAGCTGCCAACTCTAGATCATGAGTAGGATAAGTTCTCTCATATTCTTTGAGTTGTCGTGAGGCATAGGCTATGACTTTTTCATATTGCATGAGAACACATCTTAACCCTTTTTCTAAAGCATCACTGTAGATGACAAATCCCTTAGAGCCTGGTGGTATTATCAGAACATGTGCTAAAATGAGTCTCCTCTTGAGTTCTTGAAAACTCTTCTCACATTCCTCGCTCCAACCGAATGTTGTATCTTTTCGAGCCAGCTGAGTTAATGGTGTAACGATTCGAGAAAACCCTTCTACGAATCTCCGATAATAACCAGCTAAGCCGAGAAAGCTACGTACTTCGGTCATTGACTTAGGCTGCTCCCAGCTTTGAATTGCTTCAATATTTGTTGGGTCAATAAATATTCCATGATTTGATATCACGTGCCCAAGGAATGCTACTTCCTCAAGTCAGAACTCGCATTTTTTCAACTTGGCATATAGCTTGTTTTCATGAAGCTTTTTGGAGTATCAGCCTCAAGTGTTGCTCATGATCTTAACGACTTTTGGAGTATATGAGGATGTCATCAATAAATACAACCACAAAATGATCCAAATATTCCTTGAATACCCGGTTCATCATATCCATGAAGGCAATAGGGCATTAGTTAATCCAAAAGACATGACTAGGAATTCATAATGCCCGTATCGAGTTCTGAAAGCAGTGTTTGGGATGTCATTGCTTTTAATCTTTAACTGATGATATCCGGAATGAAGATCGATCTTTGAAAAGAATTTGGCGCCTTGCAACTGGTCAAAAGGTCATCAATGCGAGGCAACGGGTACCTATTTTTGATGGTGACATGATTCAACTCCCGATAGTCAATACAAGTTGCATACTTCCATCTTTCTTCTTAATAAATAGAACAGGAGCACCCCAAGGAGATGTCCTGGGACGAATGAAACCGATATCTAATAATTCCTGTAGTTGGGTTTTTAACTCCTGAAGTTCAATAGGAGTCATTCGATATGGGACTTTGGAAATGGGTTTTGTACCTGGTTTAAGGTCAATACCAAACTCGATTTCACGCTCTGGGGGTAGGCCAGGAAGTTCTTCAGGGAATACATCAGGAAATTTATTAACAATAGAAATATTATTCAAATCTGACGTATTTTTATTTAAATCTGTGACATGGGCTAAGAAAGCTTTGAAAGTAGTATGCATACAAGCCAATCATGTTTGATGATAAAGCATATACTTTGTAAACAATCTTATTCATTTATTAATAAAAAGTATTTATTTATTAAAGGCTTTTAATTATCTACATGATGCTGTTTTATAATATGTGATAAACCCATAGTTTTAAGCAATGCTTTTAGAATAATGATGATGATCATTCTAATGATATCTAAATTCTTAGAAAGCTTAAAACTAAAATAGTTCCCAATTATTGGATTATTAAATTGGGGATTAGTGAATCCGGATAGATTGGTGCATACGTTGCTTGCTCATTGGATGAGGATGATTGATCTCATGATCATTTGTGTGGAGACACTAAAGCAAGTATGTAGGTGCTTATTTGAGAATAAGTTCATTTGAGCGTGGCTCATTAAGGAATACCTAATGGAGTTTTATTTGTGCATCGATAGGAATTCACTGTAGTGATAGTAGTACAAGTAATCCTTGGACTTGAGATCATCATAGTATCTTATGTATGATGAGTTATACTTTGACTTATTCCTTAAGACCACGAGGGTATATCAAAGGGTATGCTTGGGTATAACAAGTTGTGCGTGGAGATAATGTATGATCGATAAAGAATCTACCACTTCTATAAAAGAAGAGAATG
Source organism: Panax quinquefolius (assembly GCA_020205615.1). Classification (NCBI taxonomy): domain Eukaryota; kingdom Viridiplantae; phylum Streptophyta; class Magnoliopsida; order Apiales; family Araliaceae; genus Panax; species Panax quinquefolius. Next base: position 80,246,539 of record CM035171.1, on the reverse strand, counting down.
TCTATGTGATTCGATAAATGACAACCCGGTAGTCCTTGGCAAAGCGAGAATGAAATTAGAAAGGAGTTTCTAATGTGCATTATTTGGTGTTGTGCATTTAAGGATCGAAATACATATAATTAAATAAAATAAGACTTGTGATAATTCCATATCTTATATTTAATTGGGACATTGTATGGTGGAAGGATTGAATTATCGGTAACTATTTACTCAAAGGTTCTTTAATGATTAATGTTGAAATCTATATTATCTGGAAAGTCGTTGATCGCTTAGGGAGGCTTATCCCTATTGTAGAATAAATATTATTTATTTAAATAAATTAATTATTTAATTTATTTATTTAAATAATATTAGAATTATTCTAATTGATTTATTCACAACCGGTTTAATATGGAGAACCTAAAGGGTCACACCATAAAAGGAAGAATAATTATTTAAGAAGTTAATGGCATAATCGTAATAATATGTTAAGTATATTTAATTTAATCTATGGTGATAGAATAAATTAAATAGCTTAATATTATTATTTAATATTTTAGAAATATTAAATATAAATTAATATGAGAGTCTTATTAATATTATTACAATTATTATTATTTTAATTTCTAAAAGAGTTTAGGAATTAATTTAATATAAGTACTTTAATTTATTCCTAATTGGATTAGGAAGTTAAATTAATTAAAAGAGTTTAATTAATTATTCCTAATAAGATTAGGGAGCTTAATTAATTAAAAGAATTAATTAATTAAAACCCAATTCCTTAATTGTTAAGGTGGGTTGCCCACATCTATAAATAAGAGGAGTCTTATTATGGGTGGTAGGGGTTGTTGACTTTTTCAACATACGACATAATTCCAATTGTTGGGAGAGAGTACACCCTTTCTATAGAGATAGAAAACTAGGGTTTGAGCCAAAACACCCCATTTTCTTGAATCATTATTATTCCTTGGTGGATCACCTCTAGAGGCCAAACATATGGGTGGCTAACGTTGATCAAAGGAAGGAACAAAACCGGTGGATTCAAGTTGACGCGAAAGGATTTGGAGGTGAACTTGTACACGAGGAAGCTTCGATCTTCAAGGGTATGGTTTTATTCTTTATCTTTTCGTTTAATTAATAATTGTGCGTAAAGGGTGATCCGGGTATATGGTTTGTAAATTTTAAACTCGATTTATCTCGCTTAGCACTTATTTATGCAATTTGATTGCGTTCATGAATATTACAAACCTAACGATGGTGGCATCGAGCCAAACCTTTATCGCGAATTATTAATTGTTTTGATTTGATATGTATATTGATATGTGTTTAGAACAATTTAATTGGGCATAATTTTATTATATAAAATTTATAAATAAAAAAAAAAACAATTTTTTTATATATCTAGAACTTCATTGTGATTCACGAAAAAGGAATTCATGTTCTAGAATTTAAAAAGTCACATGAATGCTTTTAAAACATAAAAAAAAAAAAGCGTGGATGATTTCGGTGGATTGATGCGTTTAAGCGGTTTTGAAAAGTTAGCGTTTCAATGCAATTAAAAAAAAAAAAACACGTGAGTCATTTTTTTGATAACATGCTTGATACTTGTTATTCCATGTAATTATAAGAAAAAGGAAGGCACGTAATAATATTATATATATATTATATTATAATAACGGTTTTATTATATATATATATAATAACGGTTTTGTTTTATTATTATATATATATATAATATTCTTAATAATTTTATTATTAAAATAAAATTTTATTTTAATATTAAAATAAAAGGTTTATTTTATATTAAAATATAAAGTTTATTTTAATTTTAGAATTAAATTTCATGCTAACTAATTAGAGTTGGAATTAGATTCCATAATAACTAATTGGAGTTGAAATTGGATTATATGTTTCCTTAAATAAAGGAGTTTATTTAGATAGGAAAGAGAATCCTAATTTCCTTAAATAAAGGAGTTTATTTAGATATGAAATAAGATTTCATATTATTCAAAATAAAGGAGTTTATTTGTGAATAGGAAAGAATCCTAATTTCCTTAAATAAATGAGTTTATTTAGATATGAAATAAGATTTCATATTATTCAAAATAAAGGAGTTTATTTGTGAATAGGAAAGAGAATCAAGTGTTTCCTTTAATATATTTTTTTTACATGGAATTGGATTCCATAACTAATTAAAATAAAGGAGTTTATTTTGATTAAAGTTTTGATTAAAATAAAATAGTTTATTTTATTCAAAATTGGATAAATTAAAATAAAATAGTTTTATTTTGATTTAAATTTGGATTAAAATAAAGGAGTTTATTTTGATTCAAAATAGATTTTATACTAACTAAATTTGCCCATTAAATGATATCAATATATATATTAAATGTTTATTATTCATAGAATGAATGTTATTTATTGATGCATATGATGATGTGTATGATAATAAATGGGATTGATTATGGACTATTGACCCGATGCGATTGGATTTTATTTTAGTTGGATGCATGAATGTATGAGTTTTTATTAAATGGGGATTCTGCATACCTCGTCTTCTCTAATTTTTTCTTAATGTAAATTCTATCTCCTCTAATGTACTTTCCCTTGATCTAACGATCAAGATTTCTATTTATTTTAAATAGTTTTGTAATAGAAATAGTTAGAATTAATTTTGAAAAATTAGAGATCAAGGAGTAAGGAGCTTGAAGACCGTTTGTAATGAAGCCTTAGTTTAAATGTAATAGTTATATTTAAATATTATTTCTTGTACCCACAGGGTTTGACCTTTTGGTTCACTTGGTGGCTCTAGTGAACCAAACTAGAATAAAAGTCCATAATCAATCCGGGTAGAATATAGTATTCTATATATGCATGCTTATACTATATATATATTATATATTATGCAAACATGCTTAGCATGTTAATTAATATAACGCGTTTTTATATATATATATAAATAATGCATTAAACAAGATGAGACAAATTTAATAATAAATCCTCAAATTCTTTATAGTAAGTCCTAAGCGTTCAAAGATATTTGGATATCGAAGCGTCGCCTTTCTAGCATGATAAAATTAATAGAGTATTAAATATTTAATATGAGTTTGTTGTGTCACCACAAGGCAAGTATTAAGTATTTAAGATGTTAATTATCACATTTGATGCTTATAAAGAAAATTGAACAATATTGTTTTGTTGTGTCACCACAAGGATGATATTTTCTTTTTTGAATATATGGAGTGCTAGAGTCGGGACTTAACTTGGATAATTTTGATTCTGGATGTGCCACCACTTGATCAAAATAATCTAAGAGGCAAAAGAAAAGGAGTTGCATAGTTGATGTAATTGACAAAAGTTGTCTACCTATTTATTTATATATAGTTTGTTGTGTCACCACAAGGCTATATACATTTGAAATGGGATCCTTATTCTCACTAGCAAATCTTTAATTAGATTTTGCCGAACTATATAAGTGAGGTAATATAGTTTGAAGAAAATAGTGGGAGATACCAATTTAAAACAAGACCTAAATTATTTTGGTAATTAATAAAAGAATGTATGTTAAAATGTTGTTAAATACAAATTCATTTACGAAATTTTACAATGTCTAAAATTACTATCAACTGCGAAGCATATTAGATGCTAAATTAACGGCATCAATTAAGCGGATTGGTTAAGGATTTTGAGAATAGTTCTCATAGTACGAAAAGCTATCTTATGTCCTTATTACGCCTATTCACGCAATGGTTGCAGACAATGCCTCTGAGGAAGAGATTGTTACTTTTAGAAAGTGGCAAGATGATGCACAGTTGGCTCAATGCATCATGCTCGCATCCATGAGTAACAAGCTTGACGTCGGCGTGAAACTATGGATGCTCTACTATATTCTGCACACGTCAAGTAGTTGATGGTGAGGAAAGTAGGGGCCGATAGATATCGAGATATCTAAGGAGCACTTCCGATCTAGAATGACTAATGACACTACAGTACAGACAAAAGTCCTTAACATAATCAATTTGATTGATCAATTAGGATAATGGGTTTTGCCATGTATGGAGAGTTGGGCCAAGATTTGATCTTGCACTCACTCCCGGACTCCTTTCACAATTGTTGTGAATTTTTCATATAAAAACAAGCTAGATATCAGCTTCGCTGATTTGCTTAACATAATGAAAAATGTTGAAAGTCACTTTTCAACCAAGAAAGATCAAGTCTTACTGGTAGGGGCCAAAGGATCTTTTGAAAGAAGAGCGATTCAAAGAAGGTAAATAGAAAGGCATAAACAAAGGATAATAAGAATAAAAGCGATACGGATAGCAAATGAGTTTGCTTCCACCGCAAATAAGCTCGGACAATTGGAAAGAAATCTGAGAAGCATCTTGCGAGAGGCTAACCAAAGAAGCTTAGTGAAGTTTGATTACAAATACAATTTTGTTCATAATTTAAAATAAATTTTTTAAGTCAAGGTTCTACTTGGGTATTGGATACTGACTTTGGTTATCATAAATATAGATTTATGAAGGGACCAAGCAGTAGAAAGCTAAACAAATATAAGTAATCCTATGCGGAAATGTAGCAAAGGTTGCCATATTAGCCATAGAAACTTATAGTTTAGCAATGCCTACGGGCAAATCTATTAATTCAATAAGTTGTTATTGTATTCCAGTTCTTGTTAAAAATATTATTTCCATTTTATTGTTGGACAATAAAATCTTTGGTATTATAATTAAGAACAATTGTTGTTCTATTTATAATAATAATGTTTTGTATAGAACTGGAATATTACTTAATGGATTTTGTATACTTGACTTACGTGAAAAATATATTTTGCAAATTGAACAAACTAGTATAAGAAAAGGAGATGATCATTCAAAGAGTTGAATGTGTGTATTTGCTGAAATACAAGTGTGAATTATTTGAAAGGTTCAAAGAATTCAAAAGTGAAACAAATTGGCAAAGTATTAGGATTCTTTGATCGGATCAAGGAAGGAATACTTGTGCAATAAGTTTCTAGATCATCTCAAATGGTTTTCTCACAATGGACGCCTCCAGATACGCAATAATTGATTGATGTATCTGAATGAAAAATCGCGTACCTTGTTGGACATGGTGCGGTCCATAATGATTTCTGAGACATTCCAAAGATCCCTCTAGGGTCATGTCCTAGAAATGGTGCATATCTACGAAATGGTAACCTCAAAATCCATTGAAGACTCTATAAAAAGTTATGGATATGGAGGATTCCTAATCTTAAGTATGTTAAGATAAGGGGTTGTCCAACTTATGTGAAAAGGTTTCAAAGGATAAGCTTGGGACAAGATTTGACAAGTACAATTTGTGGGACATCCTAAAGTAAGTTTAGGGTATATGTTCTATAATCCTACTTAGCAAAAGGTGTTTGTTGCGAAACACGCTGCCTTCTAAGATAAATGTGTTTATTATTGAAGGGGCTAGTGGGAGGATAATAGATCTTGAAGAGTTCAAGAACCATAAAACACTATAAGTCAAATAAGAGGAACACGTAGATGAACTGTATTGTACCACAACCGAATCGTAAGTCTGGAATAGTACCGAAGATACCTAGGAGGTATGGATTCATCATGGATGATGATGATGAGGTACGCATCAAAGAAGATGATGATCCCGAGTTACATTCGATGAGGTAAGACTTCTAGTGTGTACAAAAGGGTCAGTGGGAGCGTCGTGAAATTTCTAGTATTATATGTTGATATACTACGGATGAGGAATAACATACCAATGCTATAATCAGTAAAGATAAATTTGTCTAAAAATTCCTCCACGAATGATTTGGGAAGAGTATCTTAATTGGGGATAAAATCTATATAGATAGATTCAAGAGGATGCTCGACTTAACCCAAGGAATGTATATTCATTTGATGCTAAAGTCGTTTAGCATGGCAAACTCCAAGAGTTGTCTCATGTTGATGAGCTATGGAGTGTATCTCTCTTAATAGTCCCCAAAGACTCCAAAAGAGAGATCACATGAGTAACTATCATGTATGCAATGAAATGTACGAGACACGATGTTGATCGATCATATCCTAGAAGTTCACTATGAGTGGTGAAAACATCTTAAAGTGCTTAGCAAGGCACTAAGGATGTGATCATATTCATGGTGGGTCTTAATTAAAACTAGAGGGCTTATGAGACTCAAGTTTTTCGAAGACAGACCAAGACGACGAAAATCCACTTTAAGGTAAAGTGTTACCTTGAGCAGGTGGTGCAAATGAATTGGAAAGGTTCCAAACAAAGAAAGAGTTCTTTGGTTTAGTAATAAAGACAAAGTATATAGCTATAAATGAAGTCTGCAAGTTGATTGTTTGGATTAAAAGTTCATTACTGGAACTAGGAATAGTTCTAAAGTCTCATCTTGGATCTAAACATGTGTTGTGGCACTTTCATTTGATTATTAGAATCATTGAAGATGGGAAGTCACTATAGAGATAGTGGACTCTCAAGAACAACATTACATATCCATTAACTAAAGCTTATCCAACAGCAGGATAATCGTCACTTAGAGAAGAAGAGTATAAGATACCATGACGATTGGCTTTAGTGCAAGTGGGAGATTGAAAGTAGTATGCATACAAGCCAATCATGTTTGATGATAAAGCATATACTTTGTAAACAATCTTATTCATTTATTAATAAAAAGTATTTATTTATTAAAGGCTTTTAATTATCTACATGATCTTTGTTTTTATAATATGTGATAAACCCATAGTTTTAAGCAATGCTTTTAGAATAATGATGATGATCATTCTAATGAGATCTAAATTCTTAGAAAGCTTAAAACTAAAATAGTTCCCAATTATTGGATTACTAAATTGGGGATTAGTGAATCCGGATAGATTGGTGCATCGTTGCTTGCTCATTGGATGAGGATGATTGATCTCATGATCATTTGTGTGGAACACTAAAGCAAGTATGTAGGTGCTTATTGGAGAATAAGTTCATTTGAACATGGCTCATTAAAGGAATACCTAATGGAGTTTTATTTGTGCATCGATAGGAATTCTCTGTAGTGATAGTAGTACAAGTAATCCTTGGACTTGAGATCATCATAGTATCTTATGTATGATGAGTTATACTTTGACTTATTCCTTAAGACCACGAGGGTATATCAAAGGGTATGCTTGGGTATAACAAGTTGTGCGTGGAGATAATGTATGATCAATAAAGAATCTACCACTTCTAATAAAGAAGAGAAATGTCCTATGTGATTCGATAAATGACAACCCGGTAGTCCTTGGCGAAAGCGAAATGAAATTAGAAAGGAGTTTCTAATTTGCATTATTTAGTGTTGTGCATTTAAGGATCGAAATACATATAATTAAATAAAATAAGACTTGTGGTAATTCCATGTCTTATATTTAATTGGGACATTGTATGGTGGAAGGATTGAATTATACTGTAACTATTTACTCAAAGGTTCTTTAATGATTAATGTTGAAATCTATATTATCTGGAAAGTCGTTGATCGCTGGAGGCTTATCCCTATTGTAGAATAAATATTATTTATTTAAATAAATTAATTGTTTAATTTATTTATTTAAATAAGATTAGAATTGTTCTAATTGATTTATTCACAACCGGTTTAATATGGAGAACCTAAAGGGTCACACCACATAAAAGGAAGAATAATTATTTAAGAAGTTAATGGCATAATCGTAATAATATGTTAAGTATATTTAATTTAATCTATAGTGATAGAATAAATTAAATAGCTTAATATTATTATTTAATATTTTAGAAATATTAAATATAAATTAATAAGAGGAGTCTTATTAATATTATTACAATTATTATTATTTTAATTTCTAAAAGAGTTTAGGAATTAATTTAATATAAGTACTCTCATTTATTCCTAATTGGATTAGGAAGTTAAATTAATTAAAAGAGTTTAATTAATTATCCCTAATAAGATTAGGGAGCTTAATTAATTAAAAGAATTAATTAATTAAAACCCAATTCCTTAATTGTTAAGGTGGGTTGCCCACATCTATAAATAAGAGGAGTCTTATTATGGGTGATAGGGGTTGTTGACTTTTTCAACATACGACATAATTCCAATTGTTGGGAGAGAGTACACCCTTTTTATAGAGATAGAAAACTAGGGTTTGAGCCAAAACACCCCATCTTCTTGAATCATTATTATTCCTTGGTGGATCACCTCTAGAGGCCAAAGATATGGGTGGCTAACGTTGATCAAAGGAAGGAACAAAACCCCGGTGGATTCAAGTTGGACGCGAAAGGATTTGGAGGTGAACTTGTACCTGAGGAAGCTCAATCTTCAAGGGTATGATTTTATTCTTTATCTTTTCGTTTAATTAATAATTGTGCATAAAGGGTGATCCGGGTATATGGTTTGTAAATTTTTAAACTCTGATTTTTACACGCTTCCGCATTTTTATGCAATTTGATTGCGCACATGAATATTACAAACCTAACAAGCTTGACGTCCATTTTTCAATAAACGAATAGCTTTATGGCTTGATATGACAGTGATTGACTTTAGTGGTTTGGTTGCTTGAATTCACATAATAGGTTGGTTAGATATATGAAAGCTAACAACCTTACGAAAATAATCAATTTTTGCATGATGAGTAGTTAACCAATCAATCCCTAAAATCACATCAAACACAAGTATTTTCAAAGAGATAAGGTCGACAGGTAATGTGCGAGTGACGATTTGGATCAAACAAGACTTATAAATAGTGGATGTAATGAAGGTTTCTCCCAATGGAGTTTCAACAGATAAGTAAAAGTTTAATTTCTCTGGAGTCAAATTTAAACGTTGAGCACAAGTAGGAGAAATAAAAGAATGGGTAGAACCGATATCAAATAAGGTATAGACTTCGCTAGAGTTTATGATTAGCTTACCCTTGATCACCTCGTTCGGATTCCTCGCTTTTTGGGAGATTACGACAAACGCTCTCCCTTGAACTACCAATTTTGTCTTGTCTGGGAAAACCTTTGATGCCTCCATCCCAGCTGGACTTGACTTCGGTGCACGACAAAATTGGGCTAGGTGACCTTCTCTTCCACAATTATAACATGCTTTGGACTGATGCGTACAGTTTAGACTGATGTGTCCCTCCCCTTCTCATTTGTAACATACGATCGACAGTCGTTCTCCTTCCTTAACAACAGGTGCTGGTGCTGACGTCTTTCCATCATTATTGAACTTCCTCTTCTTGAAATTTCTACTTCTATTATCTTGGCCACCACCAAAGTGGTTACCATTTCTGGCATTTTGATTCCCTCCACGTTTGTTGGCACCGCTTCGATGACTTCTACCACTGGTATTATCGATTTGGCTACTCTCACTTGGTTAGGTTGACTCATTATCGCGCTCCAATAACTGAGCCCTATTTACAACATCTGAATACAAACACAGTTTGTGAGAAATTAGGTATTGACGTATCTCAGGTTTCAAACCTCTTAGAAACATCCGCGTCATTCTCACCTTATTATCAACCAAGTGGGACGCAAACCGGGACAACTCGGCAAACTTAGCTTCGTACATTGACACGGTCATATTATTTTTGTCCAACTTGATAAACTCTACCTCCTTCATGTGACGAATACTTTCGGGAAAGTACTTGTCGTTGAACAGTTCTTGGAATTTCTCCCAAGACATCTTCAGTGCGGTAGGTTGAGTACGCTTTACAGATTCACACCAGTAATCTGCCTCTCCCCGCAACATGAAGGCGGCAAAGGGAACTTTTTGCTCCTCGGAGCATCCCAAGATATCAAATATCTTGGTGATCTGCTTTATCCACGTCTTTGCCTTAAGTGGTTTTGGCTCTCCAAAAAACTTTGGTGGTCCCACCTCTTTAAACTGTTTAGCGGTGACCGTTCGAGAGTTGCTAGTGTTTCCACCTGCATTTTGAACAAGAGTCGTTCTCGCCTGATGTTGCATGAATTGTATAAAGCCTGTGAACATCCCACCATTCATCATTTGGTCAGCGTTGTTGTTTTCCTAAGGATTATTGCCATCTTGATGCACATTATCCTGAGTATTGATCATTGGTGACTCAACGGTATCATGTGCTTCACTGCTTATCTCAACATTTTTGAATGCCATTATTAAATACTGCCACAAAACAAGGTTTAATTGACATGTCACATATTATTCCTATACTCTGACTGACCAAATAAATACCAAATAAACTTAGGTAGGTCATACTAGCGAAGAAATTTCCCGTCTCTCCCCTCCTAGTTCTAGTCTCACATCTCAGCCATGGATCATATCCCTAAGTTTTGATACCAACTGTGAAGCCCCCAAAATAGGTATACATCATCCATTCTGAGTCACCAAATACATGGTACATAAATCAAATACAAACTTCTTTTATACAATACGAATATTGAGGACTACGGTGTAGCTTAGAGTTTTTACACAAATATTGTCTCATAGACAGTATTCAAACTCAAATGAAGTCCTCATTACATTTATTATCACACTATTTCATCAAATAGTGAGGACTACTATAGCCACCATCTTGGACTGTCACTCTGTTCCCCGACTAGTCCCAGCTATGTTCTCATTTCCTGAAGAGAACAATGAAAGCAAAAGAGTGAGCTCAACTAGCCCAGTAAGAAATATTATGACTAAGATAATGCAGAATAAATTATCGTTAGCCTTCAACAATGTTAAATTGATAAAAATGCAATAAACATTAAGTTTAACTACAGCGGAATAAGCAATCCATTAGAAGAGTCAAGTAGAGCATGATATCTACTATCTTCTATGATTTAAAAAGTTTTTCATCAACTTTATCATTTGAAACTCGACTTAATAAATAAACCACATCATCAAATCATCCACACACTACGGGCCAAGGATATTCATGTAATCATCAATGGTCATGATTATACCGAATAATCCCTGGTCATAATCATACCAACAACTATCCATCAATGCACTACAGGCCAATGAGGACTTTTACCACAACATTTGTAATATTACGGGTCATGATTATACTGAATGATGCCTGGTCATAATCATACCAATCAACAGTCCATCTATGCACGTAAGCCAAAGATGACTTTCATCACAATATAAGCATGAGGATGATGACAATGATATAAGAATTCAATTAAAAGAACAAAGGACAAATTTTTAAAGATTTATAATTTAATTTATCCAAAATTCAATAATTTTCAAATTGCCAACATGATACAGCTTTGTGGAGTAAAATTCAAGAATAATATTATATCAAAAATGATTTGGACAACAAAGAAATCAATTTTTGTCATGAATAATTCCCCGGGTGAATAGTACTCGAGTGAATAGTACCCCATGAATAGTACTTCGAGAATAGTACCCCGTGAATAGTAATTTGTGAATAGTACTCATGAATAGTACTCGTGAATAGTACTCGTGAATAGTAATTTGTGAATAGTACCCCATGAATAGTACTTTGTGAATAATACCGTATAAATGAATACTACTCATGGACAGTACTCCGACATGAAAAGATTAAAATTTAACAAGAATGTGCAGAAAATATCCTTGTGAAATGATACTAGATGAAACGCAAATTTCAAGGATATTCTAATAATTTCACGGAGTATAGAAGCAATACTTTAACAAAATGAAGGTATAATCAGGAATATGGGATGAAATAATATTACTCACATACTACAGAGTATGGAAGAAAATATTATTCCTGATGAATACTAAAAAAAATATCCCTTACCTCAAAATAAGACTAGATACTGGAATAGTGAAGTAACAGACTTCTCTTCTTCTTTCTCTCTATAACTGTTCTCTATAGCTTCTCTCTCTATAATTTCTCTTTTGAGTCTTAGTGAATTGGTGAGAAAGAAAGAAGAATGAGCTTCTATTTATAGGAAAATATAGTTTCGATAATTGCACTTTTTGGGGCTCAAAATATTACTGTATAATACTTTCATCGTTTCCTTCATTTTTAATTTAGTCCTGCAAGTATTATCAAACTTGCACTACCTCCCCTAATAGTACAGGAATGTAAATCAATAGTACATTCATGTGAATCAATAGTTCTATATATGTGAAAAAAATAGTTACGGTATAGTACCTTCATCTATACCTCTATTTTTAATTTAGTCATGCAAGTATTATCAATCTTGCACCACCTCCCCTAATAGTACATGCATGTGAACAAATAGTTATAAACATGTGAATTAATAGCAATTAATTGCTCATTTATCCGATTAATTACCCGATTGGTCAATATAACCTCCAGAAATCAATTATTATCGAAATAAATGTCGATTTCCACTAACACTAATAATCCCAACACAATGGAAATATCAATTTTATCTTTAATCTACGCGAACTTATTCATTATTAATATTATAACTCAAAATATTTGACAACCAGATCATTCCCAAGAAAGATGGGGCTTTCCGATAAGGATTTCTCTCTATTGACGCACAATTAGGTGACCAAACCTCTCATCGACAGAACTTTCTAGACATCGTCAATATTGCAAATAATAATATGAATAACTTTGTCATCTCAATTATTGATTTAATAATAATAAATATTATGAAGATGATACTATGACAATAATTGAATCAATAATATGAGAGATATTATGCAGCAATTACTGTAGCAATAATTGAGTATAAAAGAGTGACTTCTCACGAAAGCATCAATAATCAACACTGTAAGACACCGAATTTTGTGAATAAAGATTAATTTTCTCAAAATATTTTTTTAAGTATTATGGTGTGGATTTGATATAATGTTATAGTTGTGGGTAATATTTATAAATTTTGCAAAGTAAGCAAGTTGTTATATAATATTCGATTGGTCGGGGAATATTCGTTTTTACAGGGAATATTCGTACGACGACATAATCATTGGTGGACCCCACAACATAATTATTCTCAAAGTTAGAAAACGATAGAAATATCTTTTTATAAAAATAACGGCGGTAGTTTACTGTTAAACTGTTGAAATAACCGGTGTTAAAAGTACAGTAATACGCGTGGTTGCATAGTAGCACACGGTATTAATTATTAATGCTTATATGAGTAGTCACTCTGTTATACTCAATTATTGCTACAATAATTGCTGCATCATATCTCTCATATTATTGATTCAATTATTATCACAGGATCATCTGCATAATATTTTATATTATTAAATCAATAATTGAGAGGATAAAGTTATTAATATTATTATTTGCAATATTGACGATGTCTAGAAGATCTGTCAAGGAGAGGTTTGGTCACCTAATTGCGCGCCAATAGGGAGAAATCCTTATTGGAAAGCCTCCTCTTTCTTGGGAACGACCTAGTTGTTAAATATCGCGAATTATAATAATGATGAATAAGTGTTGTTAAAACTATTGAGGAGATTTTTTTATGAAGTATTTGATGTAAATTTTGCTTATTTTATGCCCCATTTACCCATTTTTTAAATAATCGGTAGAAAATTATTTAATATAATAAAGTGGGGCCACATGTGGGGGCCACATGTGGGATGAAGAATTGAAATGGGGGGGGGGGGGAAAGATTACGTATAAGGTAGGGAATTATATATATATATATATTTTATAAGTTTGTTATATATATATATTATAAGTTTTGTTTTATTAGATTATAAATAGAATATATTATTTTTTATTTAAAGTTTCTGTTTTATTAGAATATTTTATTGCACAGTAATGAATATTAAAATAAAAAATTTTAGAAAATTTTGCTGGTTGCGTTAGTGATTATTTTCCACTGTGCGTCCGTGATTTTATTTTCTAAATAATACCCTTTCCATTCTCCTATAAATAGGATGCTTAGTTAGAATTAAAAATCACACCAGAATAAGATAATTCTTCTTCTATAATATTGAGCGTATTTTTTTTAGAGTTTTAGAAAGCTTTGAGCGTAGAAAACAGTGAAAGTTTTCTTCATGAATTTCTCCGCCATACCAGTTGGAATACTCTTCTTTTCAAGTTAAGGGATGTTATTTTTGTTCAATATTCATATGTAATAATATTTTCTTCCATACTCTATAGTATGTAAGTAATATTATTTCGTTTCAGATTCCGAATTCTATACTCACTTGGTTAAAGTTTTGGCTTCTATACTCCATGAAATTAGTAGAATATCCTTGATATTTGCGCTTCATCCAGTATCTTTTTATGGAAATATTATTATGAACATTCTTGATAAGTTTTAACTTTTTCATGTCGGAGTAGTATTCATGGGATTACTATTCCTGAAATACTATTCACTTGGGTACTATTCATCTGGGGTACTATTCATAACAAAAATTGATTTCTTTTCGGTCCAAATCTTTTTTGATATAATATTATTCTTGAATTTTACTCCACAAAGCAGTATCATATTGACAATTTGGGCATTATTGAATTTTGGATAAATTAAATTATCAATCTTTAAAAATTTATCCTTTGCTTTCTTTTAATTGAATTCTTATATCATTGTCATCATCCTCATGCTTATATTGTTATGAAAGTCATCTTTGGCCCGTAGTGTATAGATGGACTTGGTATGATTATGACCAGGGATTATTCGGTATAATCATGACCGTAATGTTGCAAATGATGTGGTAAAAGTCCTCATTGGCCCGTAGTGCATTGATGGACAGTTGTTGGCATGATCATGACCATTGATGAAAATACGAATATCCTTGGTCCGTAGTGCATGGATAATTTGTGGTCGTGATACTAATGAATATCCTTGGCCGTAGTGCAGGGATGATTCAATGATGTGGATTATTTATTAAGTTGAGTCTCAGCCATAAAACTGTTGATAAAATTTTTAAATCATAGAAGATAGTAGATTTCATGTTCTACTTGACTCTTCTAATGGATTGCTTGTTCCGCTACAAGTAAACTTGATGTTTATTATATTTTATCAGTTTAACAATGTTGAAGGCTAACGATAATTTATTCTGCATTATCTTAGTCATAATATTTCTTACTGGGCTAGTTGAGCTCACCCTTTTCTTTCATTGTTCTCTTCGGGAAATGAGAATATAGCTGGGACTAGTCGGGGAACGGAGTGACGGTCCGGATGTTTGCATTAGTAGTCCTCACTATTACTTAGTTTGATAATAAATGATTAAGGACTTATTTTATTTGAATTATCATATTTGAATAAATTATGGAATAAATTTAATATAATGTTATATATTTAACGTTGTGGTGATGTATAACTATTTTGGGGGTGTCATTTATTAAATATGATCCATGGCTAAGATGTGAGACTAGAACTGTGGGGAGGCAGGTAATTCCTTCCTTCGCTAGTATGTACCCACGTTATATTATTTAATTTCGAATTGGGATATTATGTGGTATATTAACCATTTTAAGACCCCAACTTTTTAAATAAAGATGAATTTTCTATAATTATCATTTTTGAATATTATGGAATAAATTTAATATAATTTTATAGTTGTGGGTAGTATTTATAAATTACGCAAAGTATGCAAGTTGTTATATGATATTCGATTAAGGGGAATATTCGAGCAAATAATACTTTACAATGAAAATATCATTGGTGAACCCACAACAAAATTATTGTCGGTTAAGAAAACTACTAAAATATTTTATGAAAATAAATAACGGCGGAAGTTTTACACGATAATCTTGTCTGGCGTGGTTGCATAGTAGCACGTCTGGCGGTATTGATTATTGATGCTTATGTGATTGATTTACTCTTATGTTTACTTAGTTTATTTTTTATGGACCCCATTTACCCATCTTTCAAAATAAGCGATAGAAATTATTTAAAGGTGGGGCCCACATGTGGGGCCACATGTATATGTGTTGAAAATTGATTTTTGAAATAGGGGTGAAAGGAAGTTACGTAAAGGAGAGATAAAATATATTTATAAGTATGGTATATATATATATAATGTGAGTGGAAGAGTGATGATATGATAGTGATAGGTGTGTGTGTGTGTGTGTGTGTGTGTGTGTGTGTGTGTGTGTGATAGTGATGTTAGTGGAGGATGGTGGAAAAGGTGGTAGTGGTTTTCTTTGTTGCTTTATTGCATTATAACTTGTGTTGTATATTATATATATATATATATATATATATATATAACATTTGATTGCTTTGATCTAATTGGATGAAGGATTGACTTTTGCATCCTTAGGTTATAAAAATTTTATCAAGTGAATTATTAAATCATGATATTTCCTTACACAAATTGCCCTTCCATTCTTCTATAAATAGAAGCTCATTCCTTCATTATTTCTTACGAATTCACTTGAAACTCTAGAGAGAGAAAATTATAGAAAACTATAGAAAAGTATTACTGCTACTTCCCTACTCTTATATTCGGTTTCTTTTTTACGGTGAGGATATTATTCTTTTGTATTTGAGAAGAGAGAACTTACATTATTCCATTTCTTTATTATTACATTGGAATAACTTTATATATCTGAAATACCTATACGTGGTGACATTCTTCTATTATTACATCTTTATTATTAGTTGGAACATCCTATACATCTTATCTGTACACTTTCCGCTTTTATTATTCTGTCTTTATTTTCCGTTGGAACATCACATATACATGCTATCTATACGGACTGGTTCCGCTTTATTATTATTCTTTTTATTATTCCGTTGGAACATCCTTATGCATGCTTTACGCCGGACTTGGTTCCGTCTTTATTATTTCATTCTTTATTATTACATTTGGAACATCCATGGGTGTGATTTTCACGACTTCGGTTCCATTATTATTATTACTGTGGAATAACTTTTGCCATGTCTGAATCGCATGCATGGTGATTTTGTTGTTATTCCATTCCTTATTATTCTCGGTTGGTTAAAATTTTGACTTTTATACTCCATGAAATTAGTGGAATATCCTTGATATTTGCGCTTCATTCAAGATATTTTTCATGGAAATATTCTTACGAGAAATCTTGAATTTTACTCTACAAAGCGATATCATGTTGACAATTTGACGTTATTAGTTCTGAAATAACTTAATTCTTGAACTTGTTTTATTGAATTTTTATATCATTGTCATCATCCTCATGTTTATATTTTTTGAAAGTCATTTGTGGCCTGTAAAGCATGGATGGACTTGGTATGATTATGACCAGGGATTATTTGGTGTAATCATGACCGTAATGTTACAAATGATGTGTAAAAAATCCTCATTGGCCCGTAGTGCATTGATGGACAATTGTTGGCATGATCATGACCATTGATGAATACACAAATATCCTTGGCCCGTAGTGCATGGAATTTGTGGTCGTGACCCTAATGAATATCCTTGGCCGTAGTGCAGGGATGATGTGGATTATTTATTAAGCTGAGTCTCAGTGATAAAAGTGATGAAAAACTTTTTAAATCATAAAAGATAGTAGATTCTATTCTCTACTTGACTCTTTTAATGGATTGCTTGATCCGCTGAAGTTAAACTTGATGTTGTTATATTTTATCAGTTTAACACTGTTGAAGGCTAATGATAATTTATTGTGCATTATCTTAGTCATAATATTTCTTACTGGCTAGTTGAGCTCACCCTTTCTTTCCTGTTCTCTTCAGGAAATGAGAATATAGCTGGGACGAGTCCGGGAACGGAGTCATGGACCAGATGATAGTATTAGTAGTCCTCACTATTCTGTGAAATAGTGTGTTAACAATTGTAATGAGGACTCCTTTTGAGTTTGTATAATCTCTAGTAGACAATAATTGTATTCAAACTCACAGTTATGTTTTGTCGTATTGTACACGACAGTTGTATTAGTAAGTTGTATTTGAATTTTGTACCATGTATATGGCGACCCAAGATGGGTGATGTATACCTAATTTTGGGGCGTCACGGTTGGTATCGAGCTTAGGGATATGATCCCCAGGCTAAGATGTGAGACTAGAACTAGGAGGGAGAGCAGGGAATTCCTTCGCTTAGTATGACCTACTTAAATTTATTTTGTATTTAAATTGGTTGGTCAGAGTTTAGAGATATTATGTTACATGTCAATTAACCTTTGTTTTGTGGCAGTATCTGAAAATGACATCCGAAAATGTTGAGAATAACAATGGAGCATAAGACCGTTTAGTCTCCACATATCAATAATCAGGAGAATGTGCATCAGGAAGGCGACAATCCTCATGCAAAAAACAACACTGACCAAATGATGAATGATGGATTGTTCAGAGGCTTTATGCAATTAATGCAACAGCAGGCGAGAGCGGCTCCTGTCCAAAATATAGGTGGAAACACTGGAAACTCTCGGGCGGTCACCGCTAAACAATTCAAGGAAATTTGGGACCACCGAGTTTAAGGAGAGCCAAAACCACTTATAAGCGGAAGCATGGATAAACCAGATCACCAAAATATTTGATGTCTTGGGATGCTCAGAGATATTGCAAAAGGTTCTTTGGTGGGAATCGGTAAAAAGCGTACTCAACCTTCTTTATATTGAAGATGTCTTGGGAGAAGTTCAAGAGAGTTCAACGACAAATACTTTCCCAAAAGTATTAAATCACATGAAGGTTTCTCAAATTGAGCGTATGTTTGAGAGCAAAATTTGCGAGTTATCCGTTATAAATAATGAAGAGAGAATGGCGCGAATGTTTTTAAGAGGTTTGAAGCGGAGATACGTCAACATCTTATTTCTCATAAAGCGTGTTTGTATTCGGATGTTGTAAATAGGGCTCGATTGGTGGAGCATAATGATAATACGAAAAGAGAGCGTAGAAAAATGATAATACCGGTGAGCGGTCATCGAAGCGGTGACAACAAGCGTGGAGGGAATCAACAGGCGAAAATGGTAACCACTTCGGTGGTAATCAAGGCCAAAATAATAAGAATGGACATTTCAAGAAGAGGAGATTCAACAATGATGGAAAGACATCACCACCAGAACCCATTGTTAAGGAAGGAGAAAGACCACCTATCATATGCTTCAAATGCGGAGGGGAGGGACACATCAGTCCAAATTGCGCGATGCCATCCAAAGCGTGTTATAATTGTGGAAGAGAAGGTCACCTAGCCCGATTTTGTCGTTCACCGAAGACAAGTTCAGCTAGGATGGAGGCACCAAAGGCCGTCCCAGAAAAGTCAAAGCCGGTGGTGCAAGGGAGAGCATTTGTCGTGACCTCCCAGAAAGAAAGGAACCCGAACGAGGTAATCACGGGTAAGCTAATCATAAACTCTAGCGAAGTTTATACTTTATTTGATACCGGTTCTACCCACTCTTTCATTTCTCCTACTTGTGATCAACGTTTAAATTTGTCTCCGGAGAGATTGGACTTTGATTTATCGGTTGAAACTCTGTTGGGAGAAACCTTCATTACCTCCACGGTTTATAATTCTTGTTTAGTTCAAATCGGCACCCGCACGTTACCTGTCGATCTTATTTCATTGAAAATACTTGCATTTGATGTAATTCTAGGGATTGATTGGTTAACTACATCATCATGCAAAATTGATTGTTTTAAATAGGGTTGTTAGCTTTCATATTCCTAACCAACCTATTATGCGAATTTAAGCAACCAAACCATTAAAATCAATCACTTTGTCATCTCAAGCCATAAAGTTATTCGTTTATTGAAAAAGCGGATGTCAAGCTTTCTTAGCTCATGTCACGAGATCTAAACAAAAAAAATACGTCGCTTTTAAATGATATTTACATTGTTAATGAATTTCTGACGTATTCCACGAAGAACTTCTGGCCTACCCCGAGGCGTGAAATTGAATTTTGTATCGACCTTGAACCCGGTACAAAACCCATTTCAAAGCCCCATATCGAATGGCTCTATTGAACTTGAGGAGTTAAAGACCCAACTGCGAGGAATTGTTAGACATTGGCTTTATTCGTCCTAATACTTCTCCTTGGGGTGCTCTGTTCTATTCGTGAAGAAGAAAAGATGGGAGTATGCGACTTTGTATTGATTATCGGGAGTTGAATCATGTCACCATCAAAAATAGGTACCCATTACCACGTATTGATGACTGTTTGACCCGATTGCAAGGAGCCAAATTCTTTTCAAAGATTGATCTTCATTCGGATATCACCAATTGAAGATTAGAACCGATGATATTCCAAAGACGGCTTTAAACTCGATGCGGGCATTATGAATTCCTAGTCATGTCCTTTGGATTGACTAATGCTCCTACTTTGCCTTCATGGATATGATGAACCAAGTATTCAAGGAATATTTGGATCACTTTGTGGTCGTCTTTATTGATGACATCCTTATTTATTCAAAAGCCGTGAAGATCATGAGCAACACTTGAGGTGATACTCCAAAAGCTTCGTGAATATAAGCTTTATGCCAAGTTGAAGAAATGCGAGTTACGGCTTGAGGAAGTAGTATTCCTTGGGCACGTGGTGTCAAGTCATGTGAATATCTGTTGACCCAAAGAAAGATTGAAGCTATTCAAAGTTGGGGAGCAACCTAAATCGATGGCCAAAAGTCGTAGCTTTCTCGATTTAAATTTGGTTATTATCGGAGATTCGTGGAAGGATTTTCTCGAATCGCTACTCCACTAACTCAAATTGACTCGGAAAGATACAAAGTTTATTGGAGCGAGGAATGTGAGAAGAGTTTTCAAGAAATCAAGAGGAGACTCATTTCAGCACCTATTTTGACAATACCATTTGGTTCGGAGGGATTTGTCATCTACAGTGATGCTTCGGGCAAAGGGTTAGGATGTGTTCTCATGCAACATGGGAAAGTCATAGCCTATGCCTCACGACAACTCAAAGAATATGAGAGGAATTATCCTACTCATAATCTAGAGTTGGCAGCTGTTGTCTTCGCACTAAAGATTTGGAGGCATTACTTGTATGGGGAGAAGGTGGAAATCTTTACGGATCATAAAAGCCTCAAATATTTCTTCACTCAAAAGGAACTCAACATGCGACAACGACGTTGGCTTGAACTGTTGAAAGATTATGATCATACCATCCAATACCATCTTGGAAAAGCGAACGTGGTAGCTGACGCATTGAGTAGAAGATCATATGCGGGTACTAGTGCGATATTGTCAACGCAAAGGCCCATTTTGTGCGACTTGAAAAGGATGAAGATAGAGATAAAGACTCCAGGGACCCATGTGATGATGGCGAACATACGAGTGGAACCGACTTTAATTGATAAAGTTAAAGCTGCTCAAACTACAGACCTGGAGCTGATGCGTATGAGGAAGAAAGTGCAAGAAGGTGCGATCTTCGGAGCAAGAATCGATGAAGAAGGAATACTTCGAGTCAACTCCAGACTTTGTGTTCCTAACGATCTTGATTTAAAGTATAAAATCATGATGGAGGCGCACAACACACCGTTTGCAATCCATCCTGGGAGTACCAAAATGTATCATGATATTCGACATACATTTTGGTGGGGCAATATGAAGAGAGAGATAGCGCTGTTTATCTCAAGGTGTCTAACGTGTCAACGAGTCAAGGTGGAGCATCAAGTACTAAAAGGTCCATTGCAACCACTTGAAATTCCAGAATGGAAATGGGAGCACATTACCATGGATTTCGTTACGGGTCTTCCCAAAGTTTCTCAAGGCATATATGCCATTTAGGTCATTGTTGATAGATTGATCAAGTCTGCTCATTTCTTACCGATACGAGAAACTTATACACTTGAATGTCTTGCTCGTATGTACATAAACGAGGTTGTAAGATTGCATGGTATGCCAGTATCCATAGTTTCTGATCGAGACCCAAGATTCACTTCGCGATTTTGGGTTAGTTTGCAAAAAGCTATGGGCACAGATTTATGATTTAGCTCGGCATATCATCCTCGAGACGACCAGACGAGACGATCGAGAGGACTATTCAAACTCTTGAAGATCTATTAAGACTCTATCTCCTTGATTTCAGGGGAAGTTGGGACAAGTTCTTACCGTTGGTGGAGTTTTCATACAACAACAGTTATCAAGCAAGTATTGGCATGGCTCCATTCGAGGTGTTGTATGGAAGAAAGTGTCGTTCTCCAATGTGCTGGGATGAGGTGGGTGAAGCAACGTTGTTGGGATCGGAGTTGGTATGTATGACTATGGAAAAGATTCAAACGATCCGACAACGTATAAAAACCTCACAAGACCGACAAAAGAGTTATGCTGATCTTCATCGAAAGGACGTGGAATTCGATATTGGAGATCATGTGTTGTTACGTGTTGCTCCATGGAAAGGAGTTATGAGATTTGGAAAGAGAGGAAAGCTCAATCCTAGATTCATTGGCCCATTTTTAATCCTCGATCGAGTAGGAACTGTGGCCTATAGACTCGCTTTACCGCTAAGTATGTCTCGTGTTCATAAAGTTTTTCACATATCCATGTTACGTAAATATGTGGAAGACCCGAACCACATTATTGAGTTAGAACCAAACGAAATAGCGGAAGATTTAACGTATGAAGAGGTTCCTGTTCAAATCTTGGATAAGAAGGAACATATTCTACGCTCCAAGGTTATACCTCAAGTCAAAGTTTTGTGGAGAAACCACGATGTTGTGGAAATGACACGGGAGTTAGAATCAAATGAAATCAAGGTATCCTTACCTCTTGATATACCGTGCACGTACCCTAATTTCGAGGGTGAAATTTCTTAAGAAGAGGAGGTGTAAGACCCCAACTTTTTGAATAAAGATGAATTTTCTATAATTATCATTTTTGAATATTATGGAATAAATTTAATATAATGTTATAGTTGTGGGTAGTATTTATAAATTCTGCAAGTATCACAAGTTGTTATATGATATTCGATTGGTCGGGGAATATTCGTTTTAGCAGGGAATATTCGTACAACGGCGCAATCATTGGTGGACCCCACAACAGAATTATTGTCGGATTAAGAAAATGATAAAAATACTTTATGAAAATAACGGCGGAAGTTTTACCATTATCTTGTTGAACTACTTTCATTAGTAAAAGAAAAAATACGATGTCTGGCGTGGTTGCGTAGTAGCACACCAGTATTGATTATTGATGCTTATGTGAGAAGTTACTCAGTTTTACTTATTTTATGGACCCCCATTTACCCATCTTTTAAAATAAGAGGTAGAAATTATTTAAAGGTGGGGCCCACATGTGGGGCCCCACATGTAGAACCCATATGTGTTGAAAAATTGATTTTTGAAATAGGGGTGAAAGGAAGTTACGTAAAGGAGAGATAAATATATATTTATAAGTATGGTATATATATATATATATATATATAATGGGAAGAGTGATATGATATGATAGTGATAGTGTGTGTGTGTGTGTGTGATAGTGATGTTAGTGGAGGATGGTGGAAAAGGTGGTAGTGGTTTTCTTTGTTGCTTTATTGCATTATAACTTGTGTTGTATATTATATATATATATATATATATATAACATTTGATTGCTTTGATCTGATTGGATGAAGGATTGACTTTTGCATCATTAGGTTATAAGAATTTTAGTTGTGAATTATTGCGTCTGTGATATTTCCTTACACAGTGCCCTTCTATTCTTCTATAAATAGAAGCTCATTCCTTCATTATTTTTTACGAATTCACTGAAACTCTAGAGAGAAAAATTATAGAAAACTATAGAAAAGTATTCTGCTACTTCCCTATTCTTATATTCAGTTTCTTTTACGGTAAGGGATATTATTCTTTTGTATTTGAGAAGAGAACTTCTGTTATTCCATTTCTTTATTATTTTGTTGGAATAACTTTGTATCTGCTTAAATACCCTATATACGTGGTGACATTCTTCTATTATTTTGTCTTTATTATTCCGTTGGAACATCCTCATCTGTATGCTATCTGTGGGACTGGTTCCGTTTTTATTATTCCGTCTTTATTTTCCGTTGGAACATCCTGTCTGTGCTATACACCGGACCTGGTTCTATTTTTATTATTCTGTCTTTATTATTCCGTTGGAACATCCTTGCATCACTTTAGCTTTTTTCGGCCGGACTGGTTCCGCCTTTTATTATTTCATTCTTTATTATTCTGTTGGAACATCCTGTCGGTGTGATTTTCACCTGACCTGGTTCCATTATTATTATTCTGTTGGAATAACCTGCCTATGCGATGTACCGCATGCATGGTGATTTCTGTTGTTATTCCATTCCTTATTATTCTCAGTTGGTTAAAATTTTGACTTTTATACTCCATGAAATTAGTGGAATATCCTTGATATTTGCGCTTCATCCAGTATTTTTCATGGAAATATTCTTCTGAGAAATCTTGAATTTTACTCTACAAAGCAGTATCATGTTAACAATTTGGACGTTATTAGTTCCTGAATACCTTAATTCTTGAACTTTTTTTATTGAATTTTTATATCATTGTCATCATCCTCATGTTTATATTTTTTGAAAGTCATCTGTGGCCTGTAAAGCATGGATGGACTTGGTATGATTATGACCAAGGATTATTCGGTGTAATCATGACCGTAATGTTACAAATGATGTGTAAAAAATCCTCATTGGCCCGTAGTGCATTGATGGACGATTGTTGGCATGATCATGACCATTGATGAATACACAAATATCCTTGGCGTGTAGTGCATGGAATTTGTGGTCGTGACCTAATGAATATCCTTGGCGTAGTAGTCTTGGGGATGATGTGGATTATTTATTAAGTGAGTCTCGGCGATAAAAGTGATGAAAAACTTTTAAATCATAAAAGATAGTAGATTCTATTCTCTACTTGACTCTTTTAATGGATTGCTTGATCCATTGCAGATTAAACTTGATGTTGTTATATTTTTTATCGGTTTAACATTGTTGAAGGCTAATGATAATTTATTGTGCATTATCTTAGTCATAATATTTCTTCTTGGGCTAGTTGAGCTCACCCTTTCTTTCCTTTGTTCCCTTGAAAATGAGAATATAGGCGGGACGAGTCGGGGAACGGAGTGATGGACCGAGATGATAGTATTAGTAGTCCTCACTATTACGTGAAAATAGTGTGTTAACAATTGTAATGAGGACTCCTTTTGAGTTTGTATAATCTCTAGTAGACAATAATTGTATTCAAACTCACAGTTATGTTTTGTCGTATTGTACACGACAGTTGTATTAGTAAGTTGTATTTGAATTTTGTACCATGTATATGGCGACCCAAGATGGGTGATGTATACCTAATTTTGGGGGCGTCACAGTTGTTTTGTGGCAGTATTTGAAAATGTCATCCGAGAATGTTGAGAATAGAAATAGAGCACATGAGACCGTTGAATCACCAACAATCAATAACCAGGAAAACGTGCATCAGGAAGGTAACAATCCTCATGCAAACAACAACATCGACCAAATAATGAACGACGAAATGTTTAGGGGCTTTCTACAATTTATGCAACATCAGGCGAGAGCGACTCCTGTCCAAAATGCAGGTGGAAACATTTTCAACTCTCAAACGGTCACCGCTAAGCAGTTCAAGGAGCTGGGACCACCAGAGTTTATTGGAGAGCCAAAACCACTTCAGACGGAGATGTGGATAAAGCAGATCACCAAGATATTTGATGTTTTGGGATGCTCGAGGAGAAAAAGGTTCCTTTGCCACCTTTATGTTGCGAGAGGAGGCATTCATGGTGGGAATCAGAAGCATACCCACCCTTGCCAAGACTCAAAATGCTTGGGAGAAGTTCCAAGAACTATTCAACGACAAGTACTTTCCCGAAAGTATTCGACACATGAAGGAGGTAGAGTTCATCAAGCTGGAGCAGAACAATATGACCGTGTCGCAGTACGAAGCTAAGTTTTCCGAGTTATCCCAGTTTGCGTCACACTTGGTTGATAATGAGGAGAGAATGACGCGGATGTTTCTAAGAGGTTTGGAACCCGAGATACGTCAATATCTAATTTCTCACAATCTGTGTTTGTATTCAGATGTTATAAATAGGGCTCAGTTATTGGAGCGCGATAACGAGTCAACCCAACCAAGAGAAAACAACCGACAAAATGATAATACCAGTTGTAGCAGTCATCGAGGCGGTGACAACAAACATGGAGGGAATCAACATGCCAGAAATGGTAACCACTTCGGTGGTAATCATGGCCAAGACATTAAAAGTGGACATTTCAAGAAGAGGAGATTCAATAATGATGGAAAGACAGCGACACCCGTTTCCAAGGAAGAAGAACGACCACCGGTCGTATGTTTCAAATGTGGACAGGAGGGACACATCCGTTCAAACTGTACGCAGTAACCCAAAGCGTGTTTCAATTGCGGAAGAGAAGGTCACTTAGCTCGATTTTGTCGTGTAGTGAAGTCAAGTCCAGCTGGGATGGTGGCGCGAAAGGATGTCTCAGACAAGTGAATGTTGGTAGTATAAGTGATGGCGTTTGTCGAGGAATCCGAACGAAGCTATCATAGGTAAGTTAATCATAAACTCTTACAAAGTTTATACCTTATTCGATATTGGTTCTACCCATTCTTTTATTTTTCCTACTTGTGCTCAACGTTTAAATTTAACCCCAGTAAAAAACCCATTTCTAAAACCCTCAAATATTTCTTCACCCAAAACGAACGTAACATGCGCCAAATACGTTGGCTCAAGCTGTTGAAGATTATAACCATACCATTCAATACCATCGTAGAAGAGCGAACGTGATAGCTGACGCGTTGAGTAGAAGATCGTATGTAGTTACGAGTGCGACGTTGTTAACACTAAGACCCATTTCGTACGACTTACAAAAGATGGAGATAGAGTTAAAGACTCCAAGAAATTACGTGAAGATAACGAATATACGATTAGAACCGACTATAATCGATAAATTTAAAGCTGCTTAAGCTACAGACTCAGAGCTTATGAATGTGAAGAAGAAGGTTCAAGAGGGCATTATTCTAGAAGGAAGAATTGACGAAGAATCTAAACCCTCGACTTTATTGGTCTATTTGAAATCATCGATCGAGTAGGAACTGTGGCATATAGACTCGCCTTACCGCCAAGTATGTCGCGTGTTCATAACATTTTTTTTCACGTATCGATGTTACGTATATAAGTGGATGATCCGAACCACATTATTGAATTAGAACCGAACGAAATAACAGAAGATTTAACGTATGAAGAGGTTGTAACGAATGATTTGTTTGAGTTGTGATTCTGAGGACAGAATCCTTGTAAGGAGTGAATGATGTAACATTCCAGAATTTTAAATTATAATATTAAATATTTATTGATTTATATAAGTATTTAATGGATGGGTTTATTGTTGAATAAATAATTGTTCAATTTGAGTTGATGTGGTTTAGTTAATTATTTGTTGATTAAATAATTAAATATTAAATATTAAATATTTATTGATTTATATAAATATTTAGTGGATATATTTATTGTTGAATAAATAATTATTCAATTTGAGTTGATATGGTTTAATTAATTATTTGTTGAATAAATAATTAAGGAGCTAAGAAAATTAATTGTTATGAGATTATATACTAATTTAATTTAATAATTAAGTTAGAGAGCTAATAATGATTAAATGAATTATAATATTTTAATTAGATTTTTGTAATTAAAATAAGGTGTTAGTTGATTAAATAAAATTATAATTATAAAGAAAGTTATAGTTTTGTGGTATTGAATTATGTATTAAAGTAATTTAATAGATTAATATTTGAATTGATTAAATTGATTATTTAATTAAGTAGAAGTGTGACAAATAACATTGTTATAAAGGAGTTAGTAAAATAAATTAAAAGAGTTTAATTTAGTTTTGCCAAACATATCTTATTGCATATTAAGTCTTTAATCTAATGATGTTTTATCAAACAAGGTATAAGGATTAATCAATTTGTTTTAGTTAGATTTGCCAAATAAGGTGTAAGGGTTAATGAGTTATTTTTATTATCTTAACCAAACAAGCCTTATGGCTTTTGATTTTCAAAATTTTATAACTGATGTCAGTTAAAATCTTATACTTAATATCTATATTATTATTATTATTATACGTTATATGATAATACGTAAACTAGAGTTGGGAGAAGAGAGAAGAAGAAGAAGAACACAGAGAAAATTTGAGAAAACTCTAGAGAGAAAGTGAGTGTTTCTAACAGGTTTTTGAGAAAGGAATTAGAGAGAAGAAGCTTGAGAATAACCATCATCTTCTTAATCAAAGGTAGGAGCTTAATCTTTTCTTTAAAAGTTTAGATTTCTTCTCCAAAAAGTTATCTGTAAAATTTTATAAAAGATAAATTGATGGTGTTTATAGTTATATGATAAATTATTGATTATACGATGATTTCATGAGTTTATATATGAGTATAGAGAAACTAGTTCATGTATGTATGTGTTTTGTGGAAGAAAATATATTACAGAGTGTTCATATGAAAAATATAAGAGTATGGCTTAGTTTAAAATGAAATTAAGGTTTGATTAATTGTTAATATATATAAATTGACTATTGAATTCGATAGAGCATGTATAATCATAACTATGGTGTTTTGAATTTACTGTTTTGATTGCAAAAACAAAATCACAACGTTGATTTTCATTAAAAACATCAAAAATGGAGTATTTGCCAAAAACATTGAAATTGGGTGTTGTAAATTTGATGTTTATGTTATTTTACGGGTAGAATCATGTTAGAAGTCTTCAAAATATGTTTATATGAAGTCTATATGCGAATTACATATTAATTAGTCTATTAGATTGGAGCTTGTAGGCCAATTTGGATTTTGTTCATACTGTTGCCAAACTTGGTCGCCAGATTCTGAGTTTTGGCACTTTTGCGCTGGCTCAAAGAATGATAATCAATGTGCAAATACCAATCGATAACTTTGTGACTCATGTATAGCCTTGACTCAGTACCACAAAGCCAACCACGATGTAAATTATGGCACCATTGCAGTAATGAAGTTAGCGAAAGGTTCTCAGCAGGTTTTAGTTTATTACACAAATTTTGAAAATAAAGGTTATGTGTTAATAATATGAATGCTAAATGATGATTTCAGTAGTATTAAACTACGAATGAGCATGTTATCAAGTGTTAACTAGTATTAACATAGTTTGATTATGTGAATGGGTGATTTGACCTACATGATGTATATATTTGTTTATATAGATATAAAATGTTGGTAATGACTAATTATGTCATGATGACATATGTATAGGGTATTGATTCAAGTTGTAAGGTTTAGCTTGTGCTAAAGGCAAGTTCTCTAACTCAAAACTTCATTGTGCGAGTTTAACTTCATTAGTACGTTATTGTTTTTAAATTCAATTACAATTGTTGTAAGTTGCTACCTCTACACTTTCGTAGAGCTAGATTGCCTATTATTGAATAAATTATTGTATCTAGTTGCTCATAACGTTACAAGTATCCCAAATCTTATAGTTTAATATTGAGCAAGTTTCTCTAATATGTAACTTATTATTTAGCATGCGAATCGCTTTATATATTCTAGTGTTGAACAACTTTATCGTTTAAATTACTATTCACTATGCATGCTTAGTATTCAATTCTCAATAACTTTGACCTAATATTGTTCAAAGCAAATTATGATATGATTATTCAATGTTTATGCTATTAGATTATTCCTAAAGCATGATGTTAATTACAAATATCAATTCGGTTATGATTATTCCATAGCATACAAGAGTTTTTATTGTAATCAACTAACTTAGTTGATTCTGGTTGAATCTAAATTACCTGTAAATGTATTCAAACCAAACTTACTTTAGTGCGGACTTGTATTCTAAATCTTGAGATGCACAACTTTTTAATAGAGGTTTACGTTTAGCGTTAAAATGGTTGTGCACAATACATTGTCTGAAGGGTTGATCCCCTAAGTGCGGGAGTCTTTATAGTCTTATGACTGTTAAAGTTAAAGTTGAAAGATTACTTATAACCGTGGACATGATTCGTGGTCATTAGACCCTCAGTGAATGTTATAATTTTTTAGAAAGTTAATAGAACACATTGTTCAGTTCTATTGAGCCTTGTTTTGGCAAATTGATGTAAAAGTTTAAAGAATTACTTGTTGTTATTCCAAGTGGGCCTTGTTTGCTCACTTTTGCACCAGAAATTTCTTACGACTAAAGTTTGAAAAGGGTGATGTACCTAGCACCAGTAAGGGAAAAGGAAAGACGACCAAATATTGAAGACTTGTAATAGTTTTGATAGTTTTATTACCAGACTTTGGTTTAAAGATTGTAATGAAGTTTATTTAATTTCCGCATTTGAATGTTTGTAACTAAAGGTTAGATAACCTGGGAGATTTTTATTTAAGTTTAATCCTGTATGAGCATGTTTTTATTATTCAATTTTATTATGATTGGGTAGTTAGAAATGAATTTTGATTAAGTGAACACCAAATCTTGAGGAAATGAAGTACCAGGAGTTGGGGGTGTCACAGAGGTACTTGTTAAAATCTTGGATAAGAAGGAACATATTCTACGCTCTAGGGTTATACCTCAAAAGTTAGAATTTGAAATGAAATCAAGGTATTATCATCTCTTCGAACTACCAGGTACGTAAATTTCGAGGGCAAAATTTCATAAGGAGGGGAGATTGTAAGACCCCGAATTTTGTGAATAAAGATTAATTTTCTCAAAATATTTTTTAAGTATTATGGTGTGGATTTGATATAATGTTATAGTTATGTGTAATATTTATAAATTTTGCAAAGTAAGCAAGTTATATAACATTCGATTGGTCGGGGAATATTCGTTTTAACAGGGAATATTCGTACGATGACACAATCATCGGTGGACCCCACAACGTAATTATTGTCGAAGTTAGAAAATGACAGAAATATCTTTTTATAAAAATAACGACAGAAGTTTACCGTTAAACTGTTGAAATAACCTGTTTGTTAAAGAAATACGATGTCTGGCATTAGTTACATGTAGTAGCACCGGTATTAATTATTAATGCTTACGTGAGAAGTCACTCAGTTATACTCAATTATTGCTATAGTAATTGTTGCATCATATCTCTCATATTATTGATTCAATTATTGTCACAGGATCATCTGCATAATATTTTATATTATTAAATCAGTAATTGAGACGACAAAGTTATTAATATTATTATTTGCAATATTGACGATGTCTAGAAGTTCTGTCAATGAGAAGTTTGGTCACCTAATTGCGCGCCAATAAGGAGAAATCCTTATTGGAAAGCCCCCTCTTTCCTGGGTTAAATATTACGAATTATAATAATGATGAATAAGTGTTGTTAAAACTATTGAGAGGATTTTTTTATGAAGTATTTGATGTAAATTTTACTTATTTTATGTGTAAGACCCCAACTTTTATGAATAAATATGAATTTTCTATAAATATCATTTTTGAATATTAAGGAGTAAATTTGATATAATGTTATAGTTGTGGGTAATATTTATAAATTTTGCAAAATACGCAAATTGTTATATAATATTCGATTGGTTAGGGAATATTCGTTTTAACGGGGAATATTAAATGCGACGACAAATCATTAGTGGACCCCACAAAGCAAAATTATTGTTTAGATTGAGAAAATGATAAAATATCTTTTATAAAAATAACGGCGGAAATTTTACCGTTAGCTCGTTGAAACACCCAAAGTTAAAAAATGCGATGTCTGGCGTAGTTGCATAGTAGCACACGGTATTGATCATTGATGCTTACGTGAGAAAACACTTAGTTTTGTTCAATTATTGCTACAGTAATTGTTGCATAGTATCTCACGTTATTTGATTCAATTATTGTCGATATTTTATATATTATTAAATCAATAATTGAGATGACAGAGTTATTAATATTATTATTTGCAATATTGACAATGTCTAGAAGTTCTGTCAAGGAGAGGTTTGATCACCTAATTGCGCGCCAATAGGGAGAAATCCTTATTGGAAAGCTCCCTCTTTCCTGGGAACGACCTGGTTGTTAAATATTGCGAATTATAATATTGATGATACATGTTGTTAAAACTATTGAGATGATTTTTATGAAGTAGTTGTTGTAAATTTTGCTTATTATTTGGATTCCCATTTACCCATTTTTCAAAATAATCGGTAGAAAGTTATTTAATATAATAAAGGTGGGCCCATATGTGGGGGCCATATGTGGAAAATTGAATTGTTGGGAGGTTATTTTTCAAATGGGATGTCACGGGGGAGGTGGGAGAAAAAGTCAGGAGGGAGTTATCATTATTAGTATTATTATATATATATATATATGTTTATAAATGACATGTGTTATATATATATATTATATTTTTTTGTTTTACTTAATAATGGCTTTGAAAATTCATGCGCCGAATATTACATAAGACATCCATGAATTCATAAAGCATCCGTGAGTTGCATAACTATTACATCTGTGATTTTTTTCTTGCACAGTGCCCCTTCCATTCTCCTATAAATAGGATGCTTAGTTAGAATTCAAAAACACACCAGAATCAGAGAATTCGTCTTCTATAATATTGAGCGTATTTCTTTCGAGTTTTAGAAAGCTTTGAGTTTAGAAAATAGTGAAAGTTTTCTTCAAGAATATCTCCACTATACCAGTTGGAATACTCTTCTTTTCAAGGTAAGGGATGTTATTTTTGTTCAATACTCGCTTGAAATAATATTTTCTTCCATACTCTGTAGTATGTAAGTAATATTATTTCGTTTTAGATTTCGAATTCTATACTCATTTTGTTAAAGTTTTGGCTTCTATACTCCATGAAATTAGTAGAATATCCTTGATATTTGCGCTTCATCCAGTATCTTTTCATGGAAATATTATTCTAAGCATTCTTGATAAGTTTTAACTTTTTCATGCCGGAATACTATTCACGGGGTTACTATTCCCGAAGTTATTATTCACTAGGTACTATTCACTCGGTTACTATTCACTTGGGGTACTATTCATGACATAAATTGATTACTTTTCGGTCCAAATCTTTTTTGATACAATATTATTCTTGAATTTTACTCCACAAAGCAATATCATGTTGACAATTTGGACGTTATTTATTTCTGGATAAATTAAATTATAAATCTTTAAAAATTTATCCTTGGTATAATCATGACCGTAATGTTACAAATGATGTGGTAAAAGTCCTCATTGGCCCGTAGTGTATTGATGGACAGTTGTTGGCATGATCATGACCATTAATGAATACATGAATATCCTTGGCCCGTAGTGCATGGATAATTTGTGGTCGTGATACTAAAGAATATCCTTGGCTGTAGTGCATGGGTGATTCGATGATGTGGATTATTTATTAAGCTGAGTCTCAGCGATAAAAGTGATGAAAAACCTTTTAAATCATAGAAGATAGTAGATTTTATGCTCTACTTGACTCTTCTAATAGATTGCTTATTCCGCTGCAGTTAAACTCGATGTTTGTTATATTTTATCAGTTTAATACTGTTGAAGGCTAACGATAAGTTATTCTTCATTACCTTAGTCATAATATTTCTTAATGGGCTAGTTGAGCTCACCCTTTTGCTTTCATTGTCCTCTTCAGGAAATGAGAACGTAGCTAGGACTAGTCGGGGAACGGAGTGACGGTCCAGATGATAACATTAGTAGTCCTCACTATTCTATGAAATAGTGTGATAATAAATGTAATGAGGACTCTATTTGAGAGTGGATATTGTCTAAAAGGCAACATTCTTGCTTAAACTCTCAGCTATGTTTTGTCGTAGTTTACACGACAATTATATTATTAAGTTGTATTTGAATTTTGTACCATGTATTTTGTGACTCAAGATGGGTGATGTATACCTATTTTGGGGGCGTCACAGTTGGTATCAAAGCTTAGGGATATGATCTCTAGCTGAGATGTGAGACAAGAACTAGGAGGGGAGAGACGGGGAATTCCTTCGCTAGTATGACCTACCTAAGTTTATTAGGTATTTAATTGGTCGGTCAGAGTATAGGGATAATATGTGACATGTCAATTAACCCTTGTTTTGTGGCAGTATTTGAAAATGACATCCGAGAATGTTGAGAATAGCAATAGAGCACAGAAGACCATTGAGTTTCCACATATCAATAATCAGGATAATGCGCATCAGGAAGGTGACAATCCTCATGCAAACGACAACACTGACCAAATAATGAACGATGGAATGTTCAGAGGCTTTATGAAATTCATGCAACATCAGACGAGAGTGGCTCCTGTCCAAAATGCAGGTGGAAACACTGGTAACTCTCGAACGGTCACCGCTAAACAGTTCAAGGAGTTAGGACCACCGAAGTTTATTGGAGAGCCAAAACCACTTAAGGCGAAAACGTGGATAAAGCAGATCACCAAGATATTTGATGTCTTGGGATGCTCCGAGGAGAAAAAGGTTCCCTTTGCCACCTTTATGTTGCGAGGAGAGGTAGATTACTTGTGGGAATCGATAAAGCGTACTCAACCTACCACACTGAAGATGTCTTGGGAAAAGTTCCAAGAACTATTCAACGACAAGTACTTTCCCGAAAGTATTCGTCACATGAAGGAGGTAGAGTTCATCAAGCTGGAGCAGAACAATATGACCATATCGCAGTATGAAGCTAAGTTTGCCATGTTGTCCCGGTTTGCGTCCTACTTGGTTGATAATGAGGAGAGATATCTAATTTCTCAGAAACTGTGTTTGTATTTAGATGTTGTAAATAGGGCTCAGTTATTGGAGTGCGATAACGAGTCAACTCAACCAAGAGAAAGCAACCGAAAAAATGTTAATACCAGTGGTAGCAGTCATCGAAGCGGTGATAACAAACGTGGAGGGAATCAACATGCCAAAAATGGTAACCACTTCGGTGGTAAACATGGCCAAGACAATAAAAGTGGACATTTCAAGAAGAGGAGATTCAACAATGATGGAAAGACGTCATCACCAGCACCCATTGTTAAGGAAGGAGAACGACCACCTATCGTATGCTTCAAATGCAGAGGGGAGGGACACATCAGTCCAAACTGTGCGCAGCAGTCCAAAAGGTGTTACAATTGTGGAAGAGAAGTTCACCTAGCTAGATTTTGTCGTACTAGGAAGCCAAGTACTCCAGTTGGAACGGTGACACCAAATGCCGTCCCAGACAAGTCAAAACCAGTAGTTCAAGGGAGAGCGTTTGTTGTGACCTCCCTGAAAGTAAGGAACTCGAACGAGGTCATCACGAGTAAGCTTATCATAAACTCTAGTGAATTCTATACCTTATTTGATACCGGTTCTACCCATTCTTTTATTTCTCCTACTTGCGCTCAACGTTTAAATTTGACTCCGGAGAAATTAGACTTTGACTTATTTGTTGAAACTCCGTTGGGAGAAACCTTCATTACATCCACTGTTTATAAGTCTTATTTGGTTCAAATCGGTACCCTCACATTACCTGTAGATCTTATTTCATTAAAAATATTTGCATTTGACGTAATTCTAGGGATTGATTGGTTAACTACTCATCATGCAAAAATTGATTGTTTTCGTAAGGTTGTTAGCTTTCATATTCCTAACCAACCTATAATGCGAATTCAAGCAACCAAACCATTAAAATCAATCACTGTCATTTCAAGCCATAAAGCTATTTGTTTATTGAAAAACGGATGTCAAGCTTTCTTAGCACATGTCACGGATTTAAACAAAAATACGTCAGTTTTGAATGATATTTCTATTGTCAATAAATTTCCTGACGTATTCCCTAAAAAACTTTCTGGCCTACCCCCAGAGTGTGAAATTGAATTTTGTATCGACCTTGAACCCAGTTCAAAACCCATTTCCAAAGCCCCATATCGAATGGATTTAGAGGTGTTATTTTTGGGTAGTAGTGTGAGATATAAAAAGACCATAAGTGTCTAAAGTATATCCTCTCACAGAGATATTTAAGCATGTTTTTAGAGTAATAGTTGGAGTAGATCAAGGGTTATGAATACAAAATCCTAAACGAATGTGGTTGCTGACGTCTTAAAAAAACAAAAAAATAAAAAAAATAAAATAAAATCGGAGGAGAAACTTTTTAGATGGAAAACCGTATAACTTTGTTGGATAGAATAAAGGTAGAGTAGCTCCAAGATGAAGGTGTCAAAATTAACATCGATACTGAAGGATAGGTAAAATTAGAAGGAAGAAACTAGGTTTCGCTAATACTAGGAATTGAAAATGAAGTTTTGCATAAAATTTATATATTGAATCAACTAGGAAGCACAAAATTATATATTGCCTTCGATATTACTATTTGTGGCAAGATATATTGATATATTTTTGGTATGTCAAAGTTAGCATATTACATATCGAGCAGTATGTGAAGTTATGAAATCGTTTCAAGACTCAATGATTCTGTGTCAATTGTGTTGAACCGAGATTCACGATTTACATCGAATTTTAAAAAGGGTTTGTAAGAACGTGTGGAATGCAATTAGAAATAAGTATGTCGTATCATTTGCAAATCGATTGCCAAACTAAAAGGAAGTCCAAACATCGGAAGGCGTGCTTAGAGCTGGAGAAGTTTTCGATAATGTCATACGAGGAGTCCGCATTGAGCAAATTATGGGTAAGTTAAAAAAATAATTTAAGAATACGGTAATGTTAGGTGGGATTTCAACTGAGGACTCATATGGTGACTAAGTCGTAAAAACATTTGTGTGGGCAGAGGTTTTGTGCATATACTTGGTTTATCACATTGATAATCATTGGAATATCGGTATCGCGCTATCCAGGTATATATGGTGGAAAGGTGATTCTTTTCTCATGTTTATATTTGATAGTTAGAGGTTTTTAAGATTAAGGTAGATGTTATTAAGATTAGGTTTGGTTTTTAAAACTAAAGCATAAGGTAAGTTCATGACTCATAATCATATGGTATGTTTTGAACCCCTCAACGAATGGACGCCTATGGTCTGACTAGGATAAGTTCCTAAACTCATATGATTATGGCAAGTTCCTAGATTTCCAAGGTGTGGTAAGTTTGATGAAATATATTGGGTATAAAACGGTTATAGTATAGAAAGCATTGATGACGTTGAAAAGATGGTTTTGAGGTAGCCTTACCTCTATAGTTAGAGCGTATTCGTTATGTTTTTCATGTTTTGGTGAGATGATCGAAAAAGCTCGACTACAATCATATGACCAAGTACAAACCATTGTGGTTGTGTTACTAGGAAATTTTTATCCAGGTAGTCGACTAGAAAGATCATGTGTATAGGAATGAGTTAAAACCTTTTGTGAAGGTGATATGGAGGAACCTCATCGTCGAAGATGCTACGTGGGAACTCAAAACTGAAATGATGAAGAATTACCATGAGTTATTTGTTTAGTCCATGTCTTCGATTCTAGGGACATAATCTTCTTAAGGAGGGAAGAATGTGACGATTTGATTGTTTGAGTTGTGATTCTGGGAACAGAATCCTTGTAAGAAGGAAAGGATGTAACAATCCAAGATTTTATGTGTAATTTAAAATATTTATTAAATTAAATAAATATTTTATTGATGAAGTTGTTGTTTTGTAATTTAAAGTATTTCTTAAATTAAATAAGTATTCTATTGATGTTGTAACAACCCGAAATTTTAGATTATCCGGAATTTAGGTTTAAAGAATTAGTTATAAATAAAATGAATTTTTATTAATACTATTATGTGCTATGTGTTTATTAATCGTTCTATAACCTAGGATGATTATAAATCGGGAGGATTCTGGCTACGAGTTAGATTTAACGAGTAAGAATTTTCAAGACGAAAATGAAAGTTTTCCGGGAACAAAATATTTTTCGGGGAAAAATACGAAATATACACTATTCATCTGTTTCTGCTCTGAGATTTATTTTGAAATTCCGAGAAGTTATTGATTACGTAAAATGTTGAGACGTGATGGAATATTCAATAATATTTCAGTTATTGCAAAAACGAAGTTTTCGCCTGCGGACTCAAAACCTAAGGGTTTGGAAAAGTGAGTTCCGAGAATTTTAGGATCACGTATAATCATTAGGGTTATTATGCGTGAGAAATACGAGTATGATACGAGTTATTATATGAGTATAGTACGAATATTGGTACGACGTATAATACGAATATCGTACGAACGATATATAAAGAGAATACGAGAATGAAATGCGTAGAATGCGATTAGTCTTAATGGACTTTGTGTTCATGGACTTTGTAGAATCCAATTAGACTTGGATTAGGTCAGGCCCAATGATTTGAGAAATCAAGCCCAAGATAGGCCCAATAAGAATTAGGGTTAAGGCTCAAACCAAGAAAAGAATTCGCAGATCGAACCGATGGGTTAACGAATAGGTAATAACCGTTGGGGCAACCCATGGGGTATGTGGGGCGGCCACTTGGCCACCAAGTAAACTTGGTGGCTAAGCCATGAATAGTAAGGAGGTGGGGGCGAAATGACCAAAATGCCCTAAGCTTTGAAAATCTATAAATAGAAAGCTAGATTTTCATTTTCTAGGATTTTGAAAATCCTATAACTTGAGAGAGAGAAAGAGCTCGGATGAAGAGGAAGAGAAGAGCGTGAGTTGTATGAACCTTTGTTATGGGCAGAGGTTTGTGCTTTGGTGTAACAACTCCTCAGTTTATTACATCGATAATCATTGGAATTGGTCGCGCTATTGAGATGTATATGACGAGAAGGTGAATCTTTTCTCATGTATATACTTGATAGGTAGAGAATGATACGGTAGGTGCGAGTTCTTAAAACTCATACTTATGGTAAGTTCGTGACTCATAATAATATGGTATGTTTTTGAATGTTTCAGCGAATGGATGCCTAAGGTCTGTCTGGATGTTCTTAAACTCATATTATTGTGGAAAGTTCCTGAACTCATAATGTGTGGTAAGTTGATGGACTGTACTATGGTACAGAGATGTTTAGACTGAAAACGAAGTATTTTCAGTAGACTTAGCATTGAAGGTGCTAGAGAAGTTTAAGTATTGTCGCAGTAAGACAATGAAGGAAGATGGAGAATAGGATATTCCAAATCCTCTAGCTATGCAAGATTTTGAAGTTTATTCAAATCGTGCTGAAATGTACATTCTGAAAAAGAAAGAATTTGTTCAACTTTTTGAACCAATGGATTTTAAAAGAACTATGTTTTGTATGTCTATGCCAATTTCTTCGGATAGATAGAAATTGATTTTAAAATATCAAAATGAATTTTATATCATCCGTGCATTTGATGTAAGGATGGTAAAAAGATGGAGTTGTTAATGCAATTGAACTTGGTGGGATGTGATCTTAGGATCAACAAACCGCTATGGTAAGATGTATAATGACGAAGTCATAAACTGACGAAGTCCTCAACGTACTGTGAAGAGTACGGTATCATGACATCATAAAACGTGTTGAAGTATTGTGAAAAGAATTTAAAGAAGTAGTCGATGTCAATTGATTTGACTAGACGAATGTTTCAAGAAATATCCAAAATTTTTGGTATTAAGTCTGAGGTGAACATACCCCGAAATGGGGTTATACGATAGGTTGATCACCTACGTATGGAAAGAGGTAGTTTACCTTCTTTGTGATTGTAAACTTACCGTGGAAAGAAAGGTTTACGGCGAAAGGCTGTTTAACCTAGTAAGAGTTCATGGTCAATTTGACCCCTCAGCAAAAGTATGAAACGTTTTAAAGGATATTTTATATTCCTCGCTATTCCTTCGACTTCATGATTCTTGATAGGTTATGGAGGTTAGGAATGATAGGTAGATAAGAACTTCTTTGAAGAGAAGTTGAGAAGAAGACTAAGCTAAAATTTTGAGGACGAAATTCTGTGAAGAAGGGAAGAATGTGATGACCCTGGGTAAGGGTTGGTTTTAAGAAATTCCGAGGACAAAATTTTTATAAGGAGGGAAGAATGTAACAACCCGGAATTTTGGATTATCCAGAATTTAGGTTTAAAGAATAAGTTATTAATAAAAGGAATTTTTATTAATACTATTCTGTGCTATGTGTTTATTAATCGTTCTATAACCTAGGATGATTATAAGTCGGGAGGATTCTGGCTACGAGCTAGATTTAACGAGTAAGAATTTTCAAGACGAAAATGAAAGTTTTCCGGGAACAAAATATTTTTCGGGGAAAAAGACGAAATAGGCACTATTCATCCATTTCTGCTTGGAGATTTATTTTAAAATTCCGAGAAGGTTATTGATTACGTAAAATGTTGAGACGTGATGGAATATTCAATAATATTTTAGTTA
Source organism: Panax quinquefolius (assembly GCA_020205615.1). Classification (NCBI taxonomy): domain Eukaryota; kingdom Viridiplantae; phylum Streptophyta; class Magnoliopsida; order Apiales; family Araliaceae; genus Panax; species Panax quinquefolius. The sequence continues at coordinate 80,206,518 of CM035171.1, read as the reverse complement.
TGGCAAAAACAAAGTTTTCGCCTACGGACTCAAAACCTAAGGGTTTGGAAAAGTGAGTTCCGAGAATTTTAGGATCACGTATAATCATTAGGGTTATTATGCGTGAGAAATACGAGTATGATACGAGTTATTATACGAGTATAGTACGAAGATTGGTACGACGTATAATACGAATATCGTATGAACGATATATAAAGAGAATACGAGAATGGAATGCGTAGAATGCCATTAGTCTTAATGGACTTTGTGTTCATGGACTTCGTAGAATCCAATTAGACTTGGATTAGGTCAAGCCCAATGATTTGAGAAATCAAGCCCAAGATAGGCCCAATAAGAATTAGGGTTAAGGCCTAAACCAAGAAAAAAAACCGTAGATCGAACCGATGGGTAAACGAATAGGTAATAACCATTGGGGCAACTCATGGGGTGACCCATGGGGCATGTGGCCACCAAGTAAACTTGGTGGCAAAACCATGAATAGTAAGGAGGTGGGGGCAAAATGACCAAAATGCCCTAAGCTTTGAAAATCTATAAATAGAAAGCTAGATTTTTATTTTCTAGGATTTTGAAAATCCTATAACTTGAGAGAGAGAGAGAGAGAGAGCTCAGATGAAGAAGAAGAGGAAGAGCGTGAGCATGAATGCTTAGATCAAAAGTGATCTTGAAATAGAAAAGCTAGCGAATCGCCGACTTTGTATAACGGAAGAGGATTAAAGAAGAACGGTAATCCGAACCCTAATTTCTTCTAATATTTTCTTTAAGTTTATTATGTTAAAACATAACTTAATGAGAATAAGGAGTAAAAGAATTTAGGAATGATTTCATATGGTTGAAATCATGAGAAAACGAAGAAATAAGAATTAGAAGTTTAGTTTGTAATTTCTTAAGGAAGTATAAGATTCGTAAGGGTTTTGAGCGATCCGAATGAATCTTATGAACGAGTAGGTGAAATAAGTAAGGAATGATGTTCTATAACATCAAATTCCAAGAAAAAGTAGAATCGTAATCCAAAATATCGATTAAAATGAAGAACGAACGAAGAACGCAAAGAACACGCGAAGAACACGAAGAATGTTGTTGATGGACAAATTTAAAACCATTGTAGGATAATTGTTGTTGATAGACAAGTTTAAAACCATCGTGTATAAGTTAGTTGCATATTGATTGGTTAGGAATGGTAGAAATGTTCATGAAGAACGGATTAAAACTTAGCTATAACGAAGTTATGGCGAAATTTTCGTAAAAGACGAGCGAGAATTAGAAAGTTAGTAAATGAACCTGAACGTGTAGGGTTTCATAAGAAAGTAAGAGAATGTAGAAAACGTGAGTCATGGACTCAAGAACAAACGAGTTCCGAGTTTGGATGACTGAATTACGGACGAGCGAGCGAAGAATGTTAAAAGCGTAAAGATGAATGAAGGGTTAAGATTAAGCCAATTGAATGGAATGTTAACAGATTCAGAACGAAGTTCTGTCCGAGGAATATTAAAGTACGTAAGAAAAGGAAGAGAATGGCTTTGGAACGTTCTCGTTCCGAGTTATAACGAAGAAGTTATGAGATCGTAAAGTACGCGTCTCAAACTTAATGCAAGACTTAGAAATTTTTCTAGGGTTTTGTCTCGTACCAGCAACCCGGATGAGACTTTGAGAAGTAGCACCGCATGCAAGCAGCTCAGGCCTCGTGTTCTTTCTAATTGAGTGCACCAAGAGCGAGAGAGATAACAAAGAGTTTGGCGCCGCAATGGCCAAACCAAGGAAGAGGAGACGAGAGAAGTCGTCAGCAGCAAAGCCATGAGAGAGAGGAATGAGCACGACATCACAGTCAACAAGTGCAAGGCAATGCCCAGAAATGAGATTTTTAATTCTCAATCACTAGGGGATGTGCAAGAAAGAAATATGAACTTGTAGTTCACCTAAAATAACACTTAAGCAAGTGAGTTAAACCTTTAGTAAAGGTTAACGGAAAGAATAAAACGAGATTAAAAGATAGAGATTGTAAGCGCTAGATTACATAACCGATATCCGGGGACCGTAGTCATAATGAACAAACGTGAGGGATTGCTATGATTGTGATTCCTTTGACGTTGAGTGATGAAGGTAATGAATAACATTTCGATGTTATGTCATGGTAATGAAAGATTGGTGTAAAGCGTTTAGACGTTGTGAACTCAATGTTGTTGCGATGATCGATCGGTCTTATCATACAACGGACCGTATGGCTTCGACATTAAAAAATAATAATGAATATGGGGTTCATGGGATGGATAACGATGAAGGCAATTGAAACCTTGAGTGAAGGTTGAGTGAGAGATTAAGAGACGGACAACATGAACGTCGAATACATAAACGATCGTCGTGAATCGTATTCGAGTTGGACGAACGTGCTAAGTGTACAATTGTTTTATGACTTAGATGTTGACGAAGGTAGTAAGTAAGATATGATTTATCAAGGAAAGCCAAAACGAACTGTAATGAGATTAATGAAAGTTCGAGGGTGAGTGGGATAGAGAATGTTAGAATGATTGTAAGCGTTAGACACTTAAGCCAATGTAAGGGTTGAGTGTATATGATTATTAAACGGGAAGAACCTACACTCCGTGTATGGTTTGACCGTAAGGTAATGAGGACTAAGATTTAACCGGGAACGGTGAAGAAACTGAGTTAAGGACAATAACGTATAACGTTAAGAAGCCGAGTTAATAAGTTTAACTTGGACAACGTTCTGAATTGAATGAACCGGATGTTGTAAGGTATGAATAAGTTAATATGAAATTTTTAACGCTATGACCTCATAGTATTGACATTGAATGGTCATTCCGAGTATACAAAAGAATGTATGACTTGGACGATAAAGAATGAATCCTGAGGTATGACATTTAGTTGCCAGAAAGCCGTAAGGAATAAGAAGTTGACTTAACGAACATTATAGTTTAATGGTTCGTATAAGTTAAGATAAGTTAGGTTGTGGTACAATCGTAATTTTGATAGTTGACATATGGGAGCTGGGCTAAACAATTCCTTCAGAGAGCGAAGGTATATACAAAACTGGCAACCGATCTAACTTACTGTGTGGGCAGTGTAGATGAGACGGGAACTTGTTTGTTGGCTGCTTGTGGGAAACCACTCAGAGTACCATATGGACTACTAGTAGAGAAGCGATGTATGATGTGTCATATAGAAGTTATACGAAGAAGATAAGAATGCAAATCATCAAAGATGATGAACGTTTTAAGTAAGACATCTTCGAATGTCGTGAAGCCATAAACTGATAATGAAAGTTAATCGCGTAAACTTAAATTACAAGAACCCAAACCCTAAGAAGTAAAGTTAAGTAAACCAATGCGTAAGTCAAGTATATGACTAATTGGTGTATGTGTATTTCCTTATGTGTTATATAGGGATTTGGAATGAGCAGTTCAGCGTAAGCTGTAGCTGTGCGTAAGGCAAGTTTCCTAACTTCATTCATGCTATATGAATGCTAGTTTCTTAAACTTCTCAGATGTTGAACTTGAGAAGGTCTGTCTATGTGCGAATGTGCGATATTTGTACAAGGTGGTAGAACGTATGAGGCCTTGTGCCACAATTTGAACACTTCGGTGTTTCTTGAGATGAACTGTTCTATGATTGAACTGTTCAATACAAGTATGTTCTGTTTATACATGAACCGTTATTGTTAAGTCTGGGCTAATGATTCTAGCCAGACAAGATGTGTATGAAAAAGGTAGAAGAATAAAAGTATTTCAAAGTGAAAGTGACTGAATGTTTTAAGATGATAGGAATCGAGACTATTCCTATTATTCAAGCTGCTTCATAACCTTTGTTCGATTATCGAAGTTCAAAAAAAAATGTTCAAACTTCTGAAGTTGTTTGTTCAACTGTTATGACTTGTTGGGCAATTGATTGCTCACACTTGCTTTAAATGAAAAACATTTTCAGCAAACGATGTTAGAAAGAACTTAAGGATCCCGTAAAGATCAAGCTGATCGGTATCCAAACGAAGTGCCATTCAGTATATGAATGTGCGTGCAGAGCAAGTGAAGACTTGTAATATATAATGATAGAATTAAACTATAGACTAGTTTAATGAACAATTATGAATCCTTTGTGGCGGAAGAAAGTCACTCGTGTAAGATGTAAAGAATAATGTAATTATCATTATTTGTAATGAAAGAGGTTTTAAGGTTTCGAGAACCTGGGATTTTAGAATATATGTTATTATATTTAACTATATAATGACGTGTATTTGGAAGGAAATGGAATAGTGATACACGGAGTCTGGGTCTGAAAGTAGACCGGATTTCGGGGCGTGACAGGTTAGTATCAAAGCTATAGGTTATAACTCTTAGGTATGTGTACCTAAGACTATAATCGTAGAGAAGATGATAAAAAAATCATTGAGTTAAACGATTAAGGAAAAAGATCACCACGTGATCATAGTGAATCGTAGTAACAGATGAGCTGTTAAACGATGAATGATTTATAGCTAATGCTATGAATGAAAGGTACTACGAAGTAGTACAGCAAGAAGAACTTAGATTGAGTTGTAAAGGTTAGCATACGAATTAAAGAAAATTTGTATTAAGTAAAGAGAAATTTAGAAGTTGTAAGATTTCAATTGAGGACTCATGTGATGGCTGAGTTGTATGAACCTTTGTTATGGGCAGAGGTTTGTGCTTTGGTGTAACAACTCCTCAGTTTATTACAGCGATAATCATTGGAATTGGTCACACTATTGAGATGTATATGACGAGAAGGTAAATCTTTTCTCATGTATATACTTGATAGGTAGAGAATGATAAGGTAGGTGCGAGTTCTTGAAACTCATACTTATGGTAAGTTCGTGACTCATAATAATATGGTATGTTTTTGAATGTTTCAGCGAATGGACGCCTAAGGTCTGTCTGGATGTTCTTAAACTCATATTATTGTGGAAAGTTCCTGAACTCATAATGTGTGGTAAGTTGATGGACTGTACTATGGTATAGAGATGTTTAAACTGAAAACAAAGTATTTTCAGTAGACTTAGCATTAAAGGTGCTAGAGAAGTTTAAATATTGTCTCAGCAAGACAATGAAGGAAGATGGAGAATAGGATATTCCAAATCTTCTAGCTATGCAAGATTTCGAAGTTTATTCAAATCATGCTGAAATGTACATTCTGAAAAAGAAAGAATTTGTTCAACTTTTTGAACCAATGGATTTTAAAAGAGCTATGTTTTTTGTATGTTCATGCCAATTTCTTCTGATGAGACAGTAAATTGATTTTAAAATATCAAAATGAATTTTATATCATCCGTGCATTTGATGCAAGGATGGTAAAAAGATGGAGTTGTTAATGCAATTGAACTTGGTGGGATGCGATCTTAGGATCAACAAACCGCTATGGTAAAATGTATAATGACGAAGTCATAAACTGACGAAGTCCTCAACGTACTGTGAAGAGTACGATATCATGACATCATAAAACGTGTTGAAGTATTGTGAAAAGAATTTAAAGAAGTAGTCGATGTCAATTGATTTGACTAGACGAATGTTTCAAGAAATATCCAAAATTTTTGGCATTAAGTCTGAGGTGAACATACCCCGAAATGGGGTTATACGATAGGTTGATCACCTACGTATGGAAAGAGGTAGTTTACCTTCTTTGTGATTGTAAACTTACCGTGGAAAGAAAGGTTTACTACGAAAAGGTCATTTAACCTAGTAAGAGTTCATGGTCAATTTGACCCCTCAAGAAAAAAGTATGAAATGTTTTAAAGGATATTTTATATTCCTCGCTATTCCTTCTACTTCATGATTCTTGATAGGTTATGGAGGTTAGGAATGATGGAGATAAGAACTTCTTTGAAGAGAAGTTGAGAAGAAGAGTAAGCTAAAATTTCGAGGACGAAATTACGTGAAGAAGGGAAGAATGTGATGACCGGTAAGGGTTTGTTTTAAGAAATTCGAGGACAAAATTTTTATAAGGAGGAAGAATGTAACAACCCGAATTTTGGATTATCCAGAATTTAGGTTTAAAGAATTAGTTATTAATAAAAGGAATTTTTATTAATATATTATGTATATGTGTTTATTAATCGCTCTATAACCTAGGATGATTATAAGTCTGGAGGATTCTCGCTACGAGCTAGATTTAACGAGTAAGAATTTTCAAGACGAAAATGAAAGTTTTCCGGGAACAAAATATTTTTCGGGGAAAAAGACGAAATAGGCACTATTCATCCATTTCTGCTCGGAGATTTATTTTGAAATTTCGAGAAGTTATTGATTACGTAAAATGTTGAGACGTGATGGAATATTCAATAATATTTCAGTTATGGCAAAAACAAAGTTTTCGCCCGCGGACTCAAAACCTAAGGGTTTAGAAAAGTGAGTTCCGAGAATTTTAGGATCACGTATAATCATTAGGGTTATTATGCGTGAGAAATATGAGTATGATACGAGTTATTATACGAGTATAGTACGATGATTGGTACGACGTATAATACGAATATCGTACGAACGATATATAAAAAGAATACGAGAATACGAGAATGGAATGGGTAGAATACGATTAGTCTTAATGGACTTTGTGTTCATGGACTGTAGAATCCAATTAGACTTGGATTAGGTCAAGCCCAATGATTTGAGAAATCTAGCCCATGATAGGCCCAATAAGAATTAGGGTTAAGGCCCAAACCAAGAAAAGAAACCACAGATCGAACCGATGGGTAAACGAATAGGTAATAACCATTGGGGCAACCCATGGGGTGACCCATGGGGCATGTGGGGCGGCCACTTGGCCACCAAGTAAACTTAGTAGCTAAGCCATGAATAGTAAGGAGGTGGGGGCGAAATGACCAAAATGCCCTAAGCTTTGAAAATCTATAAATAGAAAGCTAGATTTTCATTTTCTAGGATTTTGAAAATCCTATAACTTGAGAGAGAGAGAGAGAGAGAGAGAGCTCGGATGAAGAGGAAGAGGAAGAGCGTGAGCATGAATGCTCAGATCAAAAGTGACCGTGAAATAGAAAAGCTAGCGAATCGCCGACTTTGTATAACGGAAGAGGATTAAAGAAGAACGGTAATCCGAACCCAAATTTCTCCTAATATTTTCTTTAAGTTTAATATGTTAAAACATAACTTAATGATAATAAGGAGTAAAAGAATTTAGGAATGATTTTATATGGTTGAAATCATGAGAAAACGAAGAAATAAGAATTAGAAGTTTAGTTTGTAATTTTTAAGGAAGTATAAGATTCGTAAGGGTTTTGAGCGATCTGAATGAATCTTACGAACAAATAGGTGAAATAAGTAAGGAATGATGTTCTATAACATCAAATTCCAAGAAAAAGTAGAATCGTAATCCAAAATATCGATTAAAATGAAGTACAAACGAAGAACGCGAAGAACACGAAGAATTTTGTTAATGGACAAATTTAAAACCATCGTAGGATAATTGTAGTTGATGGACAAGTTTAAAACCATCGTGTGTAAGTTAGTTGCATATTGCTTGGTTAGGAACGATAGAAACGTTCATGAAGAACGGATTAAAACTTAGCTATAACTAAGTTATGGCAAAATTTTCGTAAAAGACGAACGAGAATTAGAAAGTTAGTAAATGAACCTGAACGTGTAGGGTTTCATAAGAAAGTAAGAGAATGTAGAAAATGTTAGTCGTGGACTCAAGAACGAACGAGTTTCGAGTTCGGATGGCCGAATTACGGACGAGCGAGCGAAGAACGTTAAAAGCGTAAAGATGAATGAAGGGTTAAGATTAAGCCAATTGAATGGCATGTTAACAGATTCAGAATTAAGTTCTGTCCGAGGCATATTAAAGTACGTAAGATAAGGAAGAGAATGGCTTTGGAACGACCTCGTTCTGAGTTATAACGAAGAAGTTATGAGATCGTAAAGTACGCATCTCAAACTTAATGCAAGACTTAGAAATTTTTCTAGGGTTTTGTCTAAACCACAGTCACGGATAGATTTTGAGAAGTGATACAGCCATGATATGAGCTCAGAACCTCGTGTTCTATTAATTGGTAGCCACAAAACGCGAGAGATAACAAAGAGTTTGGCAATGCAAAAAATACCAGGACCAAGAGAGAGAGGTGAAGTAGGTCGCGCCACAGAGAGAGAGAGAGAGAGAAGAGCACACGCAAGCACACAAGACTGGCAGCAGGCAATGCCCAGAAATGAGATTTTTAATTCTCAATCACTAGGGGATGTGCAAGAAAGAAATATGAACTTGTAGTTCACCTAAAATAACACTTAAGCAAGCGAGTTAAACCTTTAGTAAAGGTTAACGGAAAGATTAAAACGAGATTAAAAGATAGAGAATGTAAGCGCTAGATTACGTAACCGATATCTGGGGACAGTTGTCATAATGAACAAACGTGAGAGATTGCTATGATTGTGATTCCTTAGACGTTGAGTGATGAAGGTAATGAATAACATTTCGATGTTATGTCATGGTAATGAAAGATTAGTGTAAAGCGTTTAGACGCTGTGAACGCAATGTTGTTGCAATGATCGATCGGTCTTAGCATACAACGGACCGTATGGCTTCGACATTAAAAAAGAATAATGAACATGGGGTTTATGGGATGGATAACGATGAATGCAATTGAAACCTTGAGTGAAGGTTGAGTGAGATATTAAGAGACAGACAACATGAACGTCGAATACATAAACGATCGTCGTGAATCGTATTCGAGTTGGACGAACGTGCTAAGTGTACAATTGTTGTATGACTTAGACGTTGACGAAGGTAGTAAATAAGATATGATTTATCAAGGAAAGCCGTAATGAACGGTAATGAGATTCATGAAAGTCCGAGGGTGAGTCGGATAGAGAATGTTAGAATGATTGTAAGCATTAGACAGTTAAGCCAATGTAAGGGTTGAGTGTATATGATTATTAAACGGGCAGAACCTACACTCCGTGTATGGTTTGACCATAAGGTAATGAGGACTAAGATTTAACCGTGAACGGTGAAGAAACTGAGTTAACGACAATAACGTATAACGTTAAGAAGCTGAGTTAATAAGTATAACTTGGACAACGTTCCGAATTGAATGAACTAGACGTTGTAAGGTATAAATAAGTTAATAAGAAATGTTTAACGCTATGACCTCATAGTATTGACATTGAATGATCGTTCTGAGTATACAAAAGACTGTATGACTTGGACGATAAAGAATGAATCCTGAGGTATGGCATTTAGTTGCCAGAAAGCCGTAAGGAATAAGAAGTTGACTTAAAGAACATTATAGTTTAATGGTCGTATAAGTTAAGATAAGTTAGGTTGTGGTACAATCGTAACTTTGATAGTTGACATATGGGAGCTGGGATAAACAATTCCTTCAGAGAGCGAAGGTATATACAAAACTGGCAACCAATCTAACTCACTGTGTGGGCAGTGTAGATGAGACGGGAACTTGTTTGTTGGTTATTTATGGGAAACCACTCAGAGTACCATATGGACTTCTAGCAGAGAAGCGATGTATGCTGTGTCCTATAGAAGTTATACGAAGAAGATAAGAATGCAAATCATCAAAGATGATGAACGTTTTGAGTAAGACATCTTTGTATGTCGTGAAGCCGTAAACCGGTAATGAAAGTTAGTCGCGTAAACTTAAATTACAAGAACGCAAACCCTAAGAAGTAAAGTTATGTAAACCAATGCGTAAGTCAAGTATATGACTAATTGGTGTATGTGTATTTCCTTATGTGTTATATAGGGATTTGGAATGAGCAGTTCAGCGTAAGCTGTAGCTGTGCGTAAGGCAAGTTTCCTAACTTCATTCATGCTATATGAATGTTAGTTTATTAAACTTCTAAGATGTTGAACTTAAGAAGTTCTGTCTATGTGCGAATGTGCGATATTTGTACAAGGTGGTAGAACGTATGAGGCCTTGTGCCATAATTTGAACACTTCGGTGTTTCTTGAGATGAACTGTTCTATGATTGAACTATTCAATACAAGTATGTTCTGTTTATACATGAACCGTTATTGTTAAGTCTGGGCTAATGATTCTAGCCAGACAAGATGTGTATGAAAAATGTAGAAGTATGAAAGTATTTCAAAGTGAAAGTGACTGAATGTTTTAAGATGATAGGAATCGAGACTATTCCTATTATTCAAGCTGCTTCATAACATTTGTTCGGTTATCGAAGTTCAAAAAAAAAATGTTTAAACTTCTGAAGTTGTTTGTTCAACTGTTATGACTTCTTGGGCAATTGAATGCTAACACTTGCTTTAAATGAAAAACATTTTCAGCGAACGATGTTAGAAAGAACTTAAGGATCCCGTAAAGATCAAGTCGATCGCAGATCTGCATCGGGCGTGCCATTCAAGATGTGAATGTGCGCGCAGAGCAAGTGAAGACTTGTAATATAGAATGATAGAATTAAACTATAGACTAGTTTAATGAACAGTTATGAATCCTTTGTGGCGGATGAAAGTCACTCGTGTAAGATGTAAAAAATAATGTAATTATCATTATTTATAATGAAAGAGGTTTTAAGGTTTTGAGAACCTGAGATTTTAGAATATATGTTATTATATTTAACTATATAATGACGTGTATTTGGAAGGAAGTGGAATAGTGATACACGGAGTCCAGGTCTGAAAGTAGACCGGATTTCGGGGAGTCACAGATGTGGTTATTATTAGTAAATATTTATGAATTAAATCTATCAGATAATATTCTAAATTTATAATTTAGAGAGTTGTAATATAAAATGAAATGTTATATGGTTGTTTTAATTTAATAATTTAATATTAATAGTAAATATTTATGAATTAAATTTATAACATAATATTCTAAATTTATAATTTAGAGAGTTGTAATATAACATGAGATGTTATATGGTTGTTTTAATTTAATAATTTTAAATGGTATGTTAAATTATTAAACTAAATTATTGTGAGATTATAATTTTATGATATTTATTTAAGTGGAAAATTTATTTAAAATATAGTATATGTAAAATTTTTTTGATTAATGTTGAATATGGAAATCCAAATAAATAATATGTGATTATAAATTATAAACTAAATTATTTATTAAAATAAATTAAAGGAGTTTAATTTAGTTTTGCCAATCAAGGCTTAAATATTAAGTCTTTAAATTTTAAAGAGTTTTGCCAAACAAAGCTTTATAGCTTTTGGATTTTTAATTTTGAATTTGTAAATAATATAAATAAAATAAATAAAATATAATTATCACATATACGTTTAGAGTGTAACGGATGTTATAATAAGTTTACGTATTAAGATTATAACAAATTCCTTTTACATATTAGTTACCCTATATTGACTCTAAGAGGAGGAAAGAAGAAAAGTTTAGAGAATTGAGAGTTTCAGTGAGAAAATTGCAGAGAATTGAGAGAGTGATTGTGAGAATTGTCAAGCAACTTCAGTGTTTAGCAACAATTAACAAGCCAATTGAAGGTATTTTCTTCAACCTTGATATTATATATATGTGTATGTTTTACGGCATAAAATTTCTAAGTCCTGTGAATCCAATTTGTCTTGAATGGTTGTTATGCTATTTTTGTTTAAAAAGAAGAAAACTAATTACAGTGTGTGTGTATACATATGGTTTGTGAAAGTACAAAACTCGAAGGTCAATTTGTATGATAATCTATAAATTGAAGCTTGATTATGTTAGTTCATTAAGAAATGAGCATAACGTAATTGGAATGAAGTGATTTGGCCAAGTATAGAGATTACAATGATGATTTTTCTAAGAGATATCAAAAATGGAGTTTTATATGAAAAATATGAATTTTGATAAATTAAAATAGTTTTATTTGGTGTTAAATTGTTCTAATTGGATGTAAATGTTAGGAAACATGTTTATTATAGTTGTATACTTATTTTACGTGTTAATTTCACTATTTGGTGGGTGAAATTTGTGTTTGTTGGGCTAAAGTCGGCCATCGCTCATCACCGCTCTGCTTATTTGTGCACCAAATAGCAATTGCTGGCGTTAAGGCAAAAATGGCACAATGCTGCCACTTGCCCCCCCGAGCTTTGTAGATGGGCATACCAAGCAAACCCCGCCCCGAGACAATGAGGTATCTTTCTTCTTTAAAACTTTGTAACACCACTATAGATTGGTTTAAGGTTGTGTTAAGGAGTTAAAAATGTAACATGGAGGTTAAAACAAAACTGTGTCGTGTCATTGATGATTTCAACTTTGAAAATGATTAGTAAGTAATGAACGTGGCATATTAAACTTGGTGAGCATGATGATTAGTAAACAGGTGTTGTGAAGGTTAACACTTGAAATTCTTGATATTTGTATAGTAACATAAGACTTGTGCTAAAATGATAAGTTTAGCAAGAAATGTACATGTTATGGTGTGTTAGCATATCTAATAGGTATTGTGGTTCTAAACCTATGTGTAAGATATTGGAGTACGTGAGTTGCAATTGTATAGCTTACGCAAGAGGCAAGTTCCCTAACCTTTTTTACTTTATTATTCAGCAAGGTTACTTTTCACTTTTACGTTATACTTATGCAAATTCTCTAACTCTAACCTCTTTTTAACGATTTATTGTCATGCAAATTCTTTAACCCTCATTTATTGTTGAAAGTGTTAGTTAATATTTATTTCTTTATTCCAAACGAGATTACTTTGGTTATTCAAAGTCCAGTAATGTTGTTGTAAGAAATGTGTTTATTCAAATTTACTAATAACTTGTTGTTTGATCTTCGTTTCTTCAATGTCATCAGACTATCTTACATTATTGTACCAAACTCTAAGTTGCTTAGCGATTCTTTACCAACTCAACTAATCCTTAGTTGATGAATGTTCTAAACTCTAAATTACCTTGAAGTCAACCCAAACCAAACTCATTTGGTTTGCTTATGTACTCACACAATTTTGAAAGCATGTTGTCGATGATAACATTTGTTCAATTTAACAACTATTAATACTCTAGCTTTTATTGATTCATCGATATACCTTGTTCATGAAGATATTATATTCAAACTCTTGAATAGTTATTGGTCTCTGTCTGATTCAACTAGTACTTGGTTGATGAGCATTCTAAAGATCTTGAATTCCTTTGAAGTTAATTCCCAACCAAATCTCCTTTGGTTCGGAAACCTGATAATCTAAGCTGAGATGAACAACCCTATATCTGGGGATTATTTTAGAACTACACAATATCGTTAAAATGTTTACATAATACACAAAGACAAAGGGTCGATCACCGGTGTGGGGATGATGGTCCATATAGTCGTTTAGACTGTTAAAGGTTCTGATGAAACACTGTTAACTTAGGACATAGATGATGATTATAGTCTTTTAGATCAAGAAAGGTTAAAGTAGAAATACTTGAAAACCTAGAGTATAGTTCGTGGTCTTGTGACCCTCAAAGGTATTCTTTGATGTGGATATCTATTGTTAATTTAACGTTCATTATTCCTTTGAACTCATAGTTGTTGAATTAAAGTTTATTGTTCCGGTAAGAATACTTTACCATTGAAAACTCAGTGAATTATCATTCATAAACCGTTATTGTATATTATCATTCTTGTGGGAAATTGTTTGCTCTCTCTTGCACAAAACAATGCAGATGAAGTTAAGAAGTTTGAAGAGTTTTCTACAAGCAAGGGCAAGGACAAAGTGCTTGATTAGACGAAAACGTGTAATTTTTTTTCTATTTATGAAGCTTATGTAATAGATTTAATTAGGATTATTTTTTAATTTTTCTGCTGATGATTGTAATAAAGGTTAGATGACCTGGGATTTAATTTAGATTATGCAACCCTTTAATGGGAGATTGATTGTTTAAACTTTTTAGTTTAATTATATCTTTTGTATATGGGTAGTTAGTTATGATTTAATTGGACAGTGAACACCAAATCTGTGGGATTGAAGTGCCCGAATTTGGGGGTGTCACAAGTTGGTATCAAAGCTTTAGGTTATGAACCTTAGGTGGGGAAACCTTAGGCTATAACCTTCTAGGAGATCGAAAACATAGAGGTGATAAACTCTTATCGAGTTATGAGGAATGAATGAATGAAATTCATTGAAGATAAAATGATAAATGACTTTATGTGCTTATTTATTAATGACTTATGTGCTCGTGAGTACTTAGGAGTAGCGAGTATTATACATATCAAGTTGTAGCATTTATTAAAAACTTTGTTGTCAGAATGATTGATGAACGATGATAAGGATTGGGAGCCTGAGAAGTTCGTATAGTCTGAGTATGGTTGGTATTGGAAAGCGTGCGAGAGCTGAAGACGTCAAACACATAGATCATGGTGAAGACAAGTTAAAGAATGCCAAGCGAATGATGGAAGAGTGCAATGAAGCTGTACAACGTGGAGTGTTCTTTTAGATTGCAAGGAAAACATAAAATTATATAAATCACGATGAAAATTAATAAAATGTAAATCCTAACTTTTGACTTAAATAGTGGGATGTGATGAAGTAATCCTAGATTTTATTATTTCGGGGTAAATGATATAAATAGCAACGAGGCTATTTTGTTATGTGTGGTATAATAAATGAATAAAGTATTATCATTGTTTATTAAGATATATTATGTGTTATCTATAAGTGGTTAAGATAAGTTTGAAAATGTTAATGTGTGGATGAACGATGATCTAATAGTTCAAGTTTTAAACAGTAAGATGCCGCCTAGAAGAAGATAACAACGTCAACAGAGCTCCAAGGAAAATGCATACAATAGGGAAGCTAATGCAAATCCAGTGCCATAATTGGTGAATTTGCTGGTGGGAGCACTGACAAATCAACTGAATTTCTGGCTGTATAATTAAATCTCGATGTTCCAGCCAAATCTGTTTACTACAGGGTTGGAAAGAACGATTGATGTAGACGGGGAAGGTAATACGCTGGCATACAATCAAGAGTAGAGGGGAAACAAGAGTGAAGATGATAAGGTGGGTGATTGTCATACCGGTAACGCTCGGAAAAGAAAGTGGGACACTAATATTAAAGCTGAAAATCAGCAAGGGAAGGAAAAGAAGAAGGTGGAGGCGTGTAGCAACTGCAGAAAGAAACATGTAGGTGTTTGTTTGAGGGGAAAAATGGTGTGCTTTAATTGTGGATCGAAGGATCACATTGCACCAAAATGTTCAAACCGAGGAAGAGAGTCTGCTTCATGTATGGATCGAAGGAGCACTTGGCTCGAGGTTGCCCAAAGAAAGCGGTAGGAAAAGCAAGTGAAAGCAAAGGAGACAGTGGCAAACTGGTTATTGTAGAGTCTACTCCGCCGATTCGACCAATTGAACAATCATCCAACGTGAAGATCCAGAACGCAATGCAAGGTATAGTTCCGACCAGTTATCTATACGGATGCGTGTTATTTAATTTAACCGCCACTTGTTAATTTATGCTTAATGAATTTATTTAGAACCTAGATTCGCTTCGGGAAGAGTTAAATTATTCCCTCAAAATTAGAAAGCGTGAATAGTGATTTCTTTTAAGTTGATGTGTAGAATTGTCGTGTTGGTATTAAAGGCCATGTAATGGATTTATTTCTGATTTGATTTATGAAACTCGAAAGTGGTTAAACTAGGTGGTGATAAGTTATTGTCAAAGAAAGTGCTTTAACCTTAAGACTCTGAGGAAATCAAAGGTAGTATTTTATTCTTTTAGTTGCAAGACGTCTGTGCAGTAGAGTTATTTATCGATGTTGCAAAACAAGAAGTTATTAAGAAAATAATATGTGGGTTGTGTGAAGATCAAGATAGTTACTTAGTTAGCTAAATTGACGAGGAAAGCGGTGGAATTTATATGGCCAGGAAATTATAGAGTGAATTGAAGAAGAATTTAGTATGGCACCTATGTTGTCTCTACTAGATAGAATAGAAAATTTTGTGTTGTATAACGACACATCATACAATGTATTAGGCAGTGTGTTTAGGCAGAATGACAGGGTCATTTCTTACGCATCACGTCAGTTAAATTTTTTATGAGAAAATGTGTCCGACTCACGATTTAGAAAAGAGGTATTAGTGGTTGCTCTGAGGATTTAGAGGTGTTATTTTTGGGTAGTAGTGTGAAATATAAAAAGATAATAAGTGTCTAAAGTATATCCTCTCACAGAGATATTTAAGCATGTATTTAGAGTAATAGTTGGAGTAGATCAAGGGTTGTGAATGTGAAATCCTAAACGAATGTGGTTGCCGACGTTTTAAAAAAATAAAAAAATAAAAAAAATAAAATAAAATCGGAGGAGAAACTTTTCAGATGAAAAACCGTACAACTTTGTTGGATAGAATAAAGGAAGAATAGCTCCAAGATAAAGGTGTCGAATTTAACATCGATACTGAAGGATAGTTGAAATTAGAAGGAAGAAACTAGGTTTCGCTAATACCAGGAATTAAAAATGAAGTTTTGCATAAAATTTATATATTGAATCAACTAGGAAGCACAAAATTATATATTACCTTCGATATTACTATTTGTGGCAAGATATATTGATATATTTTTGGTATGTCAAAGTTTGCATATTACATATCGAGCAGTATGTGAAGTTATGAAATTGTTTCAAGACACAATGTTTCTGTGTCAATTGTGTCGAACCGAGATTCACGATTTACATCGAATTTTAAAAAGGGTTTGTAAGAACGTGTGGAACGCAATTAGAAATAAGTATATCGTATCGTTTGCTAATCGAATGCCAAACTAAAATGAAGTCTAAACATCAGAAGGCGTGCTTAGAGCACGAGAAGTTTTTGATAATGTTATACGAGGAGTCCGCATTGAGCAAATTATGGGTAAGTTAAAAAAATAATTTAAGAATAAGGTAATGTTAGGTGGGATTTCAACTGAGGACTCATATGGTGACTAAGTCGTACAAACATTTGTGTGGGCAGAGGTTTTGTGCATATACTTGGTTTATCACATTGATAATCATTGGAATAACGGTATCGCGCTATCAAGGTATATGTGGTGGAAAGGTGATTATGTTCTCATATATATATTTGATAGTTAGAGGTTTTTAAGATTAAGCTAGATATTATTAAGATTAGGTTCGGTTTTTAAAACTAAAGCATATGGTAAGTTCATGACTCATAATCATATGGAATGTTTTGAACCCCTCAGCGAATAGACGCCTATGGTCTGACTAGGATAAGTTCCTAAACTCATATGATTATGGAAAGTTCCTAGATTTCCAAGGGGTGGTAAGTTTGATGAAATATATTGGGTATAAAACGGTTATAGTATAGGAAGCATTGATGACGTTGAAAAAATGGTTGTGAGGTAGTCTTACCTCTATATTTAGAGCGTATTCGTTATGTTTTTCATGTTTTGGTGAGATGATTGAACAAGCTCGACTGCAATCATATGACCAAGTACGAACCATTATGGTTGTGCTACTAGGAAATTTTTATCCAGGTAGTCGACTAGAAAGATCATGTGTATAGGAATGAGTTAAAACCTTTTGTGAAGGTGATATGGAGGAACCACAGCGTCGAAGATGCTATGTGGGAACTCGAAACTGAAATGATGAAGAATTACCATGAGTTATTTATTTAGTCTGTGTCTTTGATTCTGGGGACAAAATCTTTTTAAGGAGGGAAGAATGTGACGATTTGATTGTTTGAGTTGTGATTCTGGGGACAGAATCCTTGTAAGAAGGAAAGGATGTAACAATCCAAGATTTTATGTGTAATTTAAAATATTTATTAAATTAAATAAATATTTTATTAATGAAGTTGTTGTTTTGTAATTTAAAGTATTTCTTAAATTAAATAAGTATTCTATTGATGTAGTTATTATTAGTAAATATTTATGAATTAAATTTATTAGATGATATTCTAAATTTATAATTTAGAGAGTTGTAATATAACATGAGATGTTATATGGTTGTTTTAATTTAATAATTTAATATTATTAGAAAATATTTATGAATTAAATTTATTAGATAATATTCTAAATTTATAATTTAGAGAGTTGTAATATAACATGAGAGTTGTAATATGGTTGTTTTAATTTAATAATTTAAAATGGTATGTTAAATTATTAAACTAAATTATAAATGAGATTATAATTTTATGATATTTATTTAAGTGGAAAATTTATTTAAAAAATAGTATGTGTAAATAATTTATTTGATTAATGTTGAATATGAAAATCCAAATAAATAATATATGATTATAAATTATAAACTAAATTATTTATTAAAATAAATTAAAGGAGTTTAATTTAGTTTTGCCAATCAAGTCTTAAATATTAAGTCTTTAAATTTTAAAGGGTTTTGTCAAACAAAGCTTTATAGCTTTTGGATTTTAATTTTGAATTTATAAATAATATAAAAAAATAAATGAAATAATAAATAAAATATAATTATAACATATACGTTTAAAGTGTAACGGATGTTATAATAAGTTTACGTATTAAGATTATAACAGTTTTCTTTTACATATTAGTTACCCTATATTGACACTAAGAGGAGGAAATAAGAAAAGTTTAGAAAATTGAGAGTTTCGGTGAGAAAATTGCAGAGAATTGAGAGAGAGATTGTGAGAATGGTCAAGCAACTTCAGTGTTTAGCAAGAATTAACAAACCAATTGAAGGTATTTTCTTTAACCTTGATATTATATATATGTGTATGCTTTACGACATAAAATTTCTAAGTCCTGTGAATCCAATTTGTCTTGAATGGTTGTTATGAATTGAATTATTGTATCTATATGTATTTGTGGTGTTAGAACTAGTATTTAGTTAAGAATTATTATGCTAATTTAGTTTAAAAGGAATAAAACTAATTATAGTGTGTGTGTATACATATGGTTTGTGAAAGTACAAAACTCGATGGTCAATTTGTATGATAATCTTTAAATTGAAGCTTGATTATGTTAGTTCATTAAGAAATGAGCATAACATAATTGGAATGAAGTGATTTGGCCAAGTATAGAGATTACAATGATGATTTTTCTAAGAGATATCAAAATTGGAGTTTTATATGAAAAATATGAATTTTGAGAAATTAAAATAGTTTTTGTTGGTGTTAAATTGTTCTATTTGGTTGTAAATGTTAGCAAACATGTTTATGATAGTTGTATACTTATTTTACGTGTTAATTTCACTGTTTGGTGGGTGAAATTTGTGTTTGTTGGGCTAAAGTCAGCTACTGTTCATCAGCCGTCTCTACCTCTATACAAAAAATGGCGCAGCTGCGTCGGTCCCAAGCTTGTGGTATGGCGTAATCACAATGCAATACCCCGATCCGAGATGTTGAGGTCTCGTCACGCAGACTTTCAGAACACCACTATAGCTTGTTTTAAGGTTTGTTAAGGAGTTAAACATATAACATGGAGGTTAAAACAGAACTGTGTCATGTCATTGATGATTTCAACTTTGAAAATGATTATTAAGTAATGAACGTGGCATATTAAACTTAGTGAGCATGATGATTAGTAAACAGGTGTTGTGAAGGTTAACACTTGAAATTCCTGATATTTGTATAGTAGCATAAGACTTATGCTAAAATGATAAGTTTAGCAAGAAATGTACATGTTATGGTGTGTTAGCATATCTAATAGGTATTGTGGTTCTAAACCTATGTGTAGGGTATTAGAGTACGTGAGTTGTAATTGTATAGCTTATGCAAGAGGCAAGTTCCCTAACCTTTGCTACTTTATTATTCAGCAAGGTTACTTTTCACAATTACGTTATACTTATGCAAATTCTCTAACTCTAACCTCTTGTTTAACGATTTATTGTCATGCGAATTCTTTAACCCTCATTTTTTGTTGAGCAAGTTAGTTAATATTTATTTCTTTATTCCAAACGAGATTACTTTGCTTATTCAAAGTCTGTAATGCTGTTGTAAGAAATGTGTTTATTCAGCTACTAATAACTGTTGTTTGATCTACGTTCTTCAATGTCATTGTACTATCTTACATTATCGTACCAAACTCTAAGTTGCCTAGCGATTCTTTTCCAACTCAACTAATCCTTAGTTGTTGAATGTTTTAAACTCTAAATTACCCTTGAAGTCAACCCAAACCAAACTTCCTTTGGTTTGCGTATGTACTCACACAATTTTGAAAGCATGTTGCCGATGATAACATTTGTTCAATTTAGAAACTATTAATACTCTAGCTTTTATTGATTCATCGATATACCTTGTTCATGAAGATATTATATTCAAACTCTTGAATAGTTATTGGTCTCTGTCTGATTCAACTAGTACTTGGTTGATGAGCATTCTAAAGATCTAGAATTCCTTTGAATGTAATTCCCAACCATATCTCCTTTGGTTCGGAAACCTGCTAATCTAAGCTGAGATGAACAACCCTATATAAGGGGATTATTTTAGAACTACACAATAGCGTTAAAATATTTACATGTAATACATAGTAGAAAAGGGTCGATCACCCTAAGTATGCGGATGATGGTCTATATAGTCGTTTAGACTGTTAAAGATTACAGTAGAAACACCTGTTAACCTAGGACATAGATGATGATTATAATCTTTTAGATTGTTAAAGGTTAAAGTAGAAATACTTGAAAACCAAGAGTATAGTTTGTGGTCTTGAGACCCTCAGTGTATTCTTTGATGTTGATATCTATTGTTAATTTAACGATCATTATTCCTTTGAACTCATAGTTGTTGAATTAATGTTTATTGTTCCGGTAAGAATACTTTACCATTGAAAACTCAGTGAATTATCATTCATAAACCGTTAATGTATATTATCCTTCTTGTGGGCAATTGTTTGCTCACTCTTGCACAAAACAATGCAGATGAAGTTAAGAAGTTTGAAGAGTTTTCTACAAGCAAGGGCAAGGACAAAGTGCTTGATTAGACGACAATGTGTAATTTATCTTCTATTTATGAAAATTATATAATAGATTTAATTAGGATTATGTGTTAATTTTTCTGCTGATGATTGTAATAAAGGTTAGATGACCTGGGATTTAATTTAGATTATGTAACCCTTTAATGGGAGATTGATTGTTTAAACTTTTGAGTTTAATGATATCTTTTGTATATGGGTAGTTAGTTATGATTTAATTGGATAGTGAACACCAAATCGGTGGGATTGAAGTGCCCGGATTTGGGAGTGTCACAAGTTGGTATCAAAGCTTTAGGTTATGAACCTTAGGTGGGGAAACCTTAGGCTATAACCTTCTAGGAGATCGAAAACATAGAGGTGATAAACTCCTATCGAGTTCTGAGGAATGAATGAAAGAAATTCATTGAAGATAAAATTATAACAGAATTTATGTGTTTATGTGTTAATGACTTATGTGCTCATGAGTAATTAGGAGTAGCGAGTATTATACATATCAAGTTGTAGCAGTTATTAAAAACTTTGTTGTCACAATGATTGATGAACGATGAGAAGGATTAGGAGCCTGAGAAGTTCGTATAGTCTGAGTATGGTTGGTATTGGAAAGCGTACGAGAGCTGAAGACGTCAAACACATAGATCATGTTGAAGACAAGTTGAAGAAGGCCAAGAGAATGATGGAAGAGCGCAATGAAGCTGTACAACGCAGACTTTAATAAAATAAAATCCTAACTTTTGACTTAAATAGTGGGATGTGATGAAGTAATCCTAGATTTTATTATTTCGGGATAAATGATATAAATAGCAGCGAGGCTATTTTGTTATGTGTGGTATAATAAATGAATAAAGTATTATCATTGTTTATTAAGATATATTATGTGTTATCTTTAAGTGGTGAAGATAAGTTTGAAAATGTTAATGTGTGGATGAACGATGATCTAATAGTTAAAGTTTTAAACAGTAAAATGCCGCCTAGAAGAAGATAACAACGTCAACAGAGCCCCAAGGAAAATGCATACAATAGGGAAGCTTACGCTAATCCAGTGCCACAATTGGTGAATTTGCTGGTGGGAGCACTGACAAATCAACTGAATTTTTGGCTGTATAATCAAATCTCGCTGTTCTAACCAAATCCGTTTACTACAGGGTTGGAAAGAACAATTGATGTAGACGGGGAATGTAATACGCTGGCATATAATCAAGAGTAGAGGGGAAAGAAGAGTGAAGATGATAAGGTGGGTGATAGTCATATCGGTAACGCTCGAAAAAGAAAGTGGGACAATAATATTAACGCTAAAAATCAGAAAGGGAAGGAAAAGAAGAAGGTGGAGGCGTGTAGCAACTGCAGAAAGAAACATGTAGGTGTTTGTTTGAGGGGAAAAATGGTGTGCTTTAATTGTGGATCGAAGGATCACATTGCACCAAAATGTTCAAACCGAGGAAGAGAGTCTGCTTCATGTATGGATCGAAGGAGCACTTGGCTCGAGGTTGCCCAAAGAAAGCGGTAGGAAAAGCAAGTGAAAGCAAAGGGGGCAGTGGCAAACTGGTTATTGTAGAGTCAACTCCGTCGATTCGACCAACTGAACAATCATCCAACATGAAGATCCAGAACGCAATGCAAGGTATGGTTTCGACCAGTTATCTATACAGATGCATGTTATTTAATTTAACCACCACTTGTTAATCTATGCCTCATGAATTTATTTAGAAACTAGATTCGCTTCAGGAAGAGTTAGATTATTCCCTAAAAATTAGAAAGTGTGAAAAGTGATTTCTTTTAAGTTGATGTATAGAATTGTCGTGTTGGTATTAAAGGCCACGTAATGGATTTATTTCTGATTTGATTTATGAAACTCTAAAGTGGTTAAACTAGGTGGTGATAAGTTATTGTCAAAGAAAGTGCTTAAACCTTAAGACTCTGAGGAAATCAAAGGTAGTATTTTATTCTTTTAGTTGCAAGACGTCTGTGCGGTAGAGTTATTTATCGACGTTGCAAAACAAGAAGTTATTAAGAAAATAATATATGGGTTGTGTGAAGATCAGGATAGTTACTTAGTTAGCTAAATTAATGTGGAAAGCGGTGGAATTTATATGGCCAGGAAATTATAGAGTGAATTGAATAAGAATTTTGTATGGCACCTATGTTGTCTCTACTAGATAGAACAGATAATTTTGTGTTGTATAGCGACACATCATACAATGTATTAGGTAGTGTGTTTAGGCAGAACGACAGGGTCATTTCTTACGCATCGCATCAGTTAAACTTTTTATGAGAAAGGGTGTCCGACTCACGATTCAGAATAGAGGTATTAGTGGTTGCTCTGAGGATTTAGAGGTGTTATTTTTGGGTAGTAGTGTGAGATATAAAAAGACCGTAAGTGTCTAAAGTATATCCTCTCGCGGAGATTTTTAAGCATGTGTTTAGAGTAATAGTTGGAGTAGATCAAGGGTTGTGAATGCGAATCCTAAACGAATGTGGTTGCCGACGTCTTAAAAAAAAAAAATCGGAGGAGAAACTTTTCAGATGGAAAACCGTACAACTTTGTTGGATAGAATAAAGGAATAGTAGCTCCAAGATGAAGGTGTCAAATTTAAGATCGATACTGAAGGATAGTTGAAATTAGAAGGAAGAAACTAGGTTTCGCTAATACTAGGAATTGAAAATAAAGTTTTGCATAAAATTTATATATTGAATCAACTAGGAAGCACAAAATTATATATTGCCTTCGATATTACTATTTGTGGCAAGATATATTGATATATTTTTGGTAGGTCAAAGTTAGCACATTACACATCGAGCAGTATGTGAAGTTATGAAATCGTTTCAAGACACAATGTTTTTGTGTCAATTGTGTCGAACCGAGATTCACGATTTAGATCGAATTTTAAAAAGGGTTTGTAAGAACTTGTGGAACGCAATTAGAAATAAGTATGTCGTATCGTTTGCAGATCGATTGCCAAACTAAAAGGAAGTCCAAACATCGAAAGGCTTGCTTAGAGCACGAGAAGTTTTTGATAATATCATACGAGGAGTCCGCATTGAGCAAATTATGGGTAAGTTAAAAAAATAATTTAAGAATAAGGTAATGTTAGGTGGGATTTCAACTGAGGACTCATATTGTGACTAAGTCGTACAAACATTTGTGTGGGCAGAGGTTTTGTGCATATACTTGGTTTATAACATTGATAATCATTGGAATATCGGTATCGCGTTATCAAGGTATATGTGGTGGAAAGATGATTCTTTTCTCATGTATATATTTGATAGTTAGAGGTTTTAAGATTAAGCTAGATGTTATTAATATTAGGTTCAGTTTTTAAAACTAAAGCATATTGTAAGTTCATGACTCATAATCATATGGAATGTTTTGAACCCCTCAGCGAATGGACGCCTATGGTCTGACTAGGATAAGTTCCTAAACTCATATGATTATGGCAAGTTCCTGGATTTCCAAGGTGTGGTAAGTTTGATGAAATATATTGGGTATAAAACGGTTATAGTATAGGAAGCATTGATGACGTTGAAAAGATGGTTTTGAGGTAGCCTTACCTCTATAGTTAGAGCGTATTCGTTATGTTTTTCATGTTTTGGTGAGATGATCGAACAAGCTCGACTGCAATCATATGACCAAGTACGAACCGTTATGGTTGTGCTACTAGGAAATTTTTATCCAGGTAGTCGACTAGAAAGATCATGTGTATAGGAATGAGTTAAAACTTTTTGTGAAGGTGATATGGAGGAACCACAGCGTCGAAGATGCTACGTGGGAACTCGAAACTGAAATGATGAAGAATTACCATGAGTTATTTGTTTAGTCTGTGTCTTCAATTCTGGGGATTAAATCTTTTTAAGGAGGGAAGAATGTGACGATTTGATTGCTTGAGTTGTAATTCTGGGGACATAATCCTTGTAAAAAGGAAATGATGTAACAATCTAAGATATTATGTATAATTTAAAATATTTATTAAATTAAACAAATATTTTATTAATGAAGTTGTTGTTTTGTAATTTAAAGTATTTCTTAAATTAAATAAGTATTCTATTGATGTGGTTATTATTAGTAAATATTTATGAATTAAATTTATTAGATAATATTTTAAATTTATAATTTAGAGAGTTGTAATATAACATGAGATGTTATATGGTTGTTTTAATTTAATAATTTAATATTATTAGAAAATAATTATGAATTAAATTTATTAGATAATATTCTAAATTTATAATTTAGAGAGTTGTAATATAACATGAGATGTTATATGGTTGTTTTTTAATTTAATAATTTAAAATGGTATGTTAAATTATTAAACTAAATTATCGTGAGATTATAATTTTATGATATTTATTTAAGTGAAAAATTTATTTAAAATATAGTATGTGTAAATAATTTATTTGATTAATGTTGAATATAGAAATCCAAATAAATAATATGTGATTATAAATTATAAACTAAATTGTTTACTAAAATAAATTAAAGGAGTTTAATTTAGTTTTGCCAATCAATGCTTAAATATTAAGTCTTTAAATTTTAAAGAGTTTTGCCAAACAAAGCTTTATAGCTTTTGGATTTTTAATTTTTAATTTATAAATAATATAAATAAAATAAATTAAATAATAAATAAAATATAATTATAATATATACGTTTAGAGTGTAACGGATGTTATAATAACTTTACGTATTAAGATTATATCAGTTTTCTTTTACATATTAGTTACCCTATATTGACACTAAGAGGAGGAAAGAAGAAAAGTTCAGAGAATTGCGAGTTTTAGTGAGAAAACTGTAGAGAATTGAGAGAGAGATTGTGAGAATTGTCAAGCAACTTCAGTGTTTAGCAAGAATTAACAAGCCAATTAAAGGTATTTTCTTTAACCTTGATATTATATATATGTGCATGTTTTACGACATAAAATTTCTAAGTCCTGTGAATCCAATTTGTCTTGAATGGTTGTTATGAATTGAATTATTGTATCTATATGTATTTGTGGTGTTAGAACTAGTATTTAGTCAAGAATTATTATGCTAATTTCGTTTAAAAGGAAGAAAACTAATTATAGTGTGTGTGTATACATATGGTTTGTGAAAGTACAAAACTCAATGGTCAATTTGTATGATAATCTATAAATTGATGCTTGATTATGTTAGTTCATTAAGAAATGAGCATAACGTAATTGGAATGAAGTTATTTGGCCAAGTATAGAGATTACAGTGATGATTTTTCTAAGAGATATCAAAAATGTAGTTTTATATGAAAAATATGAATTTTGAGAAATTAAAATAGTTTTAGGTGGTGTTAAATTGTTCTAATTTGTTGTAAATGTTAGAAAACTTATTTATGATAGTTGTATACTTATTTTACGTGTTAATTTCACTGTTTGGTGGGTGAAATTTGTGTTTGTTGGGCTAAAGTCTGGCTCTTATTCATCACCGCTCTCGCCTCTGTCATTCTTATTGCTGTAACTGCTACAAGGTGCAAGTTAAAATCAGTGCAAAAATTGCTACGGTCCCAAAGCTTAGGTATGGCGCAATTGCAGTAATACCCCACAATCCCGAGACAAATTAGGTCTTCATTGCTCTCGCAAACTTTGTAACACCACTATAGCTTTGTTTAAGGTCATGTTAAGGAGTTAAACATGTAACATGGAGGTTAAAATAGAATTGTGTCGTGTCATTGATGATTTCATCTTTGAAAATGATTAGTAAGTAATGAACATGGCATATTAAACTTAGTGAGCATGATGATTAGTAAACAGGTGTTGTGAAGGTTAACACTTGAAATTCTTGATATTTGTATAGTAACATAAGACTTGTGCTAAAATGATAAGTTTAGCAAGAAATGTACATGTTATGGTGTGTTAACATATCTAATAGGTATTGTGGTTCTAAACCTATGTGTAGGATATTGGAGTACGTGAGTTGCAATTATATAGCTTACACAAGAGGCAAGTTCCCTAACCTTTGCTACTTTATTATTCAGCAAGGTTACTTTTCACTTTTACGTTATACTTATGCAAATTCTCTAACTCTAACCTCTTGTTTAACGATTTATTGTCATGCGAATTCTTTAACCCTCATTTATTGTTGAGCAAGTTAGTTAATATTTATTTCTTTATTCCAAATGAGATTACTTTGGTTATTCAAAGTCTGTAATGTTGTTGTAAGAAATGTGTTTATTCAGCTACTAATAACTATTGTTTGATCTCCGTTCTTCAATGTCATTGTACTATCTTACATTATTGTACCAAACTCTAAGTTGCCTAGCGATTCTTTACCAATTCAACTAATCCTTAGTTGATGAATGTTCTAAACTCTAAATTACCCTTGAAGTCAACCCAAACCAAACTTCCGTTGGTTTGCTTATGTACTCACACAATTTTGAAACCATGTTGTCGATGATAACATTTGTTCAATTTAGAAACTGTTAATACTCTAGCTTTTATTGATTCATCGATATACCTTGTTTATGAAGATATTATATTCAAACTCTTGAATAGTTATTGGTCTCTGTCTGATTCAACTAGTACTTGGTTGATGAGCATTCTAAAGATCTAGAATTCCTTTGAAGTTAATTCCCAACCAAATCTCCTTTGGTTCGGAAACCTGATAATCGAAGCTGAGATGAACAACCCTATATCAAGGGATTATTTTAGAACTACGCAATATCGTTAAAATGTTTGCGCAATACATAGTACAAAGGGCAGATCACCTGGTGTACGGGATGATGGTCCATATAGTCGTTTAGACTATTAAAGGTTATAGTATAAACACCTGTTAACCTAGGACATAGATGATGATTATAGTCTTTTAGACTGTTAAAGGTTAAAGTAGAAATACTTGAAAACCTAGAGTATAGTTCGTGGTCTTGTGACCCTCAGTGTAATCTTTGATGTTGATATCTATTGTTAATTTAACAATCATTATTCCTTTGAACTCATAGTTTTTGAATTAAAGTTTATTGTTCCGGTAAGAATACTTTACCATTGAAAACACAGTGAATTATCATTCATAAACCGTTATTGTATATTATCCTTCTTGTGGGCAATTATTTGCTCACTCTTGCACAAATCAATGCAGATGAAGTTAAGAATTTGAAGAGTTTTCTACAAACAAGGGCAAGGACAAAGTGCTTGATTAGATGAAAAAGTGTAATTTGTCTTCTATTTATGAAGCTTATGTAATAGATTTAATTATGATTATGTTTTAATTTTTCCGTAGATGATTGTAATAAAGGTTAGATGATCTGGGATTTAATTTAGATTATGTAACCCTTTAATAGGAGATTGATTGTTTAAACTTTTGAGTTTAATTATATCTTTTGTATATGGTTAGTTTGTTATGATTTAATTGGACAGTGAACACAAAATTTGTGGGATTGAAGTGCCCGAATTTGGGGGTGTCACAAGTTTGTATCAAAGATTTAGGTTATGAACCTTAGGTGGGGAAACCTTAGGCTATAACCTTCTAGGAGATCGAAAACATAGAGGTGATAAACTCTTATCGAGTTCTGAGGAATGAATGAAGGAAATTCATTGAAGATAAAATGATAAAAGACTTTATGTGCTTATGTGTTAATGACTTATGTGCTCGTGAGTACTTAGGAGTAGCGAATATTATACATATCAAGTTGTAGCAGTTATTAAAAACTTTGTTGTCAGAATGATTGATGAACGATGATAAGGATTGGGAGCCTGAGAAGTTCGTATAGTCTGAGTATGGTTGGTATTGGAAAGCGTGCGAGAGCTGAAGACGTCAAACGAATAGATCGTGTTGAAGACAAGTTGAAGAAGGCCAAACGAATGATGGAAGAACGCAATGAAGCTGTACAACGTGGACTATTCTTGTAGATTGCAAGGAAAACATTAAGATTATATAAATCACGATGAAAATTAATAAAATGTAAATCCTAACTTTTGACTTAAATAGTGGGATGTGATGAAGTAATCCTAGATTTTATTATTTTGGGATAAATGATATAAATAGCAGTGAGGCTATTTTGTTATGTGTAGTATAATAAATGAATAAAGTATTATCATTGTTTATTAAGATATATTATGTGTTATCTATAAGTGGTTAAGATAAGTTTGAAAATGTTAATGTGTGGATGAACGATGATCTAATAGTTCAAGTTTTAAACAATAAGATGCCGCCTAGAAGAAGACAACAACGTCAACAGTGCCCCAAGGAAAATGCATACAATAGGGAAGCTAATGCAAATCCAGTGCCACAATTGGTGAATTTGCTGGTGGGAGCACTGATAAATCAACTGAATTTCTGGCTGTATAATCAAATCTTGATGTTCTAACCAAATCCGTTTACTACAGGGTTGGAAAGAACGATTGATGTAGACGGGGAAGGTAATACGTTGGCATACAATCAAGAGTAGAGGGGAAAAAAGAGTGAAGATAATAAGGTGGGTGATAGTCATACCGGTAACGCTCGGAAAAGAAAGTGGGACAATAATATTAACGCTGAAAATCAGCAAAGGAAGGAAAAGAAGAAAGTGGAGGTGTGTAGCAACTGTCGAAAGAAACATGTAGGTGTTTGTTTGAGGGGAAAAAGGGTGTGCTTTAATTGTGGATCGAAGGATATCATTGCACCAAAATGTTCAAGACCGAGGAAGAGAGCCTGCTTCACGTGTGGATCAAGGAGCACTTGGCTCAAGGTTGCCCAAAGAAAGCGGTAGGAAAAGCAAGTGGAAGCAAAGGGGGCAGTGGCAAACTGGTTATTGTAGAGTCAACTCCGCTGATTCGACCAACTGAACAATCATCCAACATGAAGATCCAAAATGCAATGCAAGGTATGGTTTCGACCAGTTATCTATACGGATGCGTGTTATTTAATTTATCCGCCACTTGTTAATTTATGCTTGATGAATTTATTTAGAAACTAGATTCGCTTCAGGAAGAGTTAGATTATTCCCTAAAAATTAGAAAGTGTGAATAGTGATTTCTTTTAAGTTGATGTGTTGAATTGCCGTGTTGGTATTAAGGGCCACGTAATGGATTTATTTTTGATTTGATTTATAAAAATCTAAAGTGGTTAAACCATGTGGTGATAAGTTATTGTCAAAGAAACTGCTTAAACCTTAAGACTCTGAGGAAATCAAAGGTAGTATTTTATTCTTTTAGTTGCAAGACATTTGTGCGGTAGAGTTATTTATCTATGTTGCAAAACAAGAAGTTATTAAGAAAATAATATGTGGGTTGTGTGAAGATACAGATAGTTACTTAGTTAGCTAAATTGACGAGGAAAGCGGTGGAATTTATATGGCCAGGAAATTATAGAGTGAATTGAAGAAGAATTTAGTATGGCACCTATGTTGTCTCTACCAGATAGAATAGAAAAGTTTGTGTTGTATAGCGACACATCATACACTGTATTAGGAAGTGTGTTTAGGCAGAACGACAAGGTCATTTCTTATGCATCGCATCAGTTAAAATTTTTATGAGAAAGAGTTTCCGACTCACGATTCAGAATAGAGGTAATAGTGGTTGCTCTGAGGATTTAGAGGTGTTATTTTTGGGTAGTAGTGTGAGATATAAAAAGACCATAAGTGTCTAAAGTATATCCTCTCACAGAGATATTTAAGCATGTGTTTAGAGTAATAGTTGGAGTAGATCAAGGGTTGTGAATGTGAAATCCTAAATGAATGTGGTTGCCGACGTCTTAAAAAAAGAAAGGAAGAGTAGCTCTAAGATGAAGGTGTCAAATTTAACATCGATACTAAAGGATAGTTGAAATTAGAAGGAAGAAACTAGGTTTCGTTAATACCAGGAATTGAAAATGATGTTTTGCATAAAATTTATATATTGAATCAACTAGGAAGCACAAAATTATATATTGCCTTCGATACTATTATTTGTGGCAAGATATATTGATATATTTTTGGTATGAGAAAGTTAATATATTACATATCGAGCAGTGTGTGAAGTTATGAAATCGTTTCAAGACACAATGTTTCTGTGTCAATTGTGTCGAACTGAGATTCACGATTTAAATTAAATTTTATAAAGGGTTTAGAAGAATGTGTGGAACGCAATTAGAAATAAGTATGTCGTATCGTTTGCAAATCGATTGCCAAACTAAAAGGAAGTCCAAACATCGGAAGGCGTGCTTAGAGCACGAGAAGTTTTCGATAATATCATATGAGGAATCCGCATTGAGCAAATTATGGGTAAGTTAAAAAAATAATTTAAGAATAAGGTAATGTTAGGTGGGATTTCAACTGAGGACTCATATGGTGATTAAGTCGTACAAACATTTGTGTGGGCAGAGGTTTTGTGAATATACTTGGTTTATCACATTGATAATCATTGGAATATTAGTATCGCGCTATCAAGGTATATGTGGTGGAAATGTGATTCTTTTCTCATGTATATATTTGATAGTTAGAGGTTTTTAAGATTAAGCTAGATGTTATTAAGATTAGGTTAAGTTTTTAAAACTAAAACATATGGTAAGTTTGTGACTCATAATCATTCGCTGAGGGGTTCATTTTTTGAACCCCTTAGCGAATGGACGCCTATGGTCTGACTAGGATAAATTCCTAAACTCATATGATTATGGCAAGTTCCTGGATTTCCAAGGTGTGGTAAGTTTGATGAAATATATTGGGTATAAAACGGTTATAGTATAGGAAGCATTGATGACGTTGAAAAGATGGTTTTGAGGTAGCCTTACCTCTATAGTTAGAGCGTATTCGTTATGTTTTTCATTTTTTGGTGAGATGATCGAACAAGCTCGACTGCAATCATATAACCAAGTACGAACCATTATGGTTGTGCTACTAGGAAATTTTTATCCAGGTAGTCGACTAGAAAGATCATGTGTATAGGAATGAGTTAAAATCTTTTGTGAAGGTGATATGGAGGAACCACATCGTCGAAGATGCTATGTGGGAACTCGAAACTGAAATGATGAACAATTACCATGAGTTATTTGTTTAGTCTGTGACTTTGATTCTGGGGACAAAATCTTTTTAAGGAGGGAAGAATGTGACGATTTGATTGTTTGAGTTGTAATTCTGGGGACATAATCCTTGTAAGAAGGAAATGATGTAACAATCCAAGATTTTATGTGTAATTTAAAATATTTATTAAATTAAATAAATATTTTATTAATGAAGTTGTTGTTTTGTAATTTAAAGTATTTCTTAAATTAAATAAGTATTCTATTGATGTGGTTATTATTAGTAAATATTTATGAATTAAATTTATTAGATAATATTCTAAATTTATAATTTAAAGAGTTGTAATATAACATGAGATGTTATATGGTTGTTTTTTAATTTAATAATTTAATATTAATAGTAAATATTTATGAATTAAATTTATTAGATAATATTCTAAATTTATAATTTAGAGAGTTGTAATATAACATGAGATGTTATATGGTTGTTTTAATTTAATAATTTAAAATAGTATGTTAAATTATTAAACTAAATTATAAAGTGAGATTATAATTTTATGATATTTATTTAAGTGGAAAATTTATTTAAAATATAGTATATTTAAATAATTTATTTGATTAATGTTGAATATGGAAATTCAAATAAATAATATGTGATTATAAATTATAAACTAAATTGTTTATTAAAATAAATTAAAGGAGTTTAATATAGTTTTGCCAATCAAGGCTTAAATATTAAGTCTTTAAATTTTAAAGAGTTTTGCCAAATAAAGCTTTATAGCTTTTGGATTTTTAATTTTGAATTTGTAAATAATATAAATAAAGTGTAACGGATGTTATAATAAGTTTATGTATTAAGATTATATCAGTTTTCTTTTACGTATTAGTTACCCTATATTGACACTAAGAGGAGGAAAGAAGAAAAGTTCAGAGAATTGAGAGTTTCAGGGAGAAAATTGCAGAGAATTGAGAGAGAGATTGTGAGAATTGTCAAGCAACTTCAGTGTTTAGCAAGAATTAACAAGCCAATTGAAGATATTTTATTTAACCTTGATATTATATATATGTGTATGTTTTACGGCATAAAATTTCTAAGTCCTGTGAATCCAATTTGTCTTGAATGATTGTTATGAATTGAATTATTGTATCTATATGTATTTGTGGTGTTAGAACTAGTATTTAGTCAAGAATTATTATGCTAATTTTGTTTAAAAGGAAGAAAACTAATTATAGTGTGTGTGTATAAATATGGTTTGTGAAAGTACAAAACTCGATGGTCAATTTATATGATAATCTATAAATTGAAGCTTGATTATGTTAGTTCATTAAGAAATGAGCATAACGTACTTGGAATGAAGTGATTTGGCCAAGTATAGAGATTACAATGATGATTTTTCTAAGAGATATCAAAAATGGAGTTTTATATGAAAAATATGAATTTTGAGAAATTAAACTAGTTTTAGTTGGTGTTAAATTGTTCTAATTGGTTGTAAATGTTAGCAAACATGTTTATGATAGTTGTATACTTATTTTACGTGTTAATTTCACTGTTTGGTGGGTGAAATTTGTGTTTGTTGGGCTAAAGTCGGCTACTATTCATCAGCCGTCTCTGTCTCTGTCTGGCTCATGCACCGGCAGTAACCGATCCTGTCAAGGCAAAAAGCGGAGCAAATAGTACCGTCCCCGGAGCTTGTGTATATATGCATTTGTGCTGCAATACCCCGGCCCCGAGACAAGGAGATCTCGGGCCGCTATTGCAGACTTTGTAACACCACTATAGCTTGGTTTAAGGTTGTGTTAAGGAGTTAAACATGTAACATGGAGGTTAAAATAGAACTGTGTCGTGTCATTGATGATTTCAACTTTGAAAATGATTAGTAAGTAATGAACGTGGCATATTAAACTTGGTGAGCATGATGATTAGTAAACAGGTGTTGTGAAGGTTAACACTTGAAATTCTTGATATTTGTATAGTAACATAAGACTTGTGCTAAAATGATAAGTTTAGCAAGAAATGTACATGTTATGGTGTGTTAGCATATCTAATAGGTATTGTGGTTCTAAACCTATGTGTAAGATATTGGAGTACGTGAGTTGCAATTGTATAGCTTACGCAAGAGGCAAGTTCTCTAACCTTTTTTACTTTATTATTCAGCAAGGTTACTTTTCACTTTTACGTTATACTTATGCAAATTCTCTAACTCTAACCTCTTTTTTAACGATTTATTGTCATGCAAATTCTTTAACCCTCATTTATTGTTGAGCAAGTTAGTTAATATTTATTTCTTTATTCCAAACGAGATTACTTTGGTTATTCAAAGTCTGTAATGTTGTTGTAAGAAATGTGTTTATTCAGCTACTAATAACTGTTGTTTGATCTCCGTTCTTCAATGTCATTGTACTATCTTACATTATTGTACCAAACTCTAAGTTGCCTAGCGATTCTTTACCAACTCAACTAATCCTTAGTTGATGAATGTTCTAAACTCTAAATTACCCTTGAAGTCAACCCAAACCAAACTCATTTGGTTTGCTTATGTACTCACACAATTTTGAAAGCATGTTGTCGATGATAACATTTGTTCAATTTAACAACTATTAATACTCTAGCTTTTATTGATTCATCGATATACCTTGTTCATGAAGATATTATATTCAAACTCTTGAATAGTTATTGGTCTCTGTCTGATTCAACTAGTACTTGGTTGATGAGCATTCTAAAGATCTTGAATTCCTTTGAAGTTAATTCCCAACCAAATCTCCTTTGGTTCGGAAACCTGATAATCTAAGCTGAGATGAACAACCCTATA
The DNA here is from genome assembly GCA_020205615.1 of Panax quinquefolius. Lineage (NCBI taxonomy): Eukaryota > Viridiplantae > Streptophyta > Magnoliopsida > Apiales > Araliaceae > Panax > Panax quinquefolius. The sequence continues at coordinate 80,172,016 of CM035171.1, read as the reverse complement.
TCTGGGGATTATTTTAGAACTACACAATATCGTTAAAATGTTTGCGCAATACACAAAGACAAAGGGTCGATCACCGGTGTACGGATGATGGTCCATATAATCGCTAGATCGTTAAAGGTTACTGAGAGAAACACCGCTAACTTAGGACATAGATGATGATTATAGTCTTTTAGACTGTTAAAGGTTAAAGTAGAAATACTTGAAAACCTAGAGTATAGTTCGTGGTCTTGTGACCCTCAGTGTATTCTTTGATGTGGATATCTATTGTTAATTTAACGTTCATTATTCCTTTGAACTCATAGTTGTTGAATTAAAGTTTATTGTTCCGGTAAGAATACTTTACCATTGAAAACTCAGTGAATTATCATTCATAAACCGTTATTGTATATTATCCTTCTTGTGGGAAATTGTTTGCTCTCTCTTGCACAAAACAATGCAGATGAAGTTAAGAAGTTTGAAGAGTTTTCTACATGCAATGGCAAGGACAAAGTGATTGATTAGACGACAACGTGTAATTTATCTTCTATTTATGAAGCTTATGTAATAGATTTAATTACGATTATGTTTTAATTTTTTCGTTGATGATTGTAATAAAAGTTAGATGACCTGGGATTTAATTTAGATTATGTAACCCTTTAATGGGAGATTGATTGTTTAAACTTTTGAGTTTAATTATATCTTTTGTAATGGGTAGTTAGTTATGATTTAATTGACAATTGAACACCAAATCAGGATCAAGTGCCCGGATTTGGGGGTGTCACGCTTTCTAGGAAAGAGGGGCTTTCGATAAGGATTTATCCTTCATCATGCGTAATTGGGTGACCAAACCCCTTTCCTAGACAAAACTTCCTTAGACATCGCTAATAATGCTATCTAATAATATTATTCAAATAATATAAATTATTGATCCGATAAAGGTAACATCAGGCAAAGGACAATTATTGAAACAACAATAATATAAAATATCAACGATCAATTATTGAATCAATAAAATAAAATATTGAACAGTAATTACTATAACAATTATTGAGTAGTGTCTTCTTACGTAAGAATCACTAATTCAAAATATTGTGCAATACCGTGCGCACTCACATGCAACCTCGCCAGACATCAGATTTTAACCAATTTGCTATTCTAAAAGTGTTAATCAGAATAATTACGCCAATTATTTATAAAAACTCTAACTTGTCATTTTCTTCATCCGACCGTTTTCCTTTAGTAGAATATCCTTGAAATTTGTGCTTCATCTAGTATCGTTTCACAAGGATATTTTCTACACATTCTTGTTAAATTTTAAGCTTTTCATGCCGGAGTACTGTTCATGAGTAGTATTCATTTTTATAGTACTATTCATGGGGTACTATTCACAAAGTACTATTCACGAGTACTATTCACAAAGTACTATTCACAAAGTACTATTCACGGGGTACTATTCCCGAAGTACTATATCAACGTCGGGATTTTTAGTTGTCCCTTTTCGTTACTTGTTCTTTGGTGTTCTCATTTTAGGTGAGATTTGTTTGAAAAAATAAATGAAAAAGGTCCGACATGTATAATGTCGATGATGGACTGTTAAGAGTCGCCAGTTGGTTTTTAAAATGGTTGTACCAACACAATCGAGAAAAGGTTTGCACATCGACCTAGTGATGTGACACTTTGTTTAAAACGAATTCTGTGAAACCGAGATTCATTAGGGTCTGGGACTTGATTATGCGGAGGGAAGGTGTTAGGCACTTCTCGACATCCGTGTTACCACTAAGACCACCACTTTTCAAGAAACTATCTAAATATGTGTATATGGGTCAATGTGTGTTATTTGAAAGTAATGCGAGGCCTCGTCAAGACCTATATACACAGTGGTTCAATTTATGTAAAATTCGCTTTTACCAAGATATGGCAGTGATGTTTTATAAAAGAGGTTTTTTAAACCCTGATGCTCAATAATAATTGAGACATTTTACACTCCCATTTTATTAAGTGTTCGGCTTGATTATTTTTATTTTCGAGATGTGAATCATCTATAAGAAAATAATGTACAAAATAATGCCGACTTCCTCGTGGGTATGAAAACCATCTGAGGAAATTCAAACACCGCAGATAAATTTACAAGCTGCTTACAGCTGAAAAGGTCCATCACAGGAACCAAATCTAGATCCAATAGATTGAATTTGTGATCACATGATTCCTAGGCTCACATGATGCTGTAATTTGTATAAAAGCAGTAAGCAAGTATATATATAAAAGCTGTAAATATATATATACATACATGATCACCAACCACGAAGCACCTCAATGGGGGATTAGAAATGTAAATAGAGCTGTAAAAGATATCAACCACCAAGGAGGAAACTCCATGCAGGATAAAACGTAAATAAAGCTGTTACAGCGATCAACCGCCACGAAATAAACTCCAAGCGGGACGAAATATATATATATATATATATATATATATATATATATATAAACATGAGTGTGCGAGGAGGATCATCTTCTCGTGGTCATGGCCGTTCATCTGGCCCAGTCAGCCAATCAAAAGGAATTGTTGTTCCTCATCTAGTTACTCAAACTACCTACAATAAATTCCAGGTGCTTGGTACAGTCCCCAAGCCCTACTCCTCAGTTCTCACTAGTCAACCCAAACCTTTTGATATTTTCGCTAATCAAATAAGGGCAACCTCATCAAAATCCAGTCACCCAACTTCGGAGTATCATGCTGTTTATGATCAGCATTTATTCCATATTGAGTTACCAATGAAACCCAAGAACGAACCAGTTAATTTAGCTACCCAGTATTTTCCTACTGGATGGCATTTCCTCCCTCTTGCTCCTTATAAATCACTTGTGTATTATAGGGACATCCTTATTGAAATAGAGTCAGTCTTCATTAAACCAATTTATGCCAACGATGATAAGTCCAAACTCTTTTATCACTCGTTGTATATTAAACAGGTTCTCAATCTGTCCGATTGGGGTAGTCATCCTTCTGATCTTAAGTCACTTTCTAATCACATTAGCTCCTATTGCTATTATGATTATATTGAGGCTTGGCATAAAATCATGCTTCATCAAAATGAAGATCATAGTCATTCGTGGTTTTTCCAATTCGACCACAAGTTTAAAAGTCAATTCCCCAAATGGTTTATCCTTTGGTGGACAAGGTATGGTCTGTGCCATGAGATCTTCCCTAAACCTCTCTTAGCACAATTAGAGCATTTTTGTACTCACAGTAATTATCATTCCAAATATGAGGAAATTCTAGTCTTCCTTATATTTTGTAGTAAATACAAAATCCCTTGGATTCTTAAATGGCAATATGTCATTCTAGCTACTCAAGAAGTCACATTATTTCAATCTCCATCGTCCATAGGTATTAGGACAGCTCAGATAATTATTTCGCCTATTTCTCATGTCTCTCGTCGTTTTTCATCAAATGGTGGGATAAGTTCGGGGTTGATAGAATAGTTGGCCAAGTTCAGAAAGAATTTTTTCCTTCTCCTTTATTAACTCCTCTAGTTACCACGGCCCTTGCCGAAGCATCTTCTAGTAAAACAGTTACTAAAACAACTGAAAAATTCAAGGAAAAATCAGTTGTTCCTCCAGACCCTATTGAAGTTACTAATATTTCTAGTTACTCTAACTCTCAGTTAAGGCGTCTTGCAGACGCCATTCATATGAGACTTGATCAGTTACATGAAGAATCAGACAAAGCTTCTTCTCAGTACAGAGGAGATAATTCTAGTCAAAATCTTGACGACGAAGATGATTGGGATCCTTATGGCACTATCCATCTTCAGGATGCTCAAGATCCCTTTTCTTGAGTCCCATAGTAATCAATCAAGGTGTGTTGATGATATCAGCCGCCATCATGTCCACAAAGACCGCCTCCCAAACTTTAGTCATCGATCTTCTGAGTATCCACCGAAAGCGAAGAATCGGGCCGTATATCCGCCCCACTACGCATTAGTCAAAAGAGACGTCTACTTTTCCACCAAAAGCAGATTCTTTTTCTTTTACTTTACTTTAGTAAATGTAATATGTTTTTTACTCCTTGGTAGGTTAAGTGTCTCCATCATATTTAGTAAATTTGACCTTAAGTCTGGATTCTGACAAGTTGCTATTCATCCCGATGATAGGTACAAAACAGCATTTACCACTCCGTTCGGACACTACGAATGGAATGTTCAGTCATTTGGACTCAAGAATGCACCCAGTGAATTTCAGAATATTCCTAATAATATTTTGAATCCTTTCAGTCACTTTATTATTGTTTACATCGATGATATCCTTGTATTCTCCAAGACTATTGAAGAGCATATTAAACATTTGAATTCGTTCTTCAAAACGGTTAAAACCAATGGTCTTGTTCTTTCTCCTTCCAAATGTAGCATGTTTCTGACTAAAGTCAGGTTTCTCGGGTTAATCCTCTATCATGGACTCACGCGGCCAATTGACAGAGCTATTCAATTCGTCGACCGATTCCCAGATAAGATTACCGATAAAACTCAGCTACAGAGATTTCTTGGCTCGCTTAATTATATTGGCAAGTTTTACAAGAATCTCAGGAAGATTTGTAAGCCTCTCTTTCAGCGCTTACAAAGTAATCCACCTCAATGGACTGACATTCACACTTCTGTCGTCCTACAAGTTAAAAAAATATGTTAAGGTATTGCCCTGCCTTGGCATTTCAAATGATTTAGCATTCAAAATAGTTGAAACTGATGCCTCTGACATTGGATTCGGTGGCATACTCAAACAAAAGTTAACTCCTACTTCTGATGAACAGATTTTTCGTTTCCATTCTGGCGCATGGAACCAGAATGGAAACGAAATACAGTACTATTAAAAAATAGATTTTGTCATTAGTTTTATGTATTAAAAAATTTCAGAGAGATTTATTGAATCAGAAATTTCTGGTTAGAATAGATTGCAAGTTAAAAAAATTTATTCTTGAAAAAGACGTTGAGAACGTCGCCTCTAAGCATTCATTCGCTAGATGGCAAGCAATTTTAAGTATTTTCGATTTTGATATTGAATATATTAAAGGTAGTAACAATTCAGTTCCTGATTTTCTCACCCGTGAGTTCTTAAACACAGGTACTATTATAAAGAATATATATATATATATATATATATATATATATATATATATATATATATATATATACGATAAACGCATATAATGTAAAATCCAGGCTCATCGAACAGAGTTTGACAATAATTCATATATATATATATATATAGATGCAAATATATATATAAAAGCAAGTAAACGCTCCGGATGTAAAATCCAGGCTCATCGAACAAAGTCTGACAATAGTTAATATATATAAGTATATATATATATATATATTAAAACATTAAACGCTCCAGACCGAAGTCTAGGCTCATCGAACAAAGTTCGACACATATTTCATATATATAATTATATATATATATATAAGCAAATAAACGCTGCAGATTGAAGTCTAGGCTCAATCGAGGCATAACTCGATAATGTTAGTCCATATATATAAATATATATGTATATAAAAACTAAAATTAAACCACGGACCGAAGTCCGGGAAAATAGACGCAACACGACTCTCAACGTGAAGAAGGGTGTGTGCAAAGATGAGGAGAAAGGCTTTAAATTGTGTGAGAAGGTTTACAGTGGGCAGCCAAAGAAGACTTCTATATCTTAAAAGTGGATGAAACTCGGCTCCCGCCAGTACAAGAGTAGCTATATGTGAGCTCACAAGTGTTTAAAATAAGAAAGCACTCAGTATATTGCAAGTACAGAGCAAATTTGACAAGGCTTCCTCGCCATTTCTCTTCTTAAAATGGCCACCCCAAGCCCTCTATTTATAGAGGGGGGAGCCGTAGGTGTACCTGAGGCCAGCCGCAGGTGTACCTGAGGCCAGCCGCAGGTGTACCTAAGGCTTCCCATGTTTCGTGGGTCACGTTGTCTCGCAGTACGTGCACGGAGGCACTGCAATGTCCGCTCAAATTTTCAGAATTGCAATCCGGGCATCCGACTGAGGTATGTATGACCTATTTCGGACCGTCGTTGTTGAGAGTTATACAATGGCATGGGATTAGAGGTTGTACAAAGTCAGGAAGATGGGACAGTGCCCTCCGATCTTCAAGCCTCAAATTCTATCCGTTACCCTACATAATAGTCACTCGGGATTGGTTTTCCTTGATTCTTGTAGGACATTTTTATGTTGAAATCTTGAGACGGTGTGATGTGGCTTCAAAGTGGCAAGATGATGACTTTTCCCTTCACCGGAGTTATCGCCGATTTGGGCTGATAAAAAAGACGTTGCTCAGGGTTATTGCTGAGATTGGGCTGCTGCAAATGTTGAAGGTCCTCAGTGTCATCTCTGAGGTGCGCCTGTATTCCTGGTGTTATCTCCAAATCTGGTACTGAGTGCCTCGGTGTGAGCGCCGAGGTTGAAGCTGATTGCATTTGAAGCAAGCATTTCTGGGGTTATCTCCAGAACTGCAACTGCCTTCCTTGGGGTTATCGCCAAGGTTAGAATTGTTATTTTCGGTGTGTGTTCCGGGGTTGAGACTGAACTTCTGGTAGTATCCGTACTTGACGTAAACTGTCTTCCAGGGTTATCTCTTGAAAGACGAATCTGCCCTCCTGCAATGTCAGTGACAGGTGTGCATAAAATTTTGAGTGTCTACAGATGCCCCTCTTTATCATACTCATACAATGCAATGCATGGGTAGGATAAAGAATCTTAGACACTGGAAATGCAACATGATGTAAATGTATGATGCATGTGTGCGGGGTTGTTGCCCCACATGTTGGAGATGATTGCCAGCTCCATATTGCTTTTACTGTGGATTGGCAATGATGACTAGATTGGATGTGTGATCCAAATCTTCTAGGATGTTGACGTTGGGGCTATCACCAAGGTCCTTAATCCTTGATACATACTTGATTCCGAAGAAATGCCTCTTATGTGTAAGAGATCTGTGGGGATACAACTTTGACTATTTTGAGGATGTGTATAACATATTCCATCATCGATCCTCTTTGATGATGTTGACCTTTCCTAGTTTGTATCACCAGGATATGTCAAGGTTCTGCTGGATTTACTGCCAATAACATATGTTGTCAAGGCTGCCTGACCTTCGTTGATGTGTACTTCACCGACGTGTGAATCAACGGATGAAAACCCTGTGGGGGTGGACTGTCAAGGCTGCTTGACCTTCGCTGACGTGTGAATCAACGGATGAAAACCCTGTGGGGTAGATTGTCAAGGCTGCTTGACCTTCGTTGATATGTGTGAATCAACGGATGATGTTTTGTGGGGCAGATTGTCAAGGATGCTTGACCTTCGTTGATATATGTGTCAACGGAACATTGCATTGTGACCCCTGTCGGGGATCCACTGGGGACTATGAATACCGATGGACGAAATCATCGAATATCTTTCGATGAATCGATGGGTTTACTTGCCATCGACTGAAATAATGTCAAGGTTACTTGACCTTCATTGATACGTACACTAATGGATGACAACGTGTGGTGACCCCCGTCGAGGAATGCGTTGTAACCCCCGCCTGGGTACGCATGGTACCTTCGGGTTATAACCCTAAATTGGCGGTATTAGACCTTCGTTAGGTATTGTCGAGCGTGACTTGCAACATCTGAGATAATTGTCATAGTATACCCCATACTTGGGTGAATACCAATGAGTGACGTGCAGACCCAAGGTTCAATTTGAGAGGACCAGGATTATAAGTTATTCTGCTCAATCGCGTAGCATTTTTATTCCCGATTTAACTTTTTCAGTCTGTGAGAACTCCTTTGCAACTCGAACTGGACCGAGCCGGAGGGGTGGGGCCCATATAGGGGTGCCATATGTACACCTGCTCCAGCCGCAGATGGACCTACGGTCAACCGTAGATGTTATAATCCTGCAGGTTACTTTCATAAGTCATTTTCAAGTTGTGTCGCGAAGAAAATCTGAGAGCTCTTCTTCAGATCTGCTGAGTTCGGGTGACTTTCTATAAATTTTGTCACCGTACAAGTGTTCTACACTATCCTGGTAACGTGTGCATGTATTGTTTCCAATTTTTATCCGTTGGAAAATGACTTATCACATGAAATGCATCTAAACACATAGTAGTGATTATGTATGCTAAAATGACTAGATAAAAAATATTCAACATAGTAAATGTTAGTATTAAACAATGCTGAACATAATGATGTGAAAAATTTTAACTTTTGAGACAGTCAAATTGGCACCTTTCTCTGCTATTTCTTATCCTATTTGAGGTTAACCTTATGTATTGATATTTTTGATTTTTAATGCATATATTATGTATATGACTTTGGGGCATGTGTGCTACTGAATGGACACCTAGTCATGCCTATGTGCATGTGGATAGTCCGATTTACAAAGGGGACTATGGAAAAAATTTCCAAAATGTAGGCATTTAATTAATCATGCATTTTTAACTCTACTGTAGATGTATGTTAAAATAATACATGCATGTATGTAGTCATAAAATGCATTTTGAAAAGCTCTAGGATAGAAAATACCACACCCTTTCTGAGGTGATTTAGAGACTTGTTGTCCAGATATTATAGATCCGGATCAGCCGAGTAGTTCCCGCAGGACCACTTCTGGTGTACGGAGGAGGGCTTCTGAAGTGCCTCATCCCTGTTCTGTTAGACAACCTCCTTGGTTGGTGGAGGCGGTGATACGTCCAGTCCAGGCTGATGTGCCGGATGTTGAGGACGAGGAGGAGGATGTTCCATTTGCGGACGTCGCTCCTGCTGCATATGTTCTCTGTAGGGAGCTCCCTTACATTCAGGTGGCAAACCCAGAGCTTCTGGGTGATTTGAGTAAACATCCCTCGATGTATTTTCACGCTAACGAGGTATGATGTTAGATCTTGATCTTCCTTCTTTCCTATTGATGAGGATTAAAGGGTTTTGATGTTGATCTGCATTTCATACAGGTTCCTGGCTTTACACAGCCTCAGGGGAATTGGTTTAACATACACTCCATATATCAGGCTCTTCATCCTGACTATAGAGCGGTTGTGCATGAATGGGGATTTGGAGCATTCTTTTCCATCCTTCCCCTTTGTTGTCCCTAGGGTTACCTCAGGGCATTGTCTGAGCGATGGTTTTATCAAACTCTGTCACTCCATATGTTGGACTGTGAGGTGATGATGACGCTGATGGATTGGCGGTTTATCATAGGTATGGAGTTTGGAGGGGCACCAGTGCCTTGCATGGCGGATATTACCCCTTCTTCGCCGCCCCGATCCTTGCTAGAGTTCCCGTGGAGGCGCTCGAGGCGGGGTGGATGCATGCGGGTGTCCTTTAAGCGTAGATGCTATGGGTGGGCTATTGAGCGAGCCCATGCCAAATGATGTCAGAGTCAGGGATTGCATTCTTCGATGATTGTTCCTGATGATCATTAGAGGCTGCTTCATAGCAGATAACTCTTCTATGGTGTCGTTCGCTTTGATCAGCGCCATGCGTAATGTGGATCGTATTGGAGAGTATGATTGGGGTTCCTACACCTTTGCCTATTTCTTCAGGGGCATGTGTATGCGCTCGCGGGGTTTGACTGAGGCTTGACTAGGATTCTACCCATTTCTGCTGGTGAATATTTCTCTTATCATTTCCCATTTATAGGTTAAGAGTGTTTACTGACCGCAGATGTTTTGCCATTGTGTTGGCAGTTTTGGGCCTATGAGAGGCTCCCATGCTTGTGTCCTGTGAGTGTGTTAGGTTTAGATACCTATCCACGAGGACGGCGATGGCATCATTCCATACTGGCGGAGGTCCCTGTAGCTAAGGGTTTCACTCATTGTCGCCTGCAGCTGGAGTTGTTGACAACTGATATTATCACATGGATTCCCTATTCTGGTTAACATTTGGCCATCGGTTTTGAGGATGGGTACCTGACTGGTGTCGAGTATATGATTTCCACCTAAGAGTTCCTCTCTTTACAGATAGAGGATGGGAGCTCTATTTAGGAGAGCGTGCTATTAGGAGCACCACATGGGAGATTCGTATGCTTTACTTGCCTCCTGCCAAGCGTCATTGGCCTGTATCGCAGTCACCCATCACTGATATCTCATTGTTGGGGGTTGACGGCTTTGCACTGTCAGAGGGTCCCTGCACTCAGGAGATATTCCAGCGCTGGTGGTTCCCTCATACTATTGGAGCCCATTCCCGTGCCACTCAGTTCATGGGGGATATGGTTCTAGGATTCGTGATGATGACGGATTGGATAGCTTGTGTCTGAGATCCGACTCATGTGACACAGATTGACAGTTTGACCCAACGACTAGACCAGGCACATTTCTTTATCTGGCATTTGGGCAGAGATCCGGCAGAGACAGATTCGTTTGATCCTTCCAGCTCAGGCGCTGGCCCCTCAAATGACCCATTTGGTTTTGCCGGTGCAGATCCTCCTTTGTATAGGCCTAACATCCCTCTAGATAGAGATCCAGTGACTCAGGAGGAGTTACATCAGGTGGAAAAGATTGATGATGTAGACATTGACACCATTGTCTTCTTCTGATGTGTATTCTCGTTATCTCTTTTGATAGGCCTCTGTTAGCTATTGGGTGGATGTGCCCCATTCTCGCTATATCTTTTGATAGACCTCTCAGTAGTAGTAGGGGCGATGTGCCCCATTTCCTCTGTATTTGTAGTCATCAGAGATGATGTATTAGATGTTGATATACTTAGGAATGTATGCACAGTTTTTCATTCCCTATATCATATTGCCATCTATTATCTGCAATGCATGTATCATGTTATGCATATGTATGTATGTCCAGAGATATTCAGCATTGACGCCTGGATGGTCTTATGACACGACCCGTATAGATGTCTTCTTCGACAGTTAGCCATATTGATCATTCCCCACCATCATTGGTGGCATCTGGTATGCGATCATGGTATGATAGCATGTCACCATCAGACAGGGTGACCGTAGATCATTTGTTGCAGCATACTATGACCTTGTTGATGTTTCAGGTTCCCACAAGATTCGTGGATGGCATGCTGGAGCACTGGGTATCAGAGAGGCAGGTTTTCTGATTTGGGACCTAGGAGTTGACTCCCATTCTGGAGGAGTATGCACGGTTGACAATGCTGCCGCTGGATAGACCTTGCGTGTATATGGCTTTAGGGGACATGAGTCGATGGTTTATGACCCTCACTGGATTGAGGCGTAGGGTGGTGCAGGATGAGATTACATCTGGCCACGTTATATCCCAGCATTTCTGTTTGACATATTTGGCTCTGAGGATAGTTATACATGACATTCTGGGGATTTCACCAAACCGGAGGATCATTGGCATCTAGCCAGGGTGGATGTACTGCTACTATGCGTACTGTTGTATGTTTATATGCCACGGTACATGGATGAGATAGATATTGGAGTCATCATGATAGTGAGAGCTCTCAGGGAGGGTCGTACGATCATACCAATGATTATAGTAGAGACTCTGAGGTCAGCTACATACTGTTGTACTTATCTGACAGGAGTATTTATGGGCAGCTCGGTCATGCTATACGTGTGGTTTGTGTCACACTTGAGACCAATTGGCACTTTTAGACGGTATGGGTATTGTTTCACCCATGATATAGCCATTTCATACTCCTTTCATCCATCGGAGTGCATGGACGCTATGTCTTAGTCTATGTTCTTGGCGGATATCAAAGATCCATTTAGCATATTGTCGTGTTCGGGGTTCAGCTCACCTTACAGCTTTATTACTTATGCTCCGGGCATGGATTATCTCCCTCTGGTTGGTTTGAGGGACATGACTACCTACCACCCCCTGACCGTGATTTCGCAGTTTGACCAGTTCCAGGATTTTCATTCTTTCGAGGGGGCGTTAGGATAGCGTTTAGCTTCTCGCTATCTTTCAGCAGAGGACCGATCCCGTGTATATGCTTATTGGGATCAGCGTGAGATAGCTACTTTTTTTTTTAGTCATCCAGGTTGTTCCGTAGAGTATTCTGCATGGATGGAGACAGAGATTTCATTGGCTACGGCAGTATCCACAGTACCGCATAGTGATTCAGTTGATGGAGAGCCCATGGAGGACATTGATTCCCATTTCAAGGAGGAGCTAGTTGCCAGGTTGCCAGCATCTCCTTTAGATTTTCCCAGTGCTATTACTGTTGTGATTTAGCATTCAACACAGTACTTTGAGTAGAGTCTTCTTCTGATGACCTTCGAGAGAGACCAGGCTAGAGCCTTGACTGCCCTTGATGGGAGAGACGCATCTATGTTAGAGAGAGATGAGGCATTAGCCCGCAGAGATGTCGTTGTCGCTGAACGGGAAGAGGCCAGATCAGCCAGAGATGCAGTGATAGTTGAGAGGGATAGTGCCATATCTGCCCGGGATATAGCCGTCATAGATAGTACTGCAGTGAGGTCCCTTACCACTGGCATGATTGCAGAGATGAGCGCTTACATTGTTGAGAATTTGGTTACCATGCAGATGGCTGCAGATCTGTTGGGCCGTGTGGATACACTCGTACAGGAGACCACAGCTTCGCCTCCTTCCTCTGAGAGGGATGCCATGTTGGGCTTGTTAGCTCGCATATACCCTGACATGTAGATGTGATGATATTTTTCTACACAGACTAGCATATCCATTTTCTTATGTACAGTTTACATTGTGTATATCAAACAACATTATATATATAGAAGGGAAATATATTTTTAATCACTTCCCTTTTAGATATGCTCTGATACTTGCTTGATATTTTGCCTGCTTCTTCAGGGCTTGTGATCTTGATGTATTCTGAATTCCTCCTTGATGGATGGACATTGAGTTGTATATAAACAGTTCAGAATGGATCATTGATCTGTGTGTATCCTTACCATCTTTGGTGTCTTGGAACTAGTTTCTGTATGGAAATGTGGAGAGGAGGGTGGCTTTCCTCTCTGAGATTGATCGCACCACAGATGGTTGCCAGAACCCCTATTCAGGAGGAGCCTAGTTAATTCCATCTCTTATGGATTGGTGTTGCTCTTCTAGGTACAACAACAACTTAGATGGTCGCCGAATCTCCTATTTGGGAGGAGTTCAGGTAATTCCATCCCTTTGGTCTGAAGCCAAATGAAATGTAGTGGATTGAAGTTTGAACCCAAAGATCTGGTTGACAAGTTTTTGTGTTTTGGTAGGGGTGAGACCAACCATGATTGGTACGCCACGTACTCTATTGAAGAGGAGATCAGGTCTGTGTAGTTCAAACCTGGTGTAAGAGGTTCAATGTTGTATGGTAGAAAAGGGTGTAGGAATGTTTTTATTGTTTTTGTTTTTGTAACGAGAAGGGGGTAGAAATGTTTTTGTTGTTTTTGTTTTATAGCGACCAGGCCATATGAAATGGTTGCCTACGTACTCCTATTGAAGAGGAGATCAGGTCGGTGTAGTTTGCCCCTCAAGGTGAGTTGAAAAGCTTGATCCCATGTGCAGGTCAGGCTGCGGGGAGGAGAAAGTTTGATCCTAAGTTGAGGATAAACTGCAGGTACGAGAAGTTTAATCCCATGTATGGGTATTCAAACTGCAAACGCGAGAGGTTCAATCCGTAGTAGGATGACCTAACTTGTATGAGCGCAGTGAAGCCAGGCTGCTGGCTTGCAAAGTATGTTTCCCTGAGGGACAAAGTGTGGAAAAGCGTTGTATATGGTAACGAGTTAAATAACCGGAATGACTGGTGATCTGATGATCTAACACCAGGATGTTTGCTTGATGGAAACTTCAGACATAGTATTGTTTCACGGTGTCCGAGTTGATGAGTTGTGGAAATTCATCGCCGTCCATTTCTTGCAATCTGAGAGCGCCGAAGTCAATACTTCCTTGACAACAAATTGGCCTTCCTAGTTAGGAGCGAATTTTCCCTTAGATTGATCTTGGTTGTCAATGATCTTCTTCAAAACTAAGTCATGTTGTTTAAACTACCGTAGCCAGACTTTTCTGTTATAGGATCTGGCGATCCCTTGTTGATATATTTGACCATGGAAAATAGTCGCGGTTCGCCTTTCGTCTATTAGTGACAATTAGTGATACCTGTCTTGTACCCATTGGTCTTCCTCCAGCTGAGCGTCTATCAACACTCTAAGGGATTCCATGTCAACTTCTATGGGGAGCTCTGCTTCCATCCTATAGGTTAATGAGTAGATGGTTGCCCCAGTGGAAGTGCGCATTGATGTTCTGTAGGCTAACAGAGTAAGAGGCAATAAGTCAGGACAATCTTTGTGGTTGGCAGACATCTTTTGCATAATCTTCTTGATATTTTTTTTAGCCGCTTCAACAGCACCATTCATCTTTGGATGGTAGATGACAGAGTTAAGATGTTTGATGTGGAATTTACTGCATAACTCCTCCATCATCTTGTTGTTGAGGTTTTTAGCATTATCTGATACAATCACCTCTGGTTGTCCATATCGACAAATAACATTGTTTCTAATAAAAGAAATGATGACTTCTTTGGTAACCCTGGGGAAGGAGGCTGCTTCTACCCACTTGGTGAAGTAGTCGATCATTGTGAAGATAAATCGATGTCCATTACTAGCTTTAGGCTCAACGGACCCAATAACGTCCATTCCCACATTGAGAAGGGCCAAGGTGAACTCATTTTATGGGGTTCCCGTGGAGGGGCGTGGATAGCATTCCCATGAATTTGGGACTGATAACATCTCTTAACATGGTCATTGTAGTCAGCTTTGAGAGAGAGCCAGTAATGTCCTGTCTTGAGGATCTTCTTAACAAGGAGGGGGGCCATTCATGTGTGGGCCACAGACTTCACCATGGATCTCATCCATAAGCCTTTGAGCTCGGTCTTTGTCTAAACATCTGAGGAGACCTTGTTCTGCATCTCTCTTATAGAGGGCATCTCCACTTAGGTAGAATTTCATAGCAAGTCGATGGATCCGCCTTTTCTCAGTCGGGCTCACCTCAGCGGGTGTAGATCCATCTCTTAGGTACTCCTTGATATGCTGATACCAAGGATGTTGGATGGGAGGTAGTTCATCCGATACTTCTCCAACGTAGTTCCCATAGGCTAGTGCCTTGTGCAGGGCAATTGTGACGCGTGGCAAGTGTCCCTTGTCAGGTATATGAATCAAGGAGGCCAAAGTTGCTAATGTGTCTATAAAGTCATCCCTATTACGAGGAATGTGCAGAAAGGAGATTTCTTTGAACTCCAAAACCATCTGTAAAACATGCCGATGGTAAGGCAACAAATGTAGCTCTTTGGTTTGATAGATTCCCATGGATTATCTGACCACTAACTCTGAATATCCAAAGATAGTTAACCGCCTGATGCCCATTGAACGGGCAAAGTTTTAGCCCCATGAGACAACCTTCATATTCAGTTGTGTTGATGGTGCTGATAAACTATAATTTGATGACAACGGGATACTGTTCCCCCGTGCCGGATACTAGAATTGCTCCAGCTCCAGAACCTTCCATATTAACAGCTCCATCGAAATACATCTTCCATGTTTAGCGTGCACCGTACTGATGGTGTTGCTAAATTGTCATTACCCTTTCATTGGGGAAGTATGTTTCCAAGGGTTTGAAGTCCCCTGAAGGTGCGGCGACAAGTAGATTCGCAATTCCTTGACCTTTGATGGACTTTTGAGTCACGTAGACGATGTCAAATTATTGTAGGATCAAATACCATCTGGACAGCCGACAATTTAACATGGGTTTATTGAACACGTACTTGAGAGGATCCATGCGAGATATGAGATGGGTTGTGTGACCATGGAGGTAATTTTATAATCTCATAGAAGCCCATGCTAAAGCGCAACAAGTCCTCTCAATCAGAGTGTACTTGTGTTCACTACTGCTGAATCTTTTGCTGAGGTAATAGATAGCTCGTTCTTGGCCTCTATCGTCTTTCTGTCTAAGCATGCAGCCTATGGCATTGTCACTTATGGACAGGTATATGAATAGGGGAACATCATCCCTGGGTGGTACCAAAACGAAGCTTTGACTAGCTGCTCTTTGATTGTAAGGAAGGCCTTATGGCACTCGTCGTTCTATTTCATGGAGGAGTTCTTCCTTAACAACTTGAAGATTGGCTCACGGGTTGTTATGAGTTGAGAGATGAACCTGCTAATGAAGTTGATTCTTCCAAAAAATCCCCGTATTTCCTTCTCAGTCTGAGGAATGGGCATTTCCGTGATAGCCTAGATTTTGGTAAGATCCAACTCAATCCCTTTGTAGCTGACTAGGAATCCTAGCAACTTGCCTGATTTAACGCCAAAGGCGCACTTGGCTGGATTCAACTTCAAGTTGTACTTTCACAACCTGTTGAATAGCTTCCTGAGATGGTCTAAGTGGTCTTCCTCCTTCTGGGACTTGACAATGATGTCATCCACGTAGATCTCTATCTCTTTATGCATTAAGTCATAGAAGAGAGCCATCATAGCTCGCTGATAGGTGGCTCCGGCATTGATGAGGTCGAACGACAACCGTCTATAGCAAAAAGTTCCCCAAGGCGTGATGAAAGCAGTTTTCTCATGATCTTCCTCAACAACCATGATCTGATGGTACCCCACAAAGCAATCAGCAAAGGAGTACATGCAGTATTGTCAATGAGAATGTGGATAAATGGCATGGGAAAGATATCTTTAAGGCAAGATTTGTTCAAGCCCCGGTAATCCACGCAAACTCGCACCTTTCCTTCAGGTTTAGGCACGGGAACAATATTGGATATCCATTTAGGATATGTGGACACCATGATGATGCCAGCTTAAAATTGTTTCACAATTTCTTCTTTCACATTTAAACTCCACTCAGGTTTTAATCGCCTAAGCTTCTGCTTGACTGGCTTGAATTCCTCTTTAATGGGAAGGTGATGAAGAACAATTCAGTGGACAAACCCACCATATCTTTATGAGACCATGAAAACACATCTTGGAATTGGGTTAGTAGTGTAACCATGTCATTCCTTTGGTTTGGGGTAAGGTCTGAACCCATCTGGATTAACTTAGGGTTTTCAAAGATTCCAAGATTGAAGGAAGTGGTTTGATCAAGGTTGGGTTTAGGTTTGTCTTTGACCCATTCTTGAATTTCTGGAGGCACCTCAATGTCCTCATGTATTTCTATCAAGGCTGAATTCATCTCTACATCAAAGGTACAATCCTTGTGGAGAAGAGGCAATTATGTCGTAAAGTATGCAGACACATCTAAATTGTGGTCTGAAACAAAATATGCTTTCACTTAGTATATATGAAATGTTTTGATCATACACAGTGTTAGCATATACTGACAAAATAAACTGATGGTACTATATAGAAAAGTAAGCAGTTATGATATCTACAGGGCAGAAAGATTTCCTGCCCGTTTTACCCTTGTCGACCAATATAAGGAGTCCTGCTCCAATTGGCAAGGGCAAAGTCCAGGTGGACTGCAGTGATGGAGGGGCTGTCATCATCCTCCTTATCCTGAATGATAACCATTATGTCAGGCCAATCATCGTCTGGGGTGTATCTATTTATATGTTCATCATGGACGATGATGCGTATGCTTGACATCATTCGGATGCCATCTTGCTTGATTCTCCATTCCTCCTTTTCCACTGCGGGATCTGGAACAAAGACTTCTTTCACCTTCACTGGTACTGGCTTGGGAAATAACATAGCCATTACATTGGTTGGCACCTTTATCGGAGGTTGTGCGGACTCAGAATTAGCAGGTGAATATAATCATCATGCGGCTGAAGCTGAAGGAATCTGCTGATGCTTATGAGGATTCCTATTACTAGCACTGGCAAAATAGCCTAGTCCAGCTGTCCGAATTTGACTATATACTTGAATGGGGTGCTTGATACCCTGGTGATCTTTACCCAGCCCTTGTCCCGACTGATGACCCAATGACATCATTTCTTGAGTAGCCGACATTACCTCGGCAAAAATCTTGGGTTTGAGAAATGGCGTTCCAATTGTATAGGGTATTGCTTACTTCCAAGGCATGAAAACTGACCGGTTTAACATCTGCATTAGCATTGATGAATGACATGTCCCCGTGTTGCAGACACTCTGGTTCAGCGTTGACCGTGACTAGGTTATTGTTGATAATGTATTTCAGTTGTTGATGAAGGGTGGAAGGGACTACCCCTGCCATATGAATCCATGGTCGTCCCAAGAACAGGTTGTATCCTGAATCTATCTTGAGAACGTGGAAAGATACACAGAATGTATGGGGACCAATTTCGATTGGTAGCTCAATTACTCCGACCGAATTTCGGCGGGCTTCATCATCTTCAATAATGTAGCGTATGGACAGATATTTAGAGATGAGCCTCCATCTATCAAGGCTCCAGCTAGCATGTATCCAGAGGACAAGACCGTAATGTGTAACGGCTTATAATGACCGGTCCCTTCGGGCGGTATATCATCATCAGTGAAGGATATCACATTATTGTTAAAAATGTGATCAACCAAGTGCTGAAATTTTTCTGTATCCACTGATGTCGGTAAGTAGGCTTCTTCCAAAACTTTTATTAAGATTTTCCTGTGATCCTTGGAAGTTAAAACCAAGTCCAGGATTGAAATTTGGTGTGGAGCTTCTCTTAAGCTTAAAACCACCTTGGCTTTGTTATGACCCATAGTGCAGAGGAATTTTTCAATCTTCTCCATGGGTATTTTCCCCTTTGATTTGATGGTAGACTTCATCACCTGTTGGGGAAGATACAGTGGATTCTCCTTCGACACTGTAGCAGTTATATGCGAGGTGGATCCTTCAACTTCTCCATAATTCCATGGAACTTTTTTCAAGCCGACAATAGGATATTGTGCTCTGCATGGTAAATTTATTAGCTCTGGAGCGGCCACTTTCAAAGGATTGTTGCTTCCTCTGAGTTGAATTGCTGGTATAGTGAGTGGTTTGCCAGTGTCATCGGCCTCAATGGATATAACTGCTACAAATCCCTTCCACTTAGTGGGACATGTATACTCACTCTCCCTCAGCACGGTATCATCATCTGCTAATTGCAGGACACCACTATCAATTAGATTCTGAATAAGGTGGCGGAGTGCCCAACATTCTTCTGTGCTGTGACCGCGAGAATGAGAGTGATATTGACATACTCCATCAGAATTGTACCGTCCTGAACGGGGACTTATTGGAGGTAAAAGGGAAGTTATCCTTCCTTCATTGATTAACATCTGAAGGATTTCCTCCATAGGTTGGCCCAGGTATTTAAATTCCCTTCTATTGGCAAAATCCCGACGGGCTTTGGCATTCGCTCTCTTTGTCACTTTGTCCTCCAGCATTTCATTTTCTGAAGGTGATGAGGGAATATTCATGACAAGAGGAAGGAGACTAGTATGCTCATGGCTGACTAACTGGCATGTAACTTGATGTTGATAAGTCACCAGTTCTACCAATTGCTCAATCTGCTTGCATAGAGCTTTCATTTTACGTTCCAGTGCGAACTGGAACTTGGCATAATCCCACTTGTCAACGCCATCTTTAAGGGTCTGGGAGGACTCGCCGTTGAGATTGGAACTATGTCCATTGCTCCAATTAATCATATTGACCTTTTCTTCTTTGTGTTGGGGAAGAGGATTTTCTTATATATGAGGCTGATTTAGTTTGGTGACCACGATCTCACCGTTGTTTATCAGGTCTTGGATCTTATGTTTTAAGGCCCAACGATCCTGAGTATCATGTCCAGGTGCCCCGGCATGATAAGCACATTTTCGAGCAGCATTGAAACCCCGTCCATTAGGGCTGGCCGGTGGAAGAAGATGCGTGATTTTCTTCTGCATTGTCAGAAGAGTGAGAATATTCTCGAGTGAGTCCCCTAAGGGTGTGAACACTCGAGGGCGTTTAACTTCTCCACCTTTTGGCATTAGAGGGTTTGAAGACTGTGCTTGAAAGGGAGTGTAATTTCTCCTCTGGATAGGCATGTTCTGATTGCCTTTTTGACCCTATAGTATCAGGGAAAAATCATCCTCTTTCTTTTTATGGACCCTCCGGGGGTTGTTTCCATAATTTTCGGATTGGATGTGCTCAGCGACAGCTTTAGGGGCAGCTAGGTCTTGAATTTTTCCTGACTTCAATCCCATCTCATCCATTTCCCCGTGTTTGACCATTTCAGAAAATGGTTTACACGATTCCGGCTAATACTCTTTCATAAAAATGAGCTTCTTGTATGTCTATGAAAGTCATGACCATTTCTGATTCTGCCATGGAAGGAATTACTTGAGCAGCCAGGCGCCTCCACCTTTGAGCATACTCTCTAAAAGACTCGTTAGACTGTTTCTTGACCTTGGTAATCTGATACTGGTCAGGAGCCATTTGAGACTAAAAGTTATATTGAGTGAGGAAGGCGTGTGCTAGCTCTTCCCAACTATGGATGTAATACCCGAGAATTTCCACATTATTAATAAATAAATATATTAATGGAAATGAATATTTATTTGAATTAAAATGATGTTTGCATGATGAGTTAACTCAATTATATTGAATAATTGAATAATTGAGAATATGTGGATATTGAGGTGAACTCGTTGAAGGCCTTGTGTGGCACGATGATGGGAAATATTAATGAATATATTAAATAACGAAAGAATTGTTAAGCAAACAATAAATTAATAATTAATTTTTTATTTTGTTATTAAAGAATTTCGGTTAGATAATAATAGTAATGTTAATCGGCGAAGAAATTATAAAATGAGCAATTAAGTAATATTAATTGTTAATTGTTGTTGTAGTATACTATTAGTTGTTAATTGATGTGTAGTATATTAATTATTTGATAATGAGGATTAATTAATTATTATTAATTGTCATATTATTTAATTGATAATGGTTATGGTGGAATATTGATTTCTTGGTAATTAATTAATAATAGGTGATTATTATATAGATAAGTAATGGTTATAATATCCACAAATATATTGATCAATGATTAATTGATATTAGTGATAATTAATTAAGGAAGTGCATGATTTAATTACTTCACATAAATGAGTAAGTTAGTAATATAATAATATTACATAAATCGTTATGTGCATATGAGCATATACAGCCATACTATATGGTGCAGTGTGACATCTATGTGGCTATATATATTAAGTCTTGTAAAACTATATTGTATGGGCATTGTGTTTAAATATATTGGGACTATATGTTATAAATACATTATCTATGTGACAATATGTTTGTGGGTAGGTATTAAAATAATATACCATGAAACTATTACAGTATACCAGTGTGACAAAATGTACATGGATTATATGTATATTACATTTCCATATTTCATCTACTACATTGAAACCTTAATTATTAAGTGTGACATTTAATTATACTATATGGTTGAGATGTGTGTTAAAAATATAACACAAGAATAAGAGTTGTGCATAAGTATAGTCTAAGTGTTGCTAGAATGTTGAGCAATTAGGTTGTCTCAATATGAGTGTCCCATTTGCTTCAAACTTCACTCACGTGTGATAGCAAAAAGGCTAGCCTATGTTCTTCATTTTCTTCCAACTCTCTAGCTCATGATCATGGGAGGAGTGGTGGCCACGATGAGATCTAACAACCAATTACCAACTCCTCCATAACCTTTATGCAATCCTAAAATCTCTTGGATTGAGTTCTTAGATAATGGCTTGGCATGGTCAAGAGATTTTCTGTAAGACCCCGAAATTTTTTAAACAAAAAGGAATTTCCTTTATTTATTATTTTGAAATAGTAAGGGTTGATTTGATTAATGTGGATAGTTAAGGGTTAAATATGCAAATATTTCAAAATAAGCAAGTGGTTATAAAATATTCATTATCGTCGGGGAATATTCGTTTGGTCGTGGAATATTAAATCGCTTCGGGGAATATTAAATGCGACCAGCCGCAACCATGTGTGGGCCCCATAACGGAAAGCGATTGGATGAAGAAAACGACAAATATAAGTTGTTTTTAAATAACGGCGTAGTTGTTGGAATACCCGGTGGTTAAAAAAAACACTAATACGCATTGTTGAGCAAGAAGCACCAGTATTGCACCAATTATTGATTCTTACGTGAAGAAGGCACTACTCAATAATGGTTACGATAATTACTTTATTGAAAGTATTTTATTGAGTTAATAATTGCTTTGCGTTGATATTTTATATTCATTGTTTCAATAATTGTCATTACACAAGATCTTTCATTATTGAAGCAATAATTCATATTATCCTGAATAATATTATTAGATAACATTATTGGCAATGTCTAGAAAGTTACATCTAAGGAGAGGTTTGGTCATCTAATCATTGCCAAGATGAAGAAATTCTTATTGAAAGCCCCTCTTTCTGAGAACCGCACTGGTTGTCAATATTGTGATTCTCGTAATATTATTTGTGAATAATTAATTATTGATTTATATGATGAGGAAAATATTGATTTTATGTGGATATAGATGGAGAAAATTTTTAAAATGACAATTGTTGAAAATTAATATTTTATCTTTTTCGATAAAATAATTCATTTAAATATATTATTTTAATAATATATTAATTCATGATATTTTTACAATGAATGTGGGATATATGAGTATATGAGGAGGAAGAGTATTTTTGTGGCATTAAATGTTTAACACATGTTTTGTGTGTTGGTGGACACAATTATTAATAGAAATTTGATTATAAATTGTGTAAAATCACCGTTTGTGGATTTCGGTCAATTTCTATTTGGAATTTGGAAAAACTTTCTTCTGCAAAGTTGTAGAGAATTGAATTTCCTATAAAAACTCGCAAGATTCAAATTTTCTGATGAAAGGGCTATTTATTATGAATTATTGAAGTTCCGAAGTTCCGAAATAATTAATTTTTGGGAGTTTTAGTTAATTATTTTGAGAAAAACGTTTTTTGCAACTAAGTTGGCCTCACATGTGATTCAAATGGGCTGAGATCAGTTGTCTAAGGTGGGCTAAAGAAAATGTGAAAAATATATTAATATTATATTCAATTTTCTGCTTTGGTGTTCTAAGCATTTTCCTATAAATAGGGTGCTTAGGTTAGAATTGAAAAACACACGAAACCCGAAGTTTCTCTATTTCTCTCTTGATATATTGAGCGTATTCTTGTGAGTATACTTTGAGTATTGTTAGGCGGTGCAAGTTCCTTCAAAGACTATACCCAGATTCCAAATTAGAAGTACTAATCTTTGAGGTAAGGGATATTATTTTTTTGTAATGATATTATTTCTTCAATATCATTATCTTTGAAATCGATCTGAAGTTTTATCAAATTTGGAACTTTTTCATGTCGGGGTTACTATTCATGAGTTACTATTCACGAGTTACTATTCATGAGTTACTATTCACGATTACTATTCACGAGTACTATTAATGAAGCGTGAAGATGTTTTTGTGGAATTTCTATCTTTTGGTGTCGAGTTACTATTCACGTATCGGCACTATTCATGTATACTCACACTATTCACGTGTCTACGGTACTATTCAATTTGAAAAATAAAATTTCTTCTTTTCGTCCAAAACATCTATTCGGATACTAGCTTTGATTGTATCCATGTTTTGATCATTCTTGAATTTTACACCACTATGATTATTTTGAGGTATTTTTTTGGGCGTGGATAAAACCAAGTACGAATCCTTAATCCTTAATCCTTGTCATTTTGTTTCACCGGATTCGTTTTTTTAAAAATATTTTCATCATCCTCGATCTTAAATGATGATATTATGGAATATCTTTGGCTTTTGTAGTGCAAAGATGAATGATTTCTTAAGAATATCTTTGGCACAGAGTGCAAAGATGAATGATTTCTGAAGAATATCTTTGGCTTGTAGTCTGAAAGATGAGCAGTGTTTAAATGAACATGACCAATCGATGAATATCTTTGGCTTCAGTAGTGCAAAGATGAATATTTGATTCCGGATGCATATTGATTGATGTTACGAGGATAAAATATTGATGATGGATTTATTAAATTCATAGATTATAGTAGATTTCATTCTCTACGTAACTCTTCTATGAATTATTATTTCACTGCGAATATTGATCTGAAACTTGTTGTCTATTGTATTCTATCGATTTTTCCTGTTGAAGACTAACGATAATTTGTTGTATATTATCTCAGTAAGACCCCGAAATTTTTAAATAAAAAGGAATTTCCTTTATTTATTATTTTGAAATAGTAAGGGTTGATTTGATTAATGTGGATAGTTAAGGGTTAAATATGCAAATATTTCAAATTAAGCAAGTGGTTATAAAATATTCATTATCGTCAGGGAATATTCGTTTGGTCGTGGAATATTCGTGATCGTCGGGAATATTAAATGCTGACGGCCTTTGACCATGTGTGGGCCCCATAACGGAAAGTGATTGGATGAAGAAAACGACAAATATAAGTTGTTTTTAAATAACTTGGCGTAGTTATTCACGATTATATCATTGTTGAATACCCTTGGTTAAAACACACTAATACGCGTTGTTGAACAAGATAGCACCAGTATTGCACCAATTATTGATTCTTATGTAAGAAGGCACTACTCAATAATGGTTACGATAATTCTTTATTGATGTTTGATTGAGTTAATAATTCTTTGCGTTGATATTTTATATTCTTTGTTGTTTTAATAATTGTCATTACACGGTATCTTTCATTATCGAAGCAATAATTCATATTATCTGAATAATATTATTAGATAACATTATTGGCAATGTCTAGAAAGTTCTGCTCAAGGAGAGGTTTGGTCACCTAATTGCGGCACCAAGAAGAAGAAATTCTTATTGAAAGCCCCTCTTTCTGAAACCGCCTGTTTGTCAATATTGTGATTACGTAATATTATTTGTGAATAATTAATTATTGATTTATATGATGAGGAAAATATTGATTTTATGTGGATATAGATGGAGAAAATTTTTAAAATGACAATTGTTGAAAATTAATATTTTATCTTTTTCTGATAAAATAATTCATTTAAATATATTATTTTAATAATATATTAACGGTGATATTTTACAATTAATGTGGGATATATGAGTATATGAGGAGGAAGAGTATTTTTGTGGCATTAAATGTTTAACACATATTTTGTGTGTTGGTGGACACAATTATTGACCGAAATTTGATTATAGCTTGTAAAATCGTCCGTTTGTGGATTTCGGTCAATTTCTGTTTGGAATTTGGAAAAACTTTCTTCTGCAAAGTTGTAGAGAATTAAATTTCCTATAAAAACTCATGAGAATCGAATTTTCTGATGAAAGGGCTATTTATTATGAATTATTGAAGTTAGAAGTTCAAATAATTGATTTTGGAAGTTTTAAATATTTATATTCACAAAACGTTTTTTGTGTTTGGTTAGCCTCATTAAACACATGCAAGTTGCTGAATTCAGATGGTTCTAGGTGCGTGAGAGAATTTGTAATATATATAATATTATTATATTAAATTTTCGCTTTGGTGTTCTAGCAATTTCCTATAAATAGGGTGCTTAGGTTAGAATTGAAATCACACCGTAATCAAGTTTTCTCTCTATATTATCGAAATATTCTTGTGAGTATTTTGAGTATACTTTGAGTATTGCTATACTGGTGCAAGTCCAAGTCATAGCCTATATCCTGTGTTTTAAATAAGAATCTTGATCTTTCGAGGTAAGGGATATTTTTTTTTTTTCGTAATGATATTATTTCTTCAATATCATTATGCTGAAATGTTGATCTGAAGTTTTTATCAAATTTGGAACTTTTTCATGTCGGGGTTACTATTCATGGGTTACTATTCATGGGTTACTATTCATGAGTTACTATTCACGAGTTACTATTCACGAGTTACTATTCACGAGTACTATTCATGAAACGTGAAGATGTTTTGTGGAATTTCTATCTTTTGGTGTCGGAGTTACTATTCACGTATATGGCACTATTCACGTATACAGCACTATTCACGAATACGACACTATTCAATTTAAAAATGAAAATTTTTCTTTTAAATCTAAAATATCTATTCTGGATACTAGCTTTGATTGTATCCATGTTTTGATCATTCTTGAATTTTACACCACTGCGATTATTTTTGAGGTATTTTTGGACGTGGATAAAACCAAGTACGAATCCTTAATCCTTAATCCTTGTCATTTTGTTTCACTGGATTCATTTCTTTAAAAATATTTTTCATCATCCTCGATTCTTAAATGATGATATTATTGAATATCATTGGCACAGTAGTCAAAAGATGAATGATTTCTTAAGAATATCTTTGGCTTCAGAGTGCAAAGATGAGCAGTGTTTAAATGAACATGACCAATCGATGAATATCTTTGGCTGTGAAGTGCAAAGATGAATATTTGATTCCGTATGTATATTGATTGATGTTACAGGGATAAAATATTGATGATGGATCGTTAAATTCATAGATTATAGTAGATTTCATTCTCTCACGTAACTCTTCTATGAATTATTATTTCAATGCGAATATTGATCCGAAACTTGTTGTCTATTGTATTCTATCGATTTTTCCCTCGTTGAAGACTAACGATAATTTGTTGTATATTATCTTAGTCATAATATTCTTTACTTGGGCTAGTTGAGCTCACCCTTTTCCTTGTTGTTCTATTTTTCTTCTCGGGAGGCGAGAATGTAGCGAGTACTAGTCGAGGTATGGAATGAAGGTTCTAGAGAGAGTTGTTTAGTAGTCCTTACCATTTTGTAAAATAATGAATCAATAATTATGATGGGGATTTATTTGCATGTGGATATTGTCTGAAAACAATATTATATTTAAACTCATTAAGATATATTGTCGTATTTCACACGACATTTGTATTATTGAAGTTGTAGTTTGCTTTTTGTACCATGTCTTTGGCGACTCGTAATGGGTGTTGTGTATACCTATTTTGGGGGCGCCACGGTTGGTATCGAGCTTAGGGATATGATCTCTGGCGAGATCGTGGAATAGAACTAGGAGGGAGAGACGAGTAAATCCTTCGCTAGTGTGTCCTACCTAAGCTTATTTGTTAGTTAGTCGATATATAGGATATTATGTGATATATTGATTTCCTTAATTAACCCTTATTTTATGACGATTTGAGAATGTCGTGAGAATATTAACAAAGATTAGAGTAAATGAGACCGTGGAGATGCCTCTTACTCACCAACGAGGAGAACGTGCAACAAAGTGGCAATGTTCCTCCCGTGAACAACACCACTTTGGAAAGCGATGATGAACGAGGGATGTTTAGAAGCTTTTTGCGCTCATGCAAAATCGGACGAGGAGACTCGTGTTCAAAATACGAGGAGAAATGATAGCAATTCACGGGTGGTCACAAATAAGCGGTTCAAAGAGTTGGGACCACCGTGCACTGGGAAAGCCGGATCCGATTAAAGGCGAGAGCGTGGTCAAACAAATTACCAAGATATTCGATGTCTTGGGATGCACGGAGGAACATAAAGTTCCATTCGCCACCTTTATGTTCCGTGGCGAAAGGCGGATTCTTCGGTGGGAATCAGAAGCGTACCCCATCCAAATTGCACTCGGCATGTCGTGGGAGACGTTTGAAATAGTTCAATGACAAGTACTTCCCCGAAAGTATTAAATCGTATGAAGGAAGTGGAGTTTATTAGACTAGAAGCGAGAATAACATGGCGGTGTCCCAAAGACAAGGCAAAGTTCATGGAGTTATCCAGTTTGCACCTCATTTGGTGGAAAATGAGGAACGATGACGCGGATGTTTCTTAGAGGTTTGAAACCCGACATACGTCGAAGATCTCATTTCTCATAAATTTTCTCTCTATTCGAGATGTTGTCAACGGGGCTCGGTTGTTAGAGCGAGATAACGAAAGTACGCTCAACCGAGGGACCATAACCGAGATCATACCGAAGATAGCGATCATCGTAATAACGATAACCAAATGGAGAAAGAAGAATACGAGACAAAGGCGGTAACCACTCTGGTGGTAATCGTGGCCATGAAAATAGAAGAAGAGAGTCGGGAGGAGATTTTAAAAAGAGGAGATTCAACAACGACCATGTGAAGACGCCGGCCAGTAACTAGTTTTAAGGGAGGAGAACGACCACCCATCATATATGCTACAAATGCGGAAAAGAGGGACATATCATCAAACCGCCTACAAATTCAAGGTATGCTTATAATTGTGACGCCCCCAAAATAGGTATACTCAACACCCATTCTGAGTCGCCAAATACATGGTACAAGAAGCAAACTACAACTTCAATAATACAAATGTCGTGTGAAATACGACAATATATATCGTGAATTTAAATATAATATTGTCTTCTAGACAATATCCACACGCAAATAAATCCCCATCATAATTATTGATACATTATTTTACAAAAATGGTGAGGACTACTAAACAACTCTCTCTAACCTTCATTCCATACCCCGACTAAGACTCGCTACATTCTCGCCTCCCGAGAAGAAAATGGAACAACAAGGAAAAGGGTGAGCTCAACTAGCCCAAGAAAGAATATTATGACTAAGATAATATACAACAAATTATCGTTAGTCTCCAACAGGAAAAATCGATAGAATACAATGACAACAAGTTTCGCATCAATATTCGCAATGAAATAATAATTCATAAAGAGTTACGTAGAGAATGAAATCTACTATAATCTATGAATTTAATAAATTCATCATCAATATTTTATCCCTCAGAACATCAATCAATATTCATCTCAAATCAAATATTCATCTTTGCACTACAGCCAAAGATATTCATCAATCGCATGTTCATCTCAACACTGCTCATCTTTGCACTAAAGGCCAAAGATATTCATCACCATTATGTTCATTTAAACACTGCTCATCTTTGCACTACAAAGCCAAAGATTTTCTTCAGAATCATTCATCTTTGCACTACAAAGATAATCATCGATCCATGTTCATTTAAACACCGCTCATCTTTGCACTACAAAGCCAAAGATATTCTTCAGAAATCATTCATCTTTGCACTACGTGCCAAAGATATTCAATAATATCATCATTTAAGACCGAGGATGATGAAAAATATTTTTTAAAGAACGAATCCAAAGGAAACAAAATGACAAGGATTAAGGATTAAGGATTCAGACTTTGTTTTATCCATGTCCAACAATACCTCAAAAATAATCATAGTGGTGTAAAATTCAAGAATGATCAAAACATGGATACAATCGTAGCTAGTATCCGTAATAGATATTTTGGACAAAAAGAAGAAATTTTATTTTTCGGTGAATAGTGCCGTATACGTGAATAGTGCCGTATACGTGAATAGTAACTCCGACACCAAAAGATAGAAATTCCACAAAAAAAAACATCTTCACGCTTCATGAATAGTACTCGTGAATAGTAACTCGTGAATAGTAACTCATGAATAGTAACTCGTGAATAGTAACTCATGAATAGTAACCCGATACGAAAAAGTTCAAATTTGATAAAAAGTTCCAACCAATATTTCAAAGATAATGATATTGAAGAAATAATATCATTTGAGAAGAAAATAACATCCCTTACCTCAAAGAATCAAGATTTCTAAGGAAAATGCTCAAGTGATGCTTAATGAAACTTGTATCGAATAAAGAACTCTCAAAGTATCTAAATACTCACAAAATACGCCAATAATATAGAGAGAAAAGAGAGAAAACTTTGTTTCGTGTGATTTTCAATTCTAACTTAGCCCTCTATTTATAGAAAATGTTAGCCCGTACCAAGCAGACTTGACCTCCACCGATGGCTTTACTCGCTACTATTTCCACCCACCACATTTGAAATAAAATTCAGCACATTTTTCACCAACCACAAGTGGGGCCCACTCAATTCTAGAATTTTCCACCAAAATCAATTATAACCCTACTTTCCCTAATCAAACACCTCTTAAAATTTATAACAAATCATTCGCTCATTTTAATCGGCTCAAAATTTGTGGACATATACTCAACTTATATATGTATAACATATCCAAAAATTACAACGATCCAACTATTTGATTAAATATTATAACTCACACAATAAAGCTATAATAACACCGATTTGATCTTTTAATACCTCCAATCCGACAAAATACAAATAAAACATCTCAAAGATTAATTCCTTCATTAATAACCACATAAATAAATCCATCATTTATATTCATATAAAATAAATATTTCCTTATCATATGAATCAATAATTAATTATTCACAAATAATATTACGTAATCACAATTATGACAACCAAAGCCGCTCCTCAGAAAGAGGGGGCTTTCCAATAAGGATCTCTCCTTATCGGGCGCCAAGCAATTAGGTGACCAAACCTCTCCTTAGATGTAACTTTCTAGACATTGCCAATAATGTTATCTAATAATATTATTCAAATAATATGAATTATTGATCCGATAATGGGAAATATCGTGTAGTGACAATTATCGAACAACAATAATATAAAATATCAACGCGAAAAGAATTATCAATCAATAAAATAAAATATTGAATAAGAATTCATCGTGAAAATTATTGAGTAGTGCCATCTTACGTAAGGATCAATAATTCAACAATACTGCAATACCGCAGTGCTATCGGCAACCACGCCAGACATCGTATTTTAACCAATTTGGGTATTCCAACAGCCTTAATCTGTAAATAACTACGCCAAGTTATTTATAACCACCTTTTTTTGTCGCTTTCCTCATCCAATCGCTTTCCGTTATGGGGCCCACATGGTCGCTACCGCAAATTTAATATTCCCCGACAAAGATTTAATATTCCACGACCAAACGAATATTCCCCAACAAAATGAATATTTTATAACCACTTGCTTATTTTGAAATATTTGCGATTTAACCCTTAACTATCCACATTAATCAAATCAACCCTTACTATTTCAAAATAATAAATAAAGGAAATTCCTTTTATTTAAAAATTTTGGTCTTTACAACCTCCCTCCTTATGAAATTTCGTCCTCGAAATTGACGACGCACTGTGTGTTTTGAAAAGGTGAGGATACCTCGCTTTCATTTTCGCTTCCAATTCCCGTGTCATTTCTCTATAAGCATGATTCCTCCACAAAACTTTAACTTGTGGTATGACCTTTCGCTAGTAGGACATGCTCCTTCCTATCCAAAATCATGACAGTACCTCCTCATACGTTAAGTCTTCGGCTATCTCTTCCGGTTCTAACTCTATAACGTGGTTCGGGTCTTTCACATATTTACGAAGTACCGATATGTGAAACACATTATGAACACGAGACATACTTGGAGGTAACGCAAATCTATAGACTACATTTCCTACTCGATCAAGAATTTGAAATGGACCAATAAATCGTGGATTTGAGCTTTCCTCTCTTCCCAAATCTTGTAACTCCCTTCCATGGAGCAACTCGTAATAATACATGATCCCCTACACTAAATTCCACGTCCTTTCGATGAAGATCCGCATAACTCTTTTGTCGATCTTGTGCCATTTGTATACGTTGTCGAATCATTTGGATCTTTTCGGTAGTCATATACGTACTTAACTCTGGGTCCCAACAATGTTGCTTCACCCACCTCGTCCCAACATATCGAGAACGACATTTTTGTCCCATATAATGCTTCTCAATGGAACCATGCCTATATTTGTTTAATAACTATTGTTGTATGAGAATTTCACCAATGGCAAGTACTTATCCCAACTTCCTTTGAAATCTAGGACACGAGTTTTAATATATCTTCAAGAGTTTGAGTAGTTCTTTCCGATTGCCCATCCGCTTGAGGATGGTATGCCAAAATCAATCGAAATTCGCGCCCATAGCTTTTCTACAAACTAACCCAAAATCATGAAGTGAATCTTGGGTCACGATCTAAAACTATGGATACCGGCATGCCATGCAATCTCACAATCTCATTTACGCATATACGAGAAAGACGCTCAAGGAAATAAGTTTCTCGTATCGGTAAGAAATGAGTAGACTTGGTTAATCTTTCAACAATAACCCAAATCGCATCTATGCCTTGAGAAACCGTAGGAAGACCCGTAATCGAAATCCATGGTAATGTGTTCCGACTTCCATTCCTAATCTCAAGTGGTTGCAACGGACCCTTAGGTACTAGATGCTCGCCTTTACACGCCGACAAGTTAAACACATCGAGATAAACTTTGCAATCTCTCTCTTCATATTGTTCCACCAAAATGTATGTCAATATCACGATACATTTTAGTACTTCCGTGATGGATTGCAAATGGCGTATTGTGTGCCTCCATCATAATCTTGTACTTCAAATCGTAGTCGTTAGGAACACAAAGTCTAGAGTGGACTCAAGTATTCCTTCTTCATCAATTCTCGCCTTAGGAATAGCTCCTTCTTGTACTTTCTTCTTCATACGCATCAACTCCGGCCTGGTGGCTTGAGCAACCTTAACTTTTCTATTAAAGTTGGCTCTATCGCGATATACTTGACATCATCGCACTCGCTCCCCGCATATGATCTTTCTACTCAACGCGTCGCCTACTACGCTCGCTTTTTCCAAGATGGTATGGTTAGAATATGTGCCGAAATGAGTCGCCTCTTGAGCTCTTGGAAAATCTTCTCGCATTCCTCGCTCCATACTCAATTTTGTATCTTTTCGAGTCACTAAGTTAACGGAGTAGCGATTCTAGAAAATCCTTCCACGAATCTCCGATAATAACCAACTAAGCCTAGAAAGCTACGTATTTCGATTACTGTCTTAGGTTGCTCTCAACTGTGACTCATATCCCAACCTTGGATAACACGTTACAATGACACCTATCAGTTTACTATCGCACGAATATGACGTCCCCTACAGAGAGTCTGGCTTAGGTGAATTCCACAAAGGAAGTCACAAGATAAAGGCTCAGGTACCAAATTCTATAGTTGAATTTTTAACTCCTGAAGTTCAATAGGAGCCATTTGATATGAGATTTTAGAAATGAGTTTTGTACCGGGTTCAAAGTCGATACAAAATTTAATATCAGGCTTTGGGAGTAAGCCAAGAAATTCTTCAGAAAATACGTCAGAAAAAATCAATAACAACAAGAATATTATTCAAATCTGACGTGTCTTTATTCAAATCCATAACATGGACTAAGAAAACTTGACATCCGTAATAAACAAATGACTTCATGGCTTGATATGAAAATGTTTGATTACAATGGTTTGATTTCTTGAATTCAATAACAAAGTTGCTTAGGAATATGAAAACTAACAACCTTACAAAAGCAATCAATTTGGCATGATGAGTAGTTAACCTTAAAATCACATCAAAAGCAAATATCTCTATAGAAATAAGGTTAACAGGTAATGTGATAGTGCCAACCTGAATCAAACAAGATTTCTAAACAACAGATGTAATGAAAGTTTCTCCTAACGGATTCTCCATAAATTGGTCAAAGTCTAATTTCTCCGTAGTCAAGTTCAAACGCTGAGCGCAAAGCAAGAGAGATAAAAGAATGGGTAGAACCCAGATCTAGTAAGGTATATACTTCGCAAGAATTTATAATTAACTAACCTGCTAACTTCGTTCGGGTTCCTTGCATTTTTTTTTTGACCGGCCACGACAAACGCCTTTCCAAGAACCGCTGACTTTGACTTTTCTCGGACATCCTTTTGAGTCACCATTCACGCTGGATCGGGTTTCGATATCGCATAACTTTCTCGAAGATATATCCTTCTTTTCCACAATTATAGCATACCTTGGAAGGCTTTGAACAGCTTTGACCTTATATGTCCCTCCTCTCCACATCTCAGTAGATCTAACCGGCGATCGTTCTCTTCCCTAGAATTTGTTGATGGTGCTTGATGTTGTTCGCCGACGCCTTCCCCGCCATCGTTAAATCTTCTCTTTTAGATTGACATCTCTTTCCATAATATCAACGCTCGTCAAATGCAACTTTTACCCAAACATCACTCATTCTCACTGCTCGATTATTTCTTCTTTCACTTCGATTCCACTTTATCATCTTATACTCGCCAAAGAGTGCTTCGCTCAAGCATCACATATCGGGTAACACAAGCTTGAATCATTGCATCCTTTTTGCTCCACGACCGCCTCGCAATTCTTTAGCCTTCGCTTCTTCTAACTCATGAATACGATTTTGCAATTCTATATTTCGATCATAAAAGACCTCTAATAAACTCTCTTCGTACCTCTTCTTCCTCTTCTTCCTCACTCTCACCGTTACCTCTCGCGATTATTATCTCGTGCAACTATCAATTCTTCACTCACCACATGGATATCTCTAATTCCTTCTTCGCCGACATCACATTATCCTCGGTTGGCGATTAGAGGTGTCTCCACGATCTCATTCACTCCATTGTTAACGCTCTCAAGACCATTCTAAAAAACTATCATAAAACAAGGGTTAATTAAATAAATTAACAAATCACATAATACCCCTATAATACGACCAACCAACAAATAAGCTTAGGTAGAACACACTAGCGAAGGATTTACTCGCCTCTCCCTCCTAGTTCTATTCCCCGATCTCCGCCAGAGATCATATCCCTAAGCTCGATATTAACCGTGACGCCCCCAAAATAGGTATACTCAACACCCATTCCGAGTCGCCAAATACATGGTACAAGAAGCAAACTACAACTTCAATAATACAAATGTCGTGTGAAATACGACAATATATACTTGTGAGTTTAAATATAATATTGTCTTCTAGACAATATCCACACGCAAATAAATCCCCATCATAATTATTGATACATTATTTTACAAAAATGGTGAGGACTACTAAACAACTCTCTAGAACCTTCATTCCATACCCCTCGACTAGTACTTCGCTACATTCTCGCCTCCCGAGAAGAAAAATGGAACAACAAGGAAAAGGGTGAGCTCAACTAGCCCAAGAAGAATATTATGACTAAGATAATATACAACAAATTATCGTTAGTCTTCAACAGGAAAAATCGATAGAATACAATGAGATAACAAGTTTCGCATCAATATGCAATGAAATAATAATTCATGAAGAGTTACGTAGAGAATGAAATCTACTATAATCTATGAATTTAATAAATCCATCATCAATATTTTATCCTCGTAACATCAATCAATATTCATCTCAAATCAAATATTCATCTTTGCACTACAAAAGCCAAGATATTCATCATCGGTCATGTTCATCTCAACACTGCTCATCTTTTGCACTAAAGGCCAAAGATATTCATCATCGGTCATGTTCATTTAAACACTGCTCATCTTTGCACTACAAGGCCAAAGATTTTCTTCAAAATCATTCATCTTTTTACTACGTGCCAAAGATAATCATCGATCACCATGTTCATTTAAACACCGCTCATCTTTGCACTAACAGCCAAAGATATTCTTCAGAAATCATTCATCTTTTGCACTACAGCCCAAAGATATTCAATAATATCATCATTTAAGACCGAGGATGATGAAAATATTTTTAAAGAACGAATCCAGTGAAACAAAATGACAAGGATTAAGGATTAAGGATTCGTACTTTGTTTTATCCATGTCCAACAATACCTCAAAAATAATCATAGTGGTGTAAAATTCAAGAATGATCAAAACATGGATACAATCAGAGCTAGTATCCAGAATAGATATTTTGGACAAAAAAGAAGAAATTTATTTTTTGGTGAATAGTCACGAATATCGTGAATAGTGCTTGAATAAGGCAGATACGAATAGTAACTCGACACCAAAAGATAGAAATTCCACAAAAAACATCTTCACGCTTCATGAATAGTACTCGTGAATAGTAACTCGTGAATAGTAACTCATGAATAGTAACTCGTGAATAGTAACTCATGAATAGTAACCCCGACATGAAAAAGTTCCAAATTTGATAAAAAGTTCCAACCAATATTTCAAAGATAATGATATCAAGAAATAATATCATTTGAGAAGAAAATAACATCCCTTACCTCAAAGAATCAGTACTTCGGAAGAAAGGTCGGAAGTGATGCTGAATGAAACTTGTACTGAACAGCAACTCTCAAAGTATCTAAATACTCACAAAATACGCTCAATAATATAGAGAGAGAAAGAGAAAAACTTTGTTTCGGTGTGATTTTCAATTCTAACTTAGCCCTCTATTTATAGAAAATGTTAGCCCGTAAAGGCGGCACTTGACCACGCTACTACCGATGGCTTTTTACCTGCTACTATTGCCACCTACCACATTTGAAATAAAATTCAGCACATTTTTCACCAACCACAAGTGGGGCCCACTCAATTCTAGAATTTTCCACCAAAATCAATTATAACCCTACTTTCCTAATCAAACACCTCTTAAAATTTATAACAAATCATTCGCTCATTTTAACGGTTCAAAATTTGTGGACATATACTCAACTTATATATGTATAACATATCCAAAAATTACAACGATCCAACTACGGATTAAATATTATAACTCACACAATAAAGCTATAATAACACCGATTTGATCTTTTAATACCTCCAATCCGACAAAATACAAATAAAACATCTCAAAGATTAATTCCTTCATTAATAACCACATAAATAAATCCATCATTTATATTCATATAAAATAAATATTTCCTTATCATATGAATCAATAATTAATTATTCACAAATAATATTACGTAATCACAATTATGACAACCAGCCGCTCCTCAGAAAGAGGGGCTTTCCAATAAGGATCTCTCCTCATCGGGCGCCGCAATTAGGTGACCAAACCTCTCCTTAGATGTAACTTTCTAGACATTGCCAATAATGTTATCTAATAATATTATTCAAATAATATGAATTATTGATCCGATAATGGGAAATATCGTAGTGACAATTATTGAACAACAATAATATAAAATATCAACGCAAAGAATTATCAATCAATAAAATAAAATATCGAACAAAGAATTCATCGTGAAAATTATCGAGTAGTGCCATCTTACGTAAGGATCAATAATTCAACAATATCGTGCAATACCGCAGCTAATGCGCAAACCAACCACGCCAGATTAATGTATTTTAACCAATCGGGTATTCCAATGAGCCTTAACGGTAATAACTACGCCATTATTTATAACCACCCAAACTTTGTCGCTTTTCTCATCCAATCGCTTTTTCGTTATAGGGCCCACACATGGTCGCTACTGGCATTCGCATTTAATATTCCCCGACAAAGCATTTAATATTCCACGACCAAACGAATATTCCCCACAAAATGAATATTTTATAACCACTTGCTTATTTTGAAATATTTATGTATTTAACCCTTAACTATCCACATTAATCAAATCAACCCTTACTATTTCAAAATAATAAATAAAGGAAATTCCTTTTATTGAAAAATTTTCGGTCTTACAATAATTGTGGAAAGGAAGGACATATCGCCGAGATTATGCAATGGCGAAACCTAGTTCAATGGGGACGGTGACTCAAAAGATCATTCCCGTAAAAGTCAAAGTCAACGATTCCGGAAGAGCGTTTGTTGTGATCGGTCAAAATGCGAGGAACCCGAACGGTTAAGACGGTTAGTTAATTATAAATTCTTGCAAGTATATACCTTACTAGATATTGGTTCTACCCATTCTTTTATCTCTCTTACTTGCGCCAACGTTTGAACTTGACTACGGAGAAATTAAACTTTGACCTATCTGTGGAGACTCCATTAGAGAAACTTTCATTACATCCGTTGTTTAAAAATCTTGCTTGATTCAAGTCAGCACTATCACATTACCTCGTTAACCTTATTTCTATAGAGATATTTGCTTTTGATGTGATTTTAAGGTTAACTACTCATCATGCCAAATTGATTGCTTTTGTAAGGTTGTTAGTTTTCATATTCCTAAGCAACTCGTTATTCAATTCAAGCAATCAAACCATTGTAGTCAAACATTTTCATATCAAGCCATGAAGTCATTCGCTTATTACGGATGTCAAGTTTTCTTAGTCCATGTTATGGATTTGAATAAAGACACGCCGATTTGAATAATATTCTGTTGTTATTGATTTTCCCCGACGTATTTCTGAAGAATTTCTTGGCTTACTCCCAAAGCTTCGATATTAAATTTTGTATCGACTTTGAACCCTAGACAAAACTCATTTCTAAAAATCTCATATCGAATGGCTCTATTGAACTTCGTGAGTTAAAATTCAACTATAGAATTTGGTACCGAGCCTTTATCTTGTGACTTCCTTTGTGGAAATACTTAAGCGACTTCTATAGGGACGCCATATTCGCATGCGATAGTAAATCGATAGGTGTCATTGTGACGTCTATATCCAAGATTGGGATATGAGTCACAATTGAGAGCAACCTAAGTCGCTTATCGAAAGACGTAGCTTGCTAGGCTTAGTTGGTTATTATCGGAGATTCGTTGAAGGATATTATCGAATCGCTATTCCATTAACGCAGCTGACTCGTAGAGATACAAAATTCGAATGGAGCAAGGAATGTGGGAAGAGCTTCGAAGAACTCAAGAGGAGACTCATTTCAGCACATGTTCTGATCATGCCATCCTGGAAAAGCGAACGTGGTAGGTAGCGACGCTGTTGAGTAGAAGATCATATGCGAACGAAAAGTGCGATGATGTCAAGTATACGCATAGAGCCAACTTTAATAGAAAAAGTTAAGGTTGCTCAAGCCACCGACTCGGAGCTGATGCGTATGAAGAAGAAAGTACAAGAAGGAGCTATTTCGGAAGCGAGAATTGATGAAGAAGGAATACTTCGAGTCCACTCTAGACTTTGTGTTCCTAACGACTCTGATTTGAAGTACAAGATTATGATGGAGGCACACAATACGCCATTTGCAATCCATCCGGGGAGTACCAAAATGTATTATGATCTTCAACATACATTTTGGTGGAGCAATATGAGGAGAGAGATCGCGTAGTTTATCTCGATGTGTTTAACTTGCCAACGTGTAAAGGCGGAGCATCTTGTACCTAAGGGTCCGTTGCAACCACTTGAGATTCCGGAATGGAAGTGGGAACACATTACTATGGATTTCGTTACGGGTCTTCCTACGGTTTCTCAAGGCATCAATGCTATTTGGGTTATTGTTGATAGATTAACCAAGTCTGCTCATTTCTTACCGAGACGAGAGACTTATTCCCTTGAACGTCTTTCTCGTATGTACGTAAATGCGATTGTGAGATTGCATGGCATGCCTGTATCCATAGTTTCGGATCGTGACCCAAGATTCACTTCATGATTTTGGGTTAGAAAGCTATGGGCACGAATTTACGATTCAGTTTGGCATACCATCCTCAAACGGATGGGCAATCAGAAAGGACTACTCAAACTCTTGAAGATATATTAAAACTCTGTGTCCTAGATTTCAAAGGAAGTTGGGATAAGTACTTGCCATTGGTGGAATTCTCATACAACAATAGTTATTAAACAAATATAGGCATGGTTCCATTCAAGCATTATATGGACGAAAAATGTCGCTTCTCCATATGTTGGGATGAGGTGGGTGAAGCAACATTGTTGGGACCCGAAAGTTAGTACGTGTATGACTCACCGAAAAGATCCAAATGATTCGACAACGTATACAAACGGCACAAGATCGACAAAAGAGTTATGCGGATCTTCATCGAAAGGACGTGGAATTTAATGTAGGGGATCATGTATTGTTGCAAGTTGCTCCATGGAAGGGAGTTACAAGATTTGGGAAGAGAGGAAAGCTCAATCCACGATTTATCGGTCCATTTCAAATTCTTGACCGAGTAGGAAATGTAGCCTATAGACTTGCGTTACCTCCGAGTATGTCTCGTGTTCATAATGTGTTTCACATATCCGTATTTCAGAATATATGAAAAAGACCCAACCACGTTATAGAGTTAGAACCGGACGAGATAGCCAAGACTTAACGATGAGGAGGTACTGTCAAGATCTTGGATAGGAAGGAGCATGTCCCACGCCAAGAAAGGTCATACCACAAGTTAAAGTTTTGTGGAGGAATCATGCTATAGAGGAAATGACCGGGAGTTGAAACGCGGAATGAAAGCGAGGTATCCTCACCTTTTCAAAACACCAGTATATCGTCGTCGTCCAATTTCGAGGACGAAATTTCATAAGGAGGGAGGTTGTAAGACCTCAAATTTTTAAATAAAAAGGAATTTCCTTTATTTATTATTTTGAAAAAGTAAGGGTTGATTTGATTAATGTGGATAGTTAAGGGTTAAATATGCAAATATTTCAAATTAAGCAAGTGGTTATAAAATATTCATTATCGCTCGGGAATATTCGTTTCGGTCGTGGAATATTAAATTCGCTTCGGGAATATTCGTATTTACTCAAAGCGACCGTGTGTGGGGCCCATAACTGAAAGTGATTGGATGAAGAAAACGACAAATATAAGTTGTTTTTAAATAACTACGTAGTTGTTACCAAGATTAATCTTGTTGAAATACCCGTGGTTAAAACACACTAATACGCCGTTGTTGAACAAGAAGCATACCAGATTGCACCAATTATTGATTCTTACGTAAGAAGGCACTACTCAATAATGGTTACGATAATTCTTCGCTCAAGATTTGATCGAGTTAATAATTGTCACGTTGATATTTTATATTGTTTGTTGTTTCAATAATTGTCATTACACAAGATCTTTCATTATCGAAGCAATAATTCATATTATCCTAATAATATTATTAGATAACATTATTGGCAATGTCTAGAAAGTTCTCGTCTAAGGAGAGGTTTGGTCACCTAATCATTGCTAGTAGTAAGAAGAAATTCTTATTGAAAGCCCCTCTTTCCTCGAACCGCCTCGTTATCAATATTGTGATTCTCAGTAATATTATTTGTGAATAATTAATTATTGATTTATATGATGAGGAAAATATTGATTTTATGTGGATATAGATGGAGAAAATTTTAAAATGACAATTGTTGAAAATTAATATTTTATCTTTTCTCGATAAAATAATTCATTTAAATATATTATTTTAATAATATATTAATCTGTGATATTTTTACAATTAATGTGGGATATATGAGTATATGAGGAGGAAGAGTATTTTTGTGGCATTAAATGTTTAACACATGTTTTGTGTGTTGGTGGACACAATTATCGATTAAAATTTGATTATAAATTTTGTAAAATCGTCTGCTTGTGGATTTCGGTCCAATTTTGTTTGGAATTTGGAAAACTTTTTTCTACAAAGTTGTAGAGAATTAAATTTCCTATAAAAACTCGCGAGAATCGAATTTTCTGATGAAAGGGCTATTTATTATGAATTATTGAAGTTCCGAAGCTCCGAAATAATTGATTTTTGGAAGTTTTAAATATTTATATTCACAAAAACGTTTTTTGTGTTTGGTTAGCCTCATTAAACACATGCAAGTTGCTGAATTCAGATGGTTCTAGGTGCGTAGAGAATTTGTAATATATATAATATTATTATATTAAATTTTCTGCTTTGGTGTTCTAAGCAATTTCCTATAAATAGGGTGCTTAGGTTAGAATTGAAATCACACCGTAAATCAAGTTTTCTCTCTATATTATCGAAATGTATTCTTGTGAGTATTTTGAGTATACTTTGAGTATTGCTATATGGTGCAAGTCCAAGTCATAGCCTATATCCTGTTTCAATTTAGAAGTCTTGATCTTTCGAGGTAAGGATATTTTTTTTTTTTCGTAATGATATTATTTCTTCAATATCATTATGCTGAAATGTTGATCTGAAGTTTTTATCAAATTTGGAACTTTTTCATTTTGGGGTTACTATTCATGGGTTACTATTCATGGGTTACTATTCATGAGTTACTATTCACGAGTTACTATTCACGAGTTACTATTCACGAGTACTATTCATGAAGCGTGAAGATGTTTTGTGGAATTTCTATCTTTTGGTGTCGGAGTTACTATTCACGATACTCAAGACTATTCACGATATAAAGACTATTCACGAATACGACACTATTCACCGAAAAATAAAAATTTTTCTTTTCGTCTAAAATATCTATTCGGATACTAGCTTTGATCAGATCCATGTTTTGATCATTCTTGAATTTTACACCACTGCGATTATTTTTGAGGTATTTTGGACGTGGATAAAACCAAGTACGAATCCTTAATCCTTAATCCTTGTCATTTTGTTTCACCGATTCATTTCTTTAAAAATATTTTTCATCATCCTCGCCTTAAATGATGATATTATTGAATATCTTTGGCCCCGTAGTGCAAAGATGAATGATTTCTTAAGAATATCTTTGGCTCAGTAGTGCAAAGATGAACAGTGTTTTCAATGAACATGACCAATCGATGAATATCTTTGGCCCAGAGTAAAAAGATGAATATTTGATTCCGTATGTATATTAATTGATGTTACAGGGATAAAATATTGATGATGGACCGTTAAATTCATAGATTATAGTAGATTTCATTCTCTACGTAACTCTTCTATGAATTATTATTTCATTGCGAATATTGATCCAAACTTGTTGTCTATCATTCTATCGATTTTTCCTCGTTGAAGACTAACGATAATTTGTTGTATATTATCTTAGTCATAATATTCTTTTTATCGGGCTAGTTGAGCTCACCCTTTTCCTTATTGTTCCATTTTTCTTCTCGTGAGGCGAGAATGTAATGTAGTACTAGCTCTGGGTATGGAATGAAGGTTCTAGAGAGAGTTGTTTAGTAGTCCTCACCATTTTTGTAAAATAATGAATCAATAATTATGATGGGGATTTATTTGCATGTGGATATTGTCTAGAAGACAATATTATATTTAAACTCATTAAGATATATTGTCGTATTTCACACGACATTTGTATTATTGAAGTTGTAGTTTGCTTTTTGTACCATGTATTTGGCGACTTCGTAATGGGTGTTGTGTATACCTATTTTGGGGCGTCCACATTATCTTAGTCATAATATTCTTTACCGGGCTAGTTGAGCTCACCCTTTTCCTTGTTGTTCCATTTTTCTTCTCGGAGGCGAGAATGTAATGTAGTACTAGTTCTGGGTATGGAATGAAGATTCTAGAGAGAGTTGTTTAGTAGTCCTCACCATTTTGTAAAGATAATGAATCAATAATGTGATGAGGATTTATTTGAGTATAGATATTGTCTAGAAGATAATATTTGTATTCAAACTCACGCTTTCTTTGTTGTAATAATAAAGTTGTAGTTGTTTCGCATCTACGATTTGACAACTCAGAATAGGTGATGTATACCTATTTTGGGGGCGTCACATTTTCTATAAATTAAACACTTCTCTTCATCCTTTGTGTTGTTTGAATTGTTTGAGAGGTGCATTAGGGAGTGTGAGCTGCTGAGAATTTGAAGGAGTGTTATCTTTGTATTGAAGAATTCCATTAGGCTTTAAGAGGTATAATTCTATTTCTATGTTCTTAATTCTTAAGTTTGTCAAATTCTAGAATTTGTTGAATTCTCTGTTAATTGATGTAGAATAGCATGTTATTATGTTATTTGAGTCTGTACACATGTTTTGGAACATGGTACAGGTCTAGTTGCAGGTGTAACATTTCTTGTAAAGGCTCGCTTCATACGAGCCATTTTTTCAAACTGCTCAAGTGGCACTACGCGCTACGCCACTTCCATAGGCCAATATCAAGCCATGCATGCGTGGTGCGCTTCCGAGATAATGATTTGATATTTCTGATATGTTTTGAGCATGCCATGATAGTTAGGTTAAGCCTATAAATGACCCTATCATATGGTTAGATATTGTTTTGAACATGTATGATGTTTTAACATGTTTTGAGCTAAGTTTTCAAGAAAACTTCAAGCTTTAGAAAAAGCTAGAAATGGTAAACTTGACTAATGTATATTCTGATCTTGCAAGCATGTTAATATGGTTTTGAAATGCATGTCGGACATACTAACTTAAGTATATAAACTTCATGTTGAAGCATGAGCAAGTTAGGCTTATTCGTAAGCTTTGCTAATGAAAATGGTAACTTTGAACATGAATGTTGATGTGTTACTTTGAAAGTTAGAATCTGATGATTATGAGCATGTTAGATGATACCCTTAGATGCACTCATGTATCATAATTGTATATATACCATGCTTAGTTATCGTAGTTCAAGGAAATCATAAACGAAGCATATTTTCAAACAAAACGATGTTAAATGCACATATGAG
Source organism: Panax quinquefolius (assembly GCA_020205615.1). Classification (NCBI taxonomy): domain Eukaryota; kingdom Viridiplantae; phylum Streptophyta; class Magnoliopsida; order Apiales; family Araliaceae; genus Panax; species Panax quinquefolius. The sequence continues at coordinate 80,128,009 of CM035171.1, read as the reverse complement.
GTATGAACACTCACAAACATGTCCAATATGAGTTATATGACTACTTTATATGTTTAACAATCAAGCATGTTGGACTTTGTGATTTCATAACCTTATATGGCCTTAATTTGTTGAGATGTCTAACTTAGGACCATATCATGCGAAACGGGACCTAGATTAAACTAGGAAAATGCAGAAGGACCCTTAACATGTTAATATGTGTTATGTATGTAAGGATGTGCAGGCTAGGCCAAGCAATTAGTTGCTCACCCTAGTTTGAATCGAGCACATGTGATCGCCGCGCTCCTCCTAGTGCAAATCAAAGCGCCGCCATCTCACTGCAGGACCAGTTTTCTACTATTTTTTTTTAGCAGTTGCATACTTGTATTATTGCTCTAGCATGTATTATATGACCAGTACATGTCCAATGTGATTAGAAGCAAGCTAAATAATATGAGTGAATGTTTAATGATGTGATTATAGACTTTTAAGTGATGAGTCCAAAAAGTATTTGCAAACTATAAGGCAACGATTAAGGACTATGTTAATTGATTTTCATGGTGACTTACAAACTGATTTTGTGTTGTAAGTGTGTAAGGTATGAAATGAAGTATGTGAAGAGTGTACAACTAAGTTAGATGTTTAAGTATGCATTTAAACTTACATATCAAGCATGAGCACTTTTAATTAATGAATATCTTATATATACATATTACTTTATGTTAGGATTTGAAAGAGTATTGTTAAGCAATATTTTGGTAAACTACGCTTAAGGCAAGTTTCCTAAACTTACTCCAATTACTATTGAGCAAGTTTCTCTAACTTTACTCAAATTATATTAAGCAAGTATTCGAACCCTACTATTATTGCATTATTCGACAAATACTGTAAGCTTATCCCTTTTGAATACAAGTTAGATTACTTTCTCGTTCAAATGAGCTAGTATGTTAAACCCTTTTGAAAGCTATTAATCATGTTAAAATTTGTATCGTCCTTGAATATTATGAAAGAGTCGATGCCATTTGATTTGGCTAGACTATATGCATGTTTATAAAACTATCCAGACCAATTGATTGGTGCAGAAATCTTGAAAACTGAGTTGAACAACCCTTAAGGTAAGGGGATTGTATGTTGTTGGAAACCCCAACACATGAGTATATTCTTACTGTGGTGTTATGCATAACATAGAGTATTGTAGACTGATCCTCTATAATACTTGTTCTTTTGGGTTATCAATTTAATATTGATGATTCTAGTAGATGTTCAATAGTCCTTAGTGACTGTTCAGTATAACTTGTTATCCAGTTGAATACTTCGATAGCCTTTGAGTTCATATATATCTGTTGATTTATATTGAATTATCATTCTTATTCAAAGAATTGTTGATATTTCTTATCCATGATATTATTTCTGACACTTTGAACTATCCTAGAAATGACACTTCGATATTTCAAACCTTGTGATAGATATATATCCTACACCCTTATTGTATATTACTTGGTGGGCAATTTGTGATCATCCTTGCTTATTTAAAACCTTTTAGTTAAGGCAGAATAGGGAGGTGTTTCTTGGAAAGGCAAGGGCAAGGGCAAGGCTATCGACTAGCTTGTCCCTTTATGTTTAAATTAATCATGTTGTATTAAGACTATTTGCAGACTATGTTTAAGCTTAAGTTGGATCATGTAATAAGTTTTTATTAGATATTATTATGTAATCTATCGAAAGCAATCGTAGGTCATGAGACTTGGGGAATAATTATAATAAATCGTTGTATATTATTCTAAATTAGACCTTTCGTTGCAAATATATGATTTTAGTTATTATGGTAATACTTTGAGAAAGTGACGAACCGAATTCGGGTGACCAAGTGGAGGTCAGAATTTGGGGGCATCACAGGTTGGTATCAAAGCTATAGTTATAAACCTTAGGAACGAGAGCCCTTAGGTTATAACTTAAGAAAATTTAGAAGTTAGGAAAGGGATAAAACTCATTTAGAGTTTTCCTTGAGAGACTTAGTGTGTTATGAAATGTAATTTCATTCTATACAATGAACTTATATTTATTTAACATTCTGATGGAGTTGTTGTTTGTCTTGTCTTATGTTTGTGATTGTAGGATGACTGACATGGGAGGACCTAGCCAAGTAGTAGAGGAGGAGCCGCGTGATATCCACGTAGTCTATGTGGTACCCTTGATAGCAGTGCCTATATCAGTAGTTGCCCCTATTTATGACGATGATGAGGAGGAGGAGATGGTGCCTCCACCTAAGGAATCTGATCCGGAGGAGGAACCTATGGAGGAGGAACCCGTGGAAGAGGAACCTGAGCCCATGGAGGACTCCGACGGGACTACTTTTGAGGATCGGATGCTAGGAGAGTATGAGGAGCATATTTTGGAGTTAAGAAGTAGAGTCGAAGAGCTAGAGACCGAGACTCTTGAAAGGAAACTAGTAATGCAGGAGATGGAGGTAGAAATTGCTCACCGTAAGGACGTAAGGATCCAGATGGGTGCTTTGTTTCACCGATTGGTGGCACGGAATGTTGAGTTAGCAGGGAAATTAGAAGAAATGGAACAGAGGGTGTTGAGTGAGAAGGCGGAGAAGGAGGCTCTCCGAACTCAGTTAGAAATGGAAGTGATGGATAGGATCCACTTCGAAGATAGTGGGAGGCTTCTAATGATAAAGTAGGTGATCTTGAAGATGACGTACGATGCAAGAGGAGGAAGATGAACAAGATGGGCTATGCTCTACACACGAGCATGGAGAGATTGATCGATGGGGTAAATCACTACCCCGCTGAGCAAGGATAGACCCGACATACCATAAGTCATGATATGGTAGCACACATCACACAGAAGGAGTATGAAAGCGTCGTGGAGCGTGGAATGTTAGATTGAGTCTAGAGGGGAAAGCTCAGTAGTATAGTAGTTTTATTTATGTGTTGTTAATATGTTGTTGTAATCTCAATCTTTTGTGTAAGATGCGAGAGGATGGTAACCCCAATATTTTGAAAAATGTTAGAGGGGTAGTAAGCTAGTGTTGTCCCCGTCTATTGTGATATTAGAGGATATATGTTTTCATTTATAGCAGTATGCTAGAAAAGAACGTGAATTGTAACCATTTGTCATATGAATATAAATGATCTTATTTTAGAAACGTGTTATAAACTTTTAGTTCATTTCAATTGAGAAATGTCTATATATGATAGTTAGATAATAAGATGAAAATTTTGTGATGCAGAAAATGCCGCCCAGACGTAGAATACCAGTCCCAGAAGAGTCAGTTAACGATGAGAGAGGTCCAGTAGATCCGATACAGTGACTGGTAGATTTATTGGGAGAAGCTTTGAGGGGAAGAAACGAACCTGTACCATCCATTCATCGAGCTGTCTCAGTAACAACCTTCAAAAACTTTAAGAGTGTTGGACCCCTAGAATTCGCTGGAACTACTGACCCGATAGTTGCGCAAACCTGGATCAAGGAGATTGAGAAGGTCTTCACTATAGCACGCGTGGGTGAAGACCAGAAGACTGTATTTGCTACATACATGATGAGGGGCAAAGCAAACTATTGGTGGGAAACTAATCAGTAGAGAGCGGAGGAAAGAACAATAACATGGGAAAGGTTTACGATGTTATTTTTCGAGAATTATTTTCTGAAGAGTATGAAGAGTAGGATGGAAGTGAAGTTCCTAGAATTGAAACAAGGAGATATGACGGTGGCGCAATACGTTGCTAAGTTTAATGAACTAGCACAATTTACGGAGCACCAAGTTGGAGATGAAGAAAGGAAGGCGAGACGCTTTGAGCAAGGGTTGAAGCCGTGGTTGTATAATAAGGTATCAGTCTTTCAGATTGATTCCTTTACGACTTTGTTGGAGAAGGCAGTCATTGCAGAAGGTGGTAGTGAGGCCTTAAGTCTATATCATAAGGAAAAGAAGAATAAGAACACTAGTAGTGAGCATCGTGGAGGAAGCAACAGCGGAGGAAGTAATTCGGGAAAAAGGAAATAGGAAAACAACAACAACAACCACAACAACCGAAACAATAACCAAGGTGGGAGTCACTAGGGAAATTTCAAGAGGAGAACCAAAACTTGTAACAAGTGCGGAATGAGCCATCAGGGGGAGTGCTGGAAATGGAAGATAACTTGCTATAATTACGGTCAGGAGGGGAACATATAGCCAAATTGCCCAAAGCCAAAGAAGATCAGGGGATGTTTTTCTTACGGATCAACAGAGCACCAAATAAAGGATTGCCCGAAGAAAGGAAGCAGTGGAGCTGGCGGAGGCCAGGGAGGAGGGAACAAGTTAATGATTGGTGGACCTGTACAACCCAACCAATCGATCGCTCGAACCTTTAATATGACTATCCAGGACGTAGTGGCTGCGAAGGACGTGGTGTTAGGTATAATCCCAATCAATAATATAAATGCTTATGTATTATTTGATTCGGGTGCCACCTGTTCTTTTGTATCTGAAGAATTTTCTAGTAAATTTAGTACACCCCGAGAAAGTTTAAAAGATTCCTTGAACATAGAGGTTGTGAATAAGGAAATAATACCTGTAGAATACATTTATCGAAAATGCCGCGCAAACGTTAGAGAACATGAACTGAGCGTAGACTTGATTCCTATTAGACTGGGAGAATTTGACATAATACTGGGAATAGATTGGTTATATAACCATGCAAAGAATAATTGATCGCCGTAATAAGTGTGAACCTTCGCACTCTTAGTAAGTCTAAAGTAGTGTTTCATGGTAGCTCATCGCTTAAGCAATCGTGTTGCGTTACGATGATGCAGGCCAAAAAGTTGTTATGGAAAGGATGCGTAGGTTATTTAGCTTACATCGTAGATACTAAGAAAAAGGGGGTAGAGATTAAAGATATACCCATAGTGAATGAATTTCAAGACGTGTTTCCAGACGATCTGTCTGGTCTTCCGCCCAGACAGAGAAATCGAATTCGTAATAGACTTAGCACCGGGAACGACACCAATTTCGAAGGTTCCATATCGTATGGCGCCAGTGGAAATAAAGGAATTGATGATACAACTTCAAGAGCTATTAGATAAGGGTTACATTCGATCGAGTGTGTCTCCTTGGGGACCACCGGTGTTATTCGTGAAGAAAAAGGACAGATCGATGAGGCTCTGTATCGATTATTGAGAATTGAATAGAGTAACGATCAAGAATTGATATCCATTACCGAGGATAGACGACTTGTTTGATCAACTGAAGGGAGCAAAATGTTTCTCAAAAATTGACTTACGGACATGATATCATCAACTGAAAGTGTGGGATGAGGACATACCAAAGACTGCGTTTCAAACCCGTTATAGACATTACGAGTTTTTGGTAATGTCATTCGGTTTAACTAATGCTCTGGCCGCATTCATGGACTAGATGAATCGAGTTTTCAAGCCATACTTGGATAAATTCGTAGTAGTTTTCATCTACGACATTTTGATCTACTCAAAGACAGAGGAAGAACACGCCGAACATCTGAAGATTGTTTTGGAGGCACTGCAAAGGGAGGAGATGTATGCGAAGTTTTCAAAATGCGAATTTTGGATGAAAAAGGTTCAATTCTTAGGCCACGTGGTGGATGAGAATGGAATCTCAGTAGACCCTGAAAAGGTTAAAGCGGTAAGTAGTTGGGAACAACCGAGAACACCGACGGAGGTGAGGAGTTTCCTAAGGTTAGCAGGGTACTATCGAAGATTCATCCAAGATTTTTCTAAGATAGCGACCCCGTTGACCAATCTGAAGAGAAAGACGGTGAAATTCATATGGACTGACAAATGGGAGGAGAGTTTTCAGGAGTTGAAGAGGAGGTTAAACGAGGCACCTGTATTATTCTTACCAGATAATACGGGAGAATTTATGGTGTATAATGATGCATCGCATAGAGGATTGGGATGTGTGCTAATGTAGCATGGCAAAGTCATTGCATATACGTCATGACAATTAAAGGATTACAAAAAACGATACCCTACTCATGACTTGGAGTTAGCGGCAGTAGTTTTTGCGTTAAAGATCTGGAGACATTATTTGTACGGAGAGAAATGTTAGATATACACGGACCACAAAAGTTTGAAATATATCTTCAAACAGAAGGAGTTGAATATGCGTCAGAGGAGGTGGTTAGAACTAATCAAGGATTATGACTGTGAGAAATTGTTTACCTTCTTTATCACCCGGAGAAGGCAAACATAGTTGTCGACGCTCTGAGCAGGAAAGGAAGGGAGAAATTGTTTCAACTGACGACTCAGGAGGAGTTAATAAGAGATATAGAGAAGTTGGAAATAGAAGTGAAGGGACCCAAGAGGTCTGAGGAGAAATTATTTGTAATGGAAGCTTGTCCGACATTGTTGGATAGTGTAAAGGAAGCTCAGAAGAAAGATGAAGAATGCGAGAAAATCAGAAAAAGGATTATGGAAAATGAGGAAGAAACATTTCGAATAGATAAAGACGGTGTTTTAAGATTCGAAGGGAGAGTGTGGGTACCGACGGTAACTAAGTTGAGAGAGGAGATTTTACAAGAGGCACATAATACGACATATTTCGTTCATCAGGGAGGCACTAAGATGTATCGAGACTTGAGACAACATTTTTGGTGGCCCAATTTGAAACGGGAAGTCATAGATTACGTTAGTAGATGTTTGACTTGTCAATGCATAAAAGCAGAGCATCAACAGCCGAGTGGGTTGCTATAACCATTGGAAATACCATAGTGGAAATGGGAGCATATTACGATAGATTTCGTGGTAGGACTTCCGGTCACATAGAAAGGATTGGATGCCATTTGGGTTATCGTGGATCGACTTACAAAGACCGCACATTTTCTACCAATCAAGATTTGCTACAGTTTGAATCAGTTAGCAAGTCTGTACATAAAGGAGATTGTTTCACGACATGGAGTGCCGGTATCGATTGTTTCTGACCGAGACCTGCATTTCACGTCAAAATTTTGGAAAAGCTTGCAAGAGAGGATGTGAACTCAGTTAAGGTTAAGTACTGCTTATCATCCTCAGACAGACGGACAAAGTGAGCAAACAATATAAATGCTGGAGGATATGCTTAGAACTTGCGTGATGGACTTCAAGGGAAATTGGGACGACCACCTACCCTTAGTCGAATTTGCATATAATAATAGTTATCATGCGAGTATCGACATGCCACCGTATGAAGCTCTTTACGGAAGGAAGTGCAGAACACCTTTATGTTGGGATGAAGTCGGAGATCGACGAATACTCAGACCAGAGTTAGTGCAACAAACCGCAGACGTGGTAAAAGTGATAAGGGCTAGACTTGTAGTAGCTCAAGATCACCAGAAAAAGTACGCAGATTTGCATCGGCAATACCGAGATTTTGAAGTCGGCAATTTTGTATTCTTGAAGGTATCTCCATGGAAGGGAAAGATCCGTTTCGATAAGAAGGGAAAACTAAGTCCAAGATTCATAGGACCGTTCGAGATACTAAAGCGAGTGGGCGAAGTAGCGTACAAAGTTGCACTACCACCTGAGTTGGAGCAAATCCATAACGTATTTCACATATCTGTGTTGCGTCCGTACAAGTCCGACTACAAACACGTGATTTCTTATGAACCCATTCAGGTGGAGAAGAACTTAGCGTACGGAGAAATTCCTGTCCAAATTCTTGATAGGAAAGAGAAAACCTTGAGACATAAAGTTATTTCCTCTGTAAAAGTACTTTGGCGTAATCACGATGTCGAGGAGGCAACGTGGGAGTTAGAAGATAGGATGATGAGGGATTATCCCCATCTATTTATGTAACCTTGTAGCAATTCCGGGACGGAATTTTTATAAGGGGTGAGGATGTAATACCCGAGAATTTCCACATTATTAATAAATAAATATATTAATGGAAATGAATATTTATTTGAATTAAAATGATGTTTGTATGATGAGTTAACTCAATTATATTGAATAATTGAATAATTGAGAATATGCGGATATTGAGGTGAACTCGTTGAAGGCCTTGTGTGGCACGATGATGGGAAATATTAATGAATATATTAAATAACGAAAGAATTGTTAAGCAAACAATAAATTAATAATTAATTTTTATTTTGTTATTAAAGAATTTCTAGGTTAGATACTAATAAGAATGTTAATCGTGAAGAAATTATAAAATGAGCAATTAAGTAATATTAATTGTTAATTATTGTTGTATTATACTATTAGTTGTTAATTGATGTGCGATATATTAATTATTTGATAATGAGGATTAATTAATGATTATTAATTGTCATATTATTTAATTGATAATGGTTATGGTGGAATATTGATTTCTTGGTAATTAATTAATAATAGGTGATTATTATATAGATAAGTAATGGTTATGGAAATCCACAAATATATTGATCAATGATTAATTGATATTAGTGATTATTAATTAAGGAAGTGCGTGATTTAATTACTTCACATAAATGAGTAAATTAGTAATATAATAATATTACATAAATCGATATGTGCATATGAGCATATACAACCATACTATATGGTGCAATGTGACATCTATCCGGCTATATATATTAAGTCTCGTAAAACTATATTGTATGGGCATTATGTTTAAATATATTGGGACTATATGTTATAAATACATTATCTATGTGACAATATGTTTGTGGGTAGGTATTAAAATAATATACCATGAAACTATTACAGTATACCAGTGTGACAAAATGTAAATGGATTATATGTATATTACATTTTCATATTTCATCTACTACATTGAAACCTTAATTATTAAGTGTGACATTTAATTATACTATATGGTTGAGATGTGTGTTAAACATATAACACAAGAATAAGTGTTGTGCATAAGTATAGTCTAAGTGTTGCTAGAATGTTGAGCAATTTGGTTGTCCCAATATGAGTGTCTCATTTGCTTCAAACTTCAGTCACGTGTGATAGCAAAAAGGCTAGCCTATGTTCTTCATTTTCTTCTAATTCTCTAGCTCATGATCATGGAAAGAGTGGTGGCCATGATGAGATCTAACAACCAATTACCAACTCCTCCATAACCTTTATGCAATCCTAAAATCTCTTGGATTGAGTTCTTGGATAATGGCTTGGCATGGTTAAGAGATTTTCTATAAATTATACACTTCTCTTCATTATTTGTGTTGTTTGAATTGTTTGAGAGGTGCATTAGGGAGTGTGAGCTACTGAGAAATTGAGGGAGTGTAATCTTTATATTGAAGAATTCCATTAGGCTTCAAGAGGTATAGAAGTTTGTCAAATTCTAGAATTTGTTGAATTCTCTGTTAATTGATGTAGAATAGCATGGTATTATGTTATTTGAGTTGGTACACATGTTTTGGAACATGGTAGCAGGTCTAGTTGCATGTGTAGCATTTCTTGTGTCAAGGCTCTACTTCTGCAGAGCCATTTTTTTCAAACTATTCGAAGTGGCGCGTGGTGCAGTTCTGAGATTATGATTTGATGTTTCTGATATGTTTTGAGCATGCCATGTTAGTTAGGTTAAGCCTATAAATGACCCTATCATATGGTTAGATATTGTTTTGAACATGTATGATGTTTTATCAAGTTTTGAGCTAAGTTTTCAAGAAAACTTCAAGCTTTAGAAAAAGCTAGAAATGGTAAACTTGACTAATGTATATTCTGATCTTGCAAGCATGTTAATATGGTTTTGAAATGCATGTCAGACATACTAACTTAAGTATATAAACTTCATATTGAAGCATGAGCAAGTTAGGCTTATTCGTAAGCTTTGCTAATGAAAATGATAACTTTGAACATGAATGTTGATGTGTTACTTTGAAAGTTAGAATCTGATGATTATGAGCATGTTAGATGATACCCTTAGATGCACTCATGTATCATAATTGTATATATACCATGCTTAGTTATCGTAGTTCAAGGAAATCATAAACGAAGAATATTTTCAAACAAAACGATGTTAAATGCACATATGAGGTATGAACACTCACAAGCATGTCTAATATGAGTTATATGACTACTTTATATGTTTAACAATCAAGCATGTTGGACTTTGTGATTTCATAACCTTATATGGCCTTAATTTGTTGAGATGTCTAACTTAGGACCATATCATGCGAAACGGGACCTAGATTAAACTAGGAAAATGCAGAAGGACCCTTAACATGTTAATATGTGTTATATATGTAAGGATGTATAGGCTAGGCCAAGCAATTAGTTGCTCAGTCCTGGTTTGAATCGAACTCTGGCGTCTCCTTAGTGCAAATCAAAGCGCTGCGCCAGCTAATCATTGCAGACCGTTTTCGCTATTTTTTTTAGCAGTTGCACACTTGTATTATTGCTCTAGCATGTATTATATGACCAGTACATGTCCAATGTGATTAGAAGCAAGCTAAATAATATGAGTGAATGTTTAATGATGTGACTATAGACTTTCAAGTGATGAGTCCAAAAAATATTTGCAAACTATAAGGCAACGATTAAGGACTATGTTAATTAATTTTCATGGTGACTTACAAACTGATTTTGTGTTGTAAGTGCGTAAGGTATGAAATGAAGTATGTGAAGAGTATACAAATAAGTTAGATGTTTAAGTATGCATTTAAACTTACATATCAAGCATGAGCACTTTTAACTAATGAATATCTTATATATACATATTACTTTATGTTAGGATTTGAAAGAGTATTGTTAAGCGATATTTTGGTAAACTACGCTTAAGGCAAGTTTCCTAAACTTACTCCAATTACTATTGAGCAAGTTTCTCTAACTTTACTCAAATTATATTAAGCAAGTATTCGAACCCTACTATTATTGCATTATTCGACAAATACTGTAAGCTTATCCCTTTTGAATACAAGTTAGATTACTTTCTCGTTCAAATGAGCTAGTATGTTAAACCCTTTTGAAAGCTATTAATCATGTTAAAATTTGTATCGTCCTTGAATATTATGAAAGAGTCGATGCCATTTAATTTGGCTAGACTATATGCATGTTTATAAAACTATCCAGACCAATTGATTGGTGCAGAAATCTTGAAAACTGAGTTGAACAACCCTTAAGGTAAGGGGATTGTATGTTGTTGGAAACCCCAACACATGAGTATATTCTTACTGTGGTGTTATGCATAACATAGAGTATTGTAGACTGATCCTCTATAATACTTGTTCTTTTGGGTTATCAATTTAATATTGATGATTCTAGTAGATGTTCAATAGTCCTTAGTGACTGTTCAGTATAACTTGTTATCCAGTTGAATACTTCGATAGCCTTTGAGTTCATATATATCTGTTGATTTATATTGAATTATCATTCTTATTCAAAGAATTGTTGATATTTCTTATCCATGATATTATTTCTAACACTTTGAACTATTCTAGAAATGACACTTCGATTTTTCAAACCTTGTGATAGATATATATCCTACACCCTTGTTGTATATTACTTGCTGGGCAATTTGTGCTCATCCTTGCTTATTTAAAACCTTTTAGTTAAGGCAGAATAGGGAGGTATATCTGGGAAAGACAAGGGCAAGGGCAAGGCTATCGACTAGCTTGTCCCTTTATGTTTAAATTAATCATGTTGTATTAAGACTATTTGTAGACTATGTTTAAGCTTAAGTTGGATCATGTAATAAGTCTTTATTAGATATTATTATGTAATCTATTGAGCACTATAGGTTACGAGACTTGGGGAATACTTATAATAAATTGTTATATATTATTCTAAATTAGACCTTTCGTTACAAATGTATGATTTTAGTTATTATGGTAATACTTTGAGAAAGTGATGAACCGAATTTGGGTGACCAAGTGGAGGTCAGAATTTGGGGGCGTCACAATAGATCTTTGAATTGTCTAATCTGGTATATCACGAACAGGCTTCTCTAGTCAGACTTTTCTGGAGCAGCTGCATTCTAAGCTTCTCGTCCTCTGCATAAGAACCATGTTCTCCAATAAACACCTTCAAATGTGTGTAAGGATCTCCTAACCCATCATATTTTTCAAAGTCAGGAGTTTTAAACTTTTCTGGATAATGAACACCAGGGAATACAGATAAGTCAGCATATGAAACACTCCCGTGCATTCCAATTCCTTTGATAGCACGAAGGGTTTCTTCCATTTGAAGGACTTTATTTCTGATGTCACCGGTGTATAGATCTCCTGTGAGATGGGTGGCATCATGAATTTTGTTGGTCGTATCCAATTGCAGTTCAGGTATCATAAGGGTCTGAGTTCCTCCTTGTGTAGAGGATTCAGCATATATGGGTATTTTTGGACCCTGAGTAGACTAGTGTAATTCTTTGAGTAGAACAGCCAAATCTGTAATTTGTTTGCTTAATCCGTCGAATTCTTTGCAAGAAACTGCATTAAGGTCAGTTTGGTCAGATGATGACATGATTGACTGTAGGCTTGCAACCTTTTTGGATTTTGACCGGGTAGTAGGTCTGATTGGTTCCCTGCGAAAGACTTGCATAGTTTAGTCTTTAGGGAATGAGTAAATATTAACATGCTATGTGATGCGTCCGTTTTAGGAATTTTATCCTACAAAATGGATGTCAGCTGTTTGTAATACAGGATAACATGTTAAATATGTATATGTACTCATTTCTTCATATTTCTCATTACATGAAGACAAATATGGAATGAAATTACAAGTAATTGATTTAACAAGTAATTTAAAATGAGAAAGCATGAAGAGACTTTCCTCCGTATTGGGTTTATCAGAAGCTGACCTATCTTAGGTTGGTCTCGCGACTTTTTAGCATGAAGGTTCCCAAATTATCGCAATTTACTCAACGAGAAATTAATTTGGTCTTTCAATTGGACCGAATTTGGGTGGTGCCTTTCCTGAGCCTCGCGAGAATTAGTCTTCCTACGAGTCCAGTAATCAAACATCGACATGATAGCCTCCTGGTGGAGGGATCATACAACATACATTCACATACATCGCGTCTCACCGTATGGAAATGATGAAATGTGCGAAGTACTAATATCATAAGTAGATATAGTGCGAAGCACTAAGTGCAATAAGTAAATGCATTCATACACTTTCATTATAAATGTAAATGCAACATCCACACACAAGCAGATAATAGTTTTGAAAAGATTGTAATAGCGGCTTAAGTCCTCTTACTTGAAGTCCCTAGCAAAGTCGCCAATTGTCGATGTTGGGATTTTTAGTTGTCCCTTTTCGTTACTTGTTCTTTGGTGTTCTCATTTTAGGTGAGATTTGTTTGAAAAAACAAGTGAAAAAGGTCCGACATGTATAATGTCGATTTATGGACCGCTAAGAGCTCAAGCATTGGTTTTTAAATGGTTGCACCAACACAACCAAGAAAAGGTTTTCACATTGACCCAGTGATGTGACACTGTTTTAACGGGTCGGTGATGTGATGCCCCCAAATTAAGGTACTTGAAACCCGAACTCGGTGCTTTATGATACCATTTCTATGAGCGGAATAATACTAATAGTAATAACAATAATATAAAAATCAAACTTAATTTACATATATCAGAGTCTAATCCCAAGTAGGTAACCTTTACTATAATTCCTTACATGATAGATAATACATATCATTATCTTAATACCGTTTAACTATTACAAAAGATACCATTACACATATTCAATTTGCTTTCCTTTTTCCCTTGTTCTTGGCCGAACCTTCTAGCTGTTCACACTTAGCTGAAAACATTTAAATTAAGCAAGGATGAGCATTTGAGTGCCCAACAAGTAATAACAATTAGAAATATAATTAGCTGAAAGAAATAAATGTTTTCTTTATACATCACTTCTACAACGAATTTATAGTTGTGAAGTAAACTGAACCGATAATAATAACATAATAATTCTATCTCAAATTTTTGAAACTACGTATTGACTTTATATATAGGGTAGTCGACATACTATGAACATTGTTTTAAATTTTTGATAAGGTTTAGCAGAACTTCATCTGCAAGCCATCATTATTTACGGGCGTGAGGGTGATCATCTCAATGAGCCCTATATTGATCCATACTGCATTACAAGAACGATAGGATCGTTCACTTTGTCCGCCTTGGGCATATAAAAGTTTTCCCATAATCGGGATGTTCATAATTAGTCTGGAATTCGAACCAAAATAATTTGATTGGATACAAAAAGGTTTTATCATATTCAACGATATTTCAAAATTTGTGTCTAGCTGGTCAATTAGCTTGGACACACACACACACACACATATATATATATATATATCAACATGTGTTTAACTACAATGACTATCCAAGTGGGGACACTTGTATAACCATATTTTGAAATTAACAAATAAAATATATATATGAGTTATATAATATAATATCATGTTGATAAACAATTATTGAATATAATATATACGACAATAAGGTTAATAATTTAGTACAATAATAATATTATTCTGAAACTTCTTACTCATGTCCATTGCATAAAGGAAATGCAAAGGTAAGATACTTGCATGATACGCTGCTTACAATTTGCAACTTAGTTTTTATCTTTAGTATAACAACCTATCAGTAATAAGATCATTTTACTGATTAGAATAACATATCACAACACATAGCACTGCTTTTTACAGTCAACACATAGCCTAACCACATTAGCACATAGATTTAACAACCATTGAACCACAAATAAACACTTATACAGTCAAAATATCTAAGTCCAGATTAATTTCTAAAACATGTCGGTGTACCGACAACTTTATCGGGTAATTATCGAGTCTAAGACTCTATTCTATAACTTAGTATCAGTCATATTATTTTTAAATGACTTATAGTAATTTTAAAACATTTATTATAATTTATCATGAATTTTCAAACATTGGAATCATTATTAAATGATTTAAATATTAAATTATTATATTATCATTAATATTTAATTAATATTAAACTATTAATGAAATAATTTCCAAAATATTAAAGTTATTTATAATAACTCAAAATACTTTTAAAGTATTAATATTATCCTTAAATGATTTTTAAAAGAATTAAAATCATTTTTAAATCATTACCAATAATATTTAATTATTAATGACTTATTCATCAAAATATAAAAAGTACTTAACTATAACTTCAAATATTTTTAATCCATTTATTTACTTTTTAAATGATCTTTAAATCAATAAAATAATTTTTAAATTATTTATTTAATAATATTATTAAATAACTCTAATATCATTTATAATAAATTAATAATCATTAATATTAAATTATTAATGAAATTATCCTTTAAATATTAAAAGTTATATTTTATAAATTAAAATATCTTTAAACATTTTATTTTCATTTAAAATGATTTTTATAATAATAAAATCATTTTTAAACTAATTTATTTAATATAATTATTAAATAATCTTAATATCATTAATAATAATTAATTAATAAAATTTTCCTTTAAATATTGAAAGTTATATTTTATAACTTAAAATACTTTTAAATACCTTATTATTATTTAAAATGATTTTAATATAATAAAATTATTTTTAACTTAATTATCATTAATATTAATTTATTAATGAAATTTATCACAAAATATTAAAAGTCATTACAAATAACTTAAAATATTTTCTTATATCATAATATAATTTTAAATGATTTTCAAGTATTAAAATCATTTTTAAATAATTTTTTAATATTATAATTAAATAAATTAAATACCTTTATTATTCCAAAAATATTAAATATTTATGAAATATATTCAAAATAAATAAAAACTAATTTTCTAATTTAAAATAATTTTTAATAATTTATTTGGTATTTTTAATAATTTAAAACTATTTTTTTCTATTTATTTAACTAAAATAATAATTTCAAAAATTAATTGTCGCTAAAAGATAACTATAAATGCTTAGTAACCGTCATATATATGTGTTCTTCATGTTCTTCACCCAAACCCAGAATATTCATATCAGTTTCGAGTGGTTGGGTTTAACCAAGTGTATATCTTAGCTCGTTAAGTTTTTGGGCATTCTGATGGTCATACCGTGTAGTAATAGTAACATACTACAAGCTCCAACAATCAACATGATCAAAAAGCAACTAACAAAGGATATCTAAGCCTCCAAAGTACCTGTCACAGCTGTTCTTCATTTCTAGGTTGCCCAGAAATAAAGAACAGTTCGACTGCCTTACTTTGAGCTTCTACAACATGCAATTCTGGTGATGTTTTAGTAATATAAAACTTGCAGTGTGTAGCCAACGTGTATATGAAGAGATCCATTACATAACATCACTATAACAACAACATAAGAGCCATAAACTGTTCGGTCAAACCATGTCAGAAACCACTGACTTAAGTTTTCTGGGTTACCCAGAAAACTCAACTCGTGAACTTCCGGCTTGGTTTGACCATCCTCCAGATCCATACTGTTTGTAATATAAGCGATCCAAAAGCATTAAACTGTAGTATAACGACCATAATATAACCTAAATACAATATCCAACACATACCAACAAACAAAAGCAAGATCAAAGCCATAGAAAGCTTGTCAGGCATTTCTGGGTAACAATCTGGGTTACCCAGATCAGTTCGGTCATGGCCAGTTAACGGCATTTGACCACTAATAACTTGTTATGTACACATGATTTATGCATAAATCCAGTTCCAGATCAAAGATCTCCTAACATACTACTAGATAAAACACTTAAAACACAAAAACTAAACACAGACAGAGATCTAGAAGGCCTAACATTCGTTGTCAGAACACGAAATAAAATTTTTCCAGATTTTATAAATCATCAAATTCGAGCCTATAGATGTTATGGATCTAACATCTATCAACCCAGATTATCATTATATACTACATAGAACATGTTTTAACATTTAAACACAACTTTTAACAGAGGATCAAAGATCAGATTTCTAGTTTAGTGTCCTACATCTTTTGAACAAATTCTTGATTCTAGCCACTGATTTGGTTATGGGTGATCATGGGGCTTGATTTGTGACTGATATATCTTGATATTTTTGGAGGTGTGGGGCTTGAGAGAGTTAGTTTGAGTGTTGTGCAAAATTTAGGCTAACAATGAATTTTTTTTCTCTCCAATCTATATATATATATATATATATATATATATATATATATGTTGGATGCACATAGCTGATGATTTGATGCTGGTTGCTAAGATTTTGAGCTCTAGGAAAGTCAAAAGTAGTTTACCAACTACATTTTAGCTAGATTTACAAGTTATCCTCAATAATACAATAAGGGCATACATGTCTTTTGGCTTTTAAAATTAAGGGCAAAAATGTAAACTTGTCAAACCCTTAGGGTTTGACCATTAGGGTTTAACCCCAAGGTTAACAAAAATTGCTTTTCTAGGATTTTTATTTTGGGTTTAAAATAAAAAATTTAGTTTAAAAAAATACAAAACTAAGGTTTCTTAATTAATTAGGTTTCCTAATTACATAGACTTGATAATTAGGTTTATATATTTACTAATTATAATTAAGCTTGCTAACTTCATCAATTAGGGCTCCTAAATTAGAAATTTGGTTTACTAATTAAGAAATTAGGGTTTCTAGAAATTTGAATTTCTAAATATTAATTAAGGTTTCTCTAATTAACATTAAATTCTATAATACGTAACATAATTCATTAACCACAATTGCATAACCGTTTCTAACTCATACTTGGGTTTTAAATTAGGGTTTCCAAATTTAGTAATTAGGGTTCTTAATTAATTAGGGTTTCTAATTAATTAGGTTTTCTAAGTATAATTAGGGTTTTACCTAATTACTTTAAATTCTGTAATACACGACATAATTCACATAACACAGTTACAACACAGTCTCAAACTCACAATTGATTTTCAAATTAGGGTTTCCCCCAGAAAAACTAGGGGTTGACCAATTAATATTAGGGTTTTGAAATTATTCCCCATAATTGACCAACCATCCTCAATACATACATACAGTACATATTTAAAGCACTGAAAAATCAAAATATAATTAATATTATTTTATTATTCTCATTCCTTGATAAAAATCCAAAATTAGGGTTTTGGATTCCATATTTGATTTATTCTTCCATATTTAACTTTAATAATTAAGGTAAAATAATTAACTTAATAATCCTTATTAAAATTCATATAATAAAATAATTATTATAATTATCCAAAGAAAATCATTTCATATATTATTTAAATAATATATAACTATATTTTCATGGAAAATAATTAATAAAAACATTTCTACTATATTAATTGTTATAAGAAAATACTTTATAATAATAAATAATTCTAGAATAAAATTACTTGTAAATATTCATGTAATAAATATATTTTTATTTATTACATAATTACATACGCTTTATCTTGTACAAATCCTCATCTTTAAAATAAAAAAAAATTATACGCAAAATTTCTTATTTATTTATATAGAAAATATCGGGTTGTTACATTAACTCTCCCTCGTAAAGATTTTGTCCTTGGAATCACCGTTTTAAAAACCTATACATACCAGGGTACATAGCATACACAATCATTGCAAGTAGATCTCGATCATCTTTGATCGAACTGATCTTTAACTATTCACATAAAGCTTGTCTATCTCATTAAACAGAAATTTGATTTCTAAAAGAACTCAAATTTCTCCTTTAAAATAATTTATAAAATAATTCATTATATATATAGGAAAATCGTATATAAGAAAATAAAATTTGTTCGAATAATATCTGCAGTTGCATCCCCGGCTACTACCGTATCTTGTACATTCACTCTGAAGACTCCTGCAGTTGATTTTGTTGATTTGTTTGTTGAAGTCGGTCTCGTTATCTCCAATGTCCTACTGCCTTTCCTCGTATTCGCATTCCTTGCATCCCTTCTCCTCTTGGAGCAGTCTTTCACCTTATGCTCCATTGATTTACAAATAAAACACCCACTATACACTCTTGGATTGGGGCAGTTATGAGAGATATGTCCCTACTGCCCACACTTATAGCACACAAACTTTCCTTTTTAAACACACTTCCGGCCTAATTCTGGTATTATCAAAATTATCTCCTTTCATCGTATAGGTGGCAAAAGTTTTCTTTTGTCCCTCCGTTACCCTAGTTATCACACACGCGTCAATTGGATCAGTTGATCTTCTAGATCCTGGCAGTACGACGGCCTTGAAGCCTTTGAAATTTTTCAATTGATTGTCTGGATGATTTCTCGCGGCTGGTATTCCATTCTGCATAGCTTGAGCGATCACATTCGAGAAATTCTGTATCGGCTCTGGTTATTCTCTTGTTTCGTTGAAAGGTTCTTCTATCCTTTAGTTTCGTTTTCGTATCGGCGGCGTTCTCATATATTATTCTTTATTAACTTTCTTTCTAAGCCTTATCATATAAGTTTAATATATTAAACTTGTTTCATTTCTTAAACATAGATTCATATTCATTCAACGATTTCAAAATACTTTACATATTATAGCACATATTGCTTTAAAGATCAGCTATCCCTCTGTGACTACAAAAGTCGAGATTTACAACCTTGATTAAGACAAAAGTTTTAGAATATTACATTACACAGACATACTAAGCACACATATTACATTAAAAACTCCTACCATCAAAACTTATATTATCTACTTACTAAGCCTTTTTTCTTGGACAACCGTTCGCTCGATGACCTTCCATCCCACAGATAAAACATGCTCCTAGTTATTTTTGTCATTGTTGGTGGGCTGAGTTTTTTTCAAAAATGAGGTGCTGAATTGTCAAAGGGGTGTGCGTAAGGAAAATAAATAAATAAATTAATATTTTATTAATTTAGTCTCTTTTGGCGTTCTAGCATTTTCCTATAAATAGGTGCTTAGGTTAGAATTGAAAATCACACCAGAAACATAAGTTTTCTCTCTCTATATTATCGAGCGTATTTGTTTGAGTATTTAGATACTTTGAGAGTTACTATTAAGTGCAAGTTTCCTTCGGCTTTACATCCGATATTCCATTCAGAAATACTGTTATTTTGAGGTAAGGGATGTTATTTTCTTCATAATGATGTTATTCTTTCAATATCATTATACTGAAATATTGATATGGATTTTATTGTGAAATTTCTACCTTTTTGTGTCAGGGTTACTATTCACATATACGGTACTATTCACGTATACATACTATTCACGAATACGACACTATTCACCAAAAAATGAAAATTTTCTTATTTTTGTCCAAGATGTCTATTATGGTTACTATCTTTGATTGTATCCATGTTTTGATCTTTAATTTTTAATTATGCTTCACAATTAATTATTATGGAGTATTATTGAACTTGCATAAAATTTAATACGAATCCCTAATATTTGATGTTTTATCTCACTGGATTCATTTTCTTTAAGATATTTTTCATCATCCTAAGTCCTAAATGATGATATTACTGAATATATTTGGCATGTAGTGCAAAGATGAATGATTAACTGATGAATATCTTTGGCCTGTAGTACAAAGATAAATGATTAACTGATGAATATCTTTAGCCCATAGTGCAAAGATGAACAGGTGTTGAGATGAACATGACCAACTGGTGATACAAATGAATATCTTTGGCATGTAGTGCAAAGATGAATATTTGATTTAAGATGTATATTGATTGATGTTACAGAGATAAAATATTGATGATGGACTTTTAAATCTTAGAAGATAGTAGAATTCATTCTCTACTTGACTCTTCTAATGAATTGTTGTTTCCGCTACAGTTGTTGATCTAACACTCGTTGTATATTATGTTCTATCAGATTT
The DNA here is from genome assembly GCA_020205615.1 of Panax quinquefolius. Classification (NCBI taxonomy): domain Eukaryota; kingdom Viridiplantae; phylum Streptophyta; class Magnoliopsida; order Apiales; family Araliaceae; genus Panax; species Panax quinquefolius. The sequence continues at coordinate 80,107,305 of CM035171.1, read as the reverse complement.
TTTCCTGTTGAATACTAATGATAAATTGTTGTATATTATCTTAGTCATAATATTCTTTACTGGGCTAGTTGAGCTCACCCTTTTTCCTTTTTGTTCCATTTTTCTTCTCAGGAGGTGAGCATAACAGGAACTAGTCGGGGTATGGAGTGATGTTTCAGGATAGTTGTTTTAGTAGTCCTCACTATTTTCTAAAATAGTGTATCAATAATTGTGATGAGGACTCCTTTTGAGTTTGTATACTGTCTATTAGATAATATTTGTATTCAAACTCACAGTATATGTGTTGTCGTATTTTGCACGAGAATTGTATTACTGAGGTTGTATTTGTTTCTGTACCATGTATTTGGCGGCTCAGAATGGGTGATGTATACCTATTATGGGGGCGTCACAGTTGGTATCAAAGCTGAGGGATATGATCCCTGGCTGAGATGTGAGACAAGAACTAGGAGGGGAGAGACGGGGAATTCCTTCGCTAGTATGTCCTGACTAAGTTTATTTGGTATTTATGCAGTCGGTCAAAGTATAGGGATAATATGTGACATGTCAATTAACCCTTGTTTTGTGGCAGTATTTGAGAATGGCAGCTGCAAATATTAACAATGGAGTGAATGAGGCCGTGGAGACACCTTTAATCACCACCCAGGAGAACGTGCAATGGGAAGGCAATATTCCTCTTGTAAACAACACTACCGAACAAATGATGAATGATGGGATGTTTAGAAGCTTTTTGCAGTTCATACAAAATTAGACGAGGGAGACTCGTGTACAAAATATGGGTGGAAATGATAGCAATGTGCGGCTTGTCACAGCCAAGTAGTTCAAAGAGTTGAGACCACCAGAATTTATGGGAAAGCCGGATCTGATCAAGGCAAAAACGTGGGTCAAGCAAATTACAAAGATATTAGATGTCTTGGGATGCACGGAGGAATAGAAGGTTCCATTCGCCACCTTTATGTTCCGTGGTGAGGCAGACTATTGGTGGGAGTCTGTGAAGCGTACCCAGCCAGCCGCACTCAACATGTCTTGGAAAACATTTCAAAAACTATTTAATGACAAGTACTTTCCTGAAAGTATTCGTCATATGAAGGAGGTAGAGTTTATTAGACTGGAACAAAACAACATGACGGTGTCCCAGTACGAGGCAAAGTTTGCAGAGTTATCCAGATTTGCACCTCATTTGGTCGAGAATGAGGAACGAATGACGAGGATGTTTCTGAGAGGTCTAAAACCCGAGATTCGACAATATCTTGTATCTCATAAATTTTCTTTATATTCAGATGTTGTAAACAGTGCTCAATTATTAGAGCGAGATAATGAGTATGTTCAACCGAGGGACCACAACCAGGGTCATATCGGTGGCGGCAGCCATCGGAGCAATGAAAACCAACAGGGAGGAAAACATTCGGACAAAAGTGGTAACCACTCTAGTGGTAATCGTGGCCGTGATAATTGAAGGAATGAGTCGGGAAGAGATTTCAAAAAGATAAGGTACAACAATGATAACGTGAAGACGTCAGCACAAACATCAACTATTTCTAGGGGACGAGAATGAGCACCGGTCGTTTGTTACAAATGCGGGAAAGAGGGACACATTAGCCCAAACTGCCCACAACAATCCAAGGTGTGTTAAAACTGTGGAAAGGAAGGTCATATAGCTAGAGATTGTCTAGTTGCGAAACCAAGTTCAACGGGGATGGTGACTCCAAAGGTTGTCCCGAACAAGTCAAAGTCGGTGGTTCTTGGAAGGGCGTTTGTCGTGACTGCCCAAAACGCGAGGAACCCGAACGAGGTGATCACGGGAGTTAAAGGTCCAACTACAAGAGTTGTTGGACATCGGTTTCATTCATTCTAGTACTTCTCCTTGGGGTTTTCCAATTTTATTCGTAAAGAAGAAAGATGGTCGTATGCGACTTTGTATCGACTACCGAGAATTGAATCATGTCACTATCAAGAATAGGTATCTGCTACTTCGCATTGACGACTTATTTGACCAGTTGCAACGAGCATAATTCTTTTCAAAGATCGATCTTCGTTCTGGATATCATCAGCTGAAGATTAAAATAGAGGATATTCCTAAGACTACCTTCAGGACTCGGTACGGGCATTATGAATTCTTAGTCATGTCTTTTGGATTGACTAATGCTCCTACTGCTTTCATGGATATGATGAACCGTGTGTTTAAAGAATATTTGGATCAGTTCGTTGTTGTCTTTATTGATGACATCCTCATCAATTCCAAAAGTCGTGAAGATCGTGAGCACCATTTGAAGTTGGTACTTCAAAGGCTTCGCGATAACAAGCTATATGCCAAGCTGAAGAAATGCGAGTTCTGGCTTGAGGAAGTAGCATTCCTTGGGCATGTGGTGTCAAAACATGGAGTATCTGTTGACCTGGCGAAGATTGAAGCCATACAAAGTTAGGAGCAACCGAAGTTGGTGACCTAAGTACGTAGTTTTCTAGGCTTAGCTGGTTACTATTGGAGATTCGTTGAAGGATTTTCTCGAATCGCTACTCCGTTAACTCAGCTGACTCGTAAAGATACAAAATTCAGTTGGAGCAAGGATTGTGTGAAGAGTTTTCAGGAACTCATGAGAAAACTCATTTAGGCACCTGTTCTGACAATACCATCTGGTTTGGATGGATTTGTTATCTACAGCTATGCTTTAGCCAAAGGGTTAGGATGTGTTGTCATGCAATATGGGAAAGTCATAGCCTATACCTCGCGACAACTCAAAAAATATGAGAGGAATTATCCTACTCATGATTTGGAGTTGGCTGCAGTCATTTTCACGTTGAAGATCTAGAGACACTACCTGTATGGCGAGAAATTGGAGATCTATAAAGATTATAAAAGCCTCAAATATTTCTTCACCCAAAAAGAACTCAACATGCGGCAACAACGTTGGCTCGAGTTGTTGAAATATTACGACCACACCATCCAATACCATCTTGGAAAAGCAAACGTGGTAGATGACGCATTGAGTATAAGATCATATGCGGGTACGAGTGCAATGTTGTTAACACAAAGGCCCATTTTGTATGACTTGCAAAGGATGGAGATAGAGGTAAAGGCTTCAAGTACCCATGTGATGATATCAAACATACGAGTAGAACCGACTTTAATCAATAAAGTTAAAGATGCTCAAGCTACGGACATGGAGCTGATGCGTATGTAGAAGAAAGTGCAAGAAGGTGCTATTCCAGAAACAAGAATCGATGAAGAAGGAATACTTCAAGTCAACTCCAGACTTTGCGTTCCTAACGATTCTGACTTGAAGCATAGAATCATGATGGAGGCACACAACACACCGTTTGCAATCCATCCTGGTAGTACCAAAATGTATCATGATCTTCGACATACATTTTGGTGGAACAATATGAAGAGAGAGATCGCGGAGTTTATCTCGAGGTGTTTAACTTGTCAACGTGTAAAGGCAGAGTATCAAGTGCCAAAGGGTCCATTGCAACCACTTGAGATTCCAAAATGGAAGTGAGAACACATTACTATGGATTTCGTTACGGGTCTTCCCAAGGTTTCTCAAGGCATAGATGCGATTTGGGTGTTGTTGATAGATTAACTAAGTCTGTTCATTTCTTGCCTATACGGGAGACTTATTCCCTTGAACGTCTTGCTCGTATGTACGTTAATGAGATTGTGAGATTTCATGGAATGCCAATATCCATAGTTTCGGATCGTGACCCAAGATTCAATTCACAATTTTGGGTTAGCTTGCAGAAATCTATGGGCATGGATTTATGATTCAGTTCGGCATACCATCCTCAAACGGACAGACAATCAGAGAGGATTATTCAAACTCTTGAAGATCTATTAAGACTCTGTGTCCTAGATTTCAAAGGGAGTTGGGATAAGTACATACCATTGGTGGAATTCTCCTACAACAACAATTATCAGGCAAGTATAGGTGTGGCTCCATTCGAGGCGTTGTATGGAAGAAAATGTCGTTCTCCAGTATGCTGGGACGAGGTGGGTGAAGCAACGTTGTTGGGACCAGAGTTGGTACGCATAACTACAGAAAAGTTCTAAACGATTCGACAGCGTATACAAACGGCACATGATCGACAAAAGAGTTATGCGGATCTTCATCGAAATGACGTGGAATTTAATATTGGGGATCATGTATTGTTACGTATTGCTCCGTGGAAGGGAGTTACAAGATTTGGGAAGAGGGGAAAGCTCAATCCAAGATTTGTTGGTCCATTTGAGATTCTTGACCGAATAGGAAATGTGGCCTATAGACTCGCATTACCTCCAATCATGTATCGTGTTCATAATATTTTTCACATATCTATGCTTCGTAAATATGTTAAATCCCCGAACCATATTATCAAGGTTAGAACCGCATTTAGATAGTCAAGATTTAACGTACGAGGAGGTACCTGTTAAGGTCTTGGATAGGAAAGAGCATGTCCTACGCACCAAGGTTATACCACAAGTTAAGGTTTTGTGGAGAAACCATGCTATTGAAGAAATGACCTAGGAGTTGGAATCAAAAATGAAAGCAAGGTATCCTCACCTTTTTGAAACACCAGGTACATATGTCAATTTCGAGGACGAAATTTCATAAGGAGGGAAGGTTGTAAGACCCCAACTTTTTAATGAATAAAATCAAATTTCCTCTATTTATTATTGTGAATAATAAGGTGTTAATTTGATATAATTCTTTGGTTATGGGTGAAATGTGCAAAATTTTCAAAATAAGCAAATGGTTATAATATATTTATTGTTCTCGGGGAATATTCATTTGGTCATGGAATATTCTTGATGTCGGGGAATATTCGTACGACAGCGTAGCTATTTGTGGGCCCCATAACGAAAAAATGGTGGGATGAAGAAAACGACAAGTTTGAGTTTTTATAAATAACGGCGTAGTTATTACCGTTAACACTGTTGGAATACCTGGTGGTTAAAATACAAGAATACGCTGGCAGTGGTTTGCAGAAAGACACACGATATTGCATGTATTTTTGAAATTATTGATTCTTACGTAAGAAGGCACTACTCAATAATTGTTACAGTAATTACTGTTCAATATTTTATTTTATTGGTTCAATAATTATTGTGTTGATATTTTATATTATTGTTGTTTCAATAATTGTCACTGCACAGTATTTCCCATTATCAGATCAATAATTCATATTATTTGAATAATATTATAAGATAACATTATTGGCAATGTCTAGGAAGTTCTGTCAAGGAGAGGTTTGGTTACCTAATTGCGTGCCAATAAGGAGAAATCCTTATCGGAAAGCCCCCTCTTTCTTGGGAACTACCTGGTTGTCATAATTGTGATTCTGTAATATTATTTGTGAATAATTAATTATTGATTTATATGATAAGGAAATATTTATTTTATGTGGATATAAATGATGGATATATTTCTTGCGGATATAAATAAAAGAATTAATGATGAGGTGTTTTATTAGTATTTTTGTCGGAATGAAGTTATTAAAAAGCGTCCGTATGTGGATTTTGGGTATTTTCTGTTTGGAATTTGGAAAAACTTTCTTCTACAAAGTTGTAGAGAATTTAATTTCCTATGGAATGGACATGGGATTTGAATTTTTCTGATAAAAGAGCTATTTATTATGAATTATTGAAGTTTTTGATTATTATTTAAATTTTAAACCATTTTAGAAAATTCTAGAATGGGTGGGCCCCACACTTGTCATTGTTGGTGGGCTAAGTTTTTTTTCAAAAATGAGGTGCTGAATTATCAAAGGGGTGTGAGTAAGGAAAATAAATATATAAATTAATATTTTATTAATTTAGTCTCCTTTGACTTTCTAGCATTATCCTATAAATAGGGGCTTAGGTTAGAATTGCAAATCACACCAGAAACATAAGTTTTCCCTCTCTATATTATCGAGCGTATTTTTTTGAGTATTTAGATACTTTGAGAGTTTCTATTCAGTGCAAGTTTCCTTCGGCTTTACATCCGATATTTCGGTCATAAATACTGTTATTTTGTGGTAAGGGATGCTATTTTCTTCATAATGATGTTATTCTTTCAATATCATTATCCCGAAATATTGGTATGAATTTTATTGTGGAATTTTTACCTTTTTGTGTCGGGGTTACTATTCACGTATACGGTACTATTCACGTATACGACACTATTGTGACATCCCCAAATCTAGGTACTTTATTTCTACAAGATTTTGTGTTCACTTAATCAAAACATTCATATCTAACTACCCAATTATAATATAATTGAATAATAAAACATGCCCATACATGATTACGTTAATAAATTATCTCCCAGGTTATCTAACCTTTAATTACAATCATTCAAATGCGGAAATTAAATTATTACATCATATCATTATTAAAAGTCTATCATCATAACGATAAAACAAAATTACAAGTCTTTATCACTTGTATATTTTTCCCTTTCCTTTGCTAGTTGTAGGTTCATTTACCTTCTCAACCTTAACTGCAATAAGTATATAAATACACAAGAGTGAGCAAACAAAGCTCACTTGAAATGAGAATAAATAACTTTACAACATTTGCCAAATTATAGGCTCAATAGAACTGAATGATATGTTCTATTAACATTACAACATTTGCCAAATAATAGGCTCAATAGAACTGAAGGATATGTTCTATTAACATTCTGAAATATACCACTGAGGGTCTAATGACCACGAACCATGTCCACAATTATAAGTAATCTTTCAACTTTAACTTTAACAATCATATGACTATAAGGATTCCACGTACTTAGGGGGATCAATCCTTCGTACAATGTATTGTGCACAAACATTTCAACGCTAAGCGTAAACCCCTAAAAATAGGGTTGTTCATCTTAGTATTTAGAGTACAAGTCCGCACCAAAGAAAGTTTGGTTTGGATAAGCTTTCAAGGATAATTTGAAGTTTAACGATCATCAACTAGGGAACTAGTTGAATCAACAATGATTAAAAATACAATAGTTGTTTAATAACAACATTACATAGAACATTTGAGAATAATAGGTGAACTGACTATATTCTAGACTCATGCTTGAAATAACTAGAGAGCATAAGTATTGATCAAAATATAGAAATGGTAAACCTTGGCTTAAACGATAATAAGCTAGGTCTATAATCTTGTCAAATGCGAATTTTAGTTACCGAACATACATTAGTTGATAGCAAGCTGGAAACAATGCTTACTCCACATGGTAATAAGATATACAAAGTGATTGAACCATTCAACACAAGGAATTAATCTTCAAGAAACATTTATTATAAAAGAATATACTAAAGAAACTTGTTTAACTATAAACAAGTTAGAGTAAGTCAACAATGATTAGAATTCCACTAATTTAGAATTAAAACATGCTCAATGTAATAGATGAGATTTGGAACTTGCATCATCATAAATAACTAGATACAAGAAACTTGCTCTATAAAAAGAATGAAGTTACACAATGTAATAATAGAACTAACTCAACGAAAGTGTAAAGTTAGAAAACTTGCCTCGAGCGTAAGCTAAAATATTAAAACTCATGTTCACCTATATACAGTATTAAAACCACAACATCTATTAGACATACTAATATTCACTTTTCAATATAAAACGCATTACTAGCTAAACTTGTTATTTTAGCACAAGTCTTATGCTACCATATAAATTTCAAAATTCCCGAGTGTTAACATCACAACACTTAACTAACCTTCATTGTATAAACTAAGTTATAACATAACACGTTCATGACTTATAAATCATTTTTTTACAACTTTGAATTTACAATCCACCTAACCTGACTCTATTTAACCTTGTTGGTACATGATTCTCACATTAACCTAACATTAAGCTAAGTTACGTTGAACGACCAAAGTCTACAGAATTAGCAGATTTCACTATCTCGAGATCGGGCATCGGCGGCGGCCGCCGCCAGCTTTATATTAGTTTATCATATACCACATGCTTAAGGGTCATATTCTTGCTGCCATACCATGCATTCTAGTTTTGTAGAACATGGTTACGACACTTTTCATAAGTCAACTAACATGAATTTCACCCACCAAATAGTGATAATAACAAGTACAAATGGTATAGAATTATCACAAACATGTTTCCTCACATATATATCAATATAGAATAATTTAACAACAACTTAAGCTAGTTTAATTTCTCAAATTCCATGTTTTTTCATATAAAACTCCATTTTTGATATTCATCCCAAAAATCAACACTGTGACTCCAATACTTAGCCAAATCACTTCATTCAAATTACGTTATGCTCGTTTCGTAATGAACTAACATAATCAAGCTTCAATTTACAATTTCAGATACTAATTTGCCACTACAATTGATACTTTTCATGAACCATATGAAAATATATATACTGACATTATTTTCTTCCTACTGTCAACGAATTTAGCATACAAATTTCTTGTTTAAACATAAACTCTAGCATTATATCATATATAACCACCATAACTTAGTTACATAACAACAATTCGGAAGAAATAGAATTCACAGAGCATAACAAAACTTTGACGTGATACTCATAAACACATATAATATCAAAGTTGTGCACATACCTTCAAGTTATCTTGCACAATCTTGCAATTGCAGACAATTTTCTCAGGTTTCACTCTCAAACTCTCTCAATTCTCTCTGTAATTCTCTGTAACCCTCCTTCTCAGACTCTTCTAAGCTTAAACCAAATACCAAGTCACGTAGTCTAGCTAACACTTAAGCGCAAAGAAAAAAAATTTGATAAACTTAATACTATTACTTATTGCAATATCAGTTACTAATGTATATAATATAAATATATTATATTTATTATTTATTTTACTTATATAATTTAAAATTAAAAGAATTCCAAAAGCTATAGGGCCTTGTTTGGAAAACCATTTAAAATTAAAGAATTAATATCCTTGGACCTTGTTTGGATAAAATTAAATTAAACTACTTTAATTTATTTTAATAACTCCTTATAATATAGTTATTTGTCACACTTTATTAAATCAAGCTTTCATATTTAATTTAATTAATTCAAATAACAATTAATTAAATAAATCATTTAATCACATAACTCAATACAAATAATTAACCATTAAATTGAAATATCAATATAATAATAATTTCCTTAATTCATTAATTATTTATTTAACAAATAATTAACCAAATAAGATCAAATCAATTAAACAAATGTTTATTCAACTATAACCACAACCTTTAAATATTTATATAACTCAATAAATATTTAATATCATAATTAAAATTCGAGAATGTTACATCATTCCCTCCTTACAAGGATTCTGTCCTCAGAATCACAATTCAAACAATCAAATCGTCACATTCTTCCCTACTTACAAAGATTCTGTCCCCAGAATTGAAGACATAGATTAAACAAATAACTCAGGGTAATTCTACATCATTTCAGCTTCGAGTTCCCACGTAGCCTCTTCGACATTGTGGTTTCTCCATATCACCTTCACAAAAGGTATCACTTTATTTTTGAGCACTTGTTCTTTCCTGTCAACTATCTAGATAGGAATCTCTTCATAAGACAAATCTTTATCAAATTACAATGGTTTGTACTCGATCACGTATTTGTAATCGGGTTTATACGGTCGTAACACAGAAATATGAAAAACATTATGAATGTTTTCCAACTCTAGAGGTATAGCTACCTCATAAGCCACTTCCCCCACTCTATGTAGTATCTCGAACTGTCTAATAAATTTTTTGTTGAGCATTCCTTTCTTGCCAAAATGAATTTTCCCCTTCCAAGGAGAAACTTTTAGGAAAACGAAAGTTCCTACTTCAAATTCACGATTTTACCTGTGTTGATCGGCATACTTTTTCTGTCTGTCTTAAGATGCTACCAATCTTGTCCTGATGAGTTTGACAACCTCGGCAGTTTGTTGTACCAGTTCTGGTCCTAACAGTTGGCGTTCACCAACTTCATCCCAAAGACAAAGGAGTTCGCACTTTTTCGTCGTATAATGCCTCGTAAGGTGGCATGCCGATGCTCGCGTGGTAACTGTTGTTGTAGGCAAATTCTACCAACGATAAATGTTTGTCCTAGCTTCCTTTGAAATCCATGATGCATGCTCTCAGCATATCTTCCAACGTTTGGATTGTTCGTTCGCTTTGCCCGTCGGTTTGCGGATGGTATATTGTACTCATTCGCAATTGTGCTCCCATACATTCTTGTAGTCTCTTCTATAAGTTTGACGTAAATCGCAGATCTCTATCTGATACAATTGACACTGGCACTCCATGCCTCGAAATGATCTCTTTAACGCACAACCTTGCTAACTGATCAAGATTGAACCTAATCTTTATTGGTAAAAAGTGCGCTGATTTTGTCAGTCTGTCCACTATAACCCAAATCGTATCGCATCCTCTCTGAGTAGTTGGAAGACCCACCACAAAATCCATTGTGATGTGTTCCCACTTCCATTTTGGTATTTCTAACGGTTGAAGTAATCCGCTTGGTCTTTGATGCTCGGCCTTGACTCTCTGACATGTCAAGCATTTCGCAACGCACTCTGCAACGTCTCTTTTCATATTTGGCCACCAAAAATGTCGCCACAAATCTTGATACATTTTCGTACTTCCTGGATGAATTGAATATCTTGTGTTGTGTGCTTCAGTCAAGATTTCGTCTTTAAGCTCTGGTACTACAGGAACCCAAATTCTTTCCTCGAACCGTAGTAGTCCTTCGGTATCGATCTTGTATTTTACATCACTACCCTCAACCACTTTCTCTTTGATCGTTTCGCATTCTTTATCTTGTAGTTGAGCACTCTTCACTTTGTCCACCAAAGTTGGACTAGCATCTATCTAGAATAGTCGTTCATCGGATTCCTTTGGAAATTTGATTTCCAACTCTAGCTTTGTCATTGCTGAAATAAGCTCCTCCTGAGTGGTTATCAACATCAACTTCTCTCGACCTTTCCTGCTCAAAGCATCTGCAACCACATTCGCTTTTCCCGGGTGATAAAAGATCTCACAATCATAATCTTTTAACAATTCCATCCATCTTCTTTGACGCATGTTCAGGTCCTTCTGCGTGAAAATATACTTCAGACTTTTATGGTCTGTGTAGATTTCACATTTCTCTCCATAGAGATAGTGTCTCCATATCTTCAGAGAAAATACTACTGCAGCCAATTCCAAATCATGAGTCGGATAACCTTTCTCATAATCCTTCAGTTGTCTTGAGGCATACGCAATTACTTTGACGTTCTGCATAAGAACACAACCCAACCCTTTATGTGAGGCATCACTAAACACCACAAAGTTTCCTGTACTATCTGGTAATGACAACACAGGTGCCACACTTAGCTTCTTCTTCAAATCTTGAAAACTCTCCTCATATTTCTCTGTCCAAACAAATTTTACCGCTTTTCTTGTCAAATTTGTTAGCGGAATGGCTATCTTAGAAAAATATTGTATGAATCATCTATAATAATCGGACAGTCCCAAGAAACTCCTCACTTTCAACGGTGTTCTTGGTTGTTCCCAATTAATTACAACTTCCACTTTTGATGAATCCACTGAAATCCCATCTTTGTCAATCACGTGCCCAAGAAATTGTACACGATCTAGCCAAAATTCGCACTTAGAGAATTTCGCGTACAACTTTTCCTTTCTTAGCGTTTCCAATGTCAAACGTAAGTGTTCCACGTGTTCTTCTTGAGTGTTGGAATACACCAGAATGTCGTCGATGAATACCACTACAAACTTGTCTAAGAATGGTTTAAACACCCTATTCATTAAATCCATGAATGCAGCAGGTGCATTGGTTAAACCAAAAGACATCATCAGAAACTCCTAATGTCCATACCGAGTTCTGAATGTCGTTCGAGGTATATCCTCCTTCCTCACCTTCAATTGGTGATACCCACTTCTCAAATCTATTTTCAAGAAGTATTTAGCACCCTTTAACTGATCAAACAAGTCATCTATTCTTGGTAATGAATATTTATTTTTAATACTGACTTTGTTCAATTCTCTATAATCAATGCAAAGATGCATCGACCCATCCTTCTTCTTCATGAATAACACCGGCGCCCCCACGACGATACACTTGGTTGAATATACTTCTTGTCTAGCAACTCTTGCAATTGCACCATCAGTTCCTTCATTTCTACCGGAGCCATTTTGTACGGGGCCATCAATATTGGTGATGTTCCCGGCGCCAAGTCGATCATGAACTCAATTTCTCTGTCAGGCAGAAGTCCTGGCAAATCCTCTGGAAACACATCCTAAAATTCCCTCACCATTGGTATTTCTTCCAGTTTCATATTTTTCTTATGAGTGTCGACTATGTAAGCTAAATAGGCCACACAGCCTTGACTTAACAATTTCTTGGCCTCATAATCGTTAGACATTTCATTTGTCTAGGCGACTTGCTACAATAGAATACTACCTTTGACGGGGTCATAAGGTTTACATTTTTCTTTTGACAATCAATTACCGCTCCATATTTGAACAGCTAATCCATTCCCAAAATAACATCAAACTCTCCAAGTCTAATCGGAATCAAATCTACCTTCAAGATATTCTCCTTAATGTTCACCCTATAGTTCTTATACACAAATCTAATAGGTATTACTTGTGACGCCCCCAAAATTAGGTATACATCACCCTTCTTGAGTCGCCAGATACATGGTACAGAATTCAAATACAACTTAACAATACAATTGTCGTGTACAATACGACAAAACATAAACTGTGAGTTTGAATACAAATATTGTCTACTAGAGAGTATACAAACTCAAAAGGAGTCCTCATTACAATTATTATCACACAATATCACGTAATAGTGAGGGACTACTAATGCACCATATAGACCATCACTCCGCCTCCCCGACTCGTCTCCCAATTATATTCTCATTTCCGAAAAGAGAACAAAAGAAAGAAAGGGTGGGCTCAACTAGCCCAAAGAAGAAATATTATGACTAAGATAATGCGTAATAAATTATCATTAGCCTTAAATAGTGTTAAACTGATACAATATAACAAACATCAAGTTTAACTGCAGCGGAATAAGCAATCCATTAAAAGAGTCAAGTAGAGAATAAGATCTACTATCTTTTATGATTTAAAAGGTTTTTCATCACTTTTATCGCTGGGACTCAGCTTAATAAATAACCCACATCATCGAATCACCCCTGCACTACGGCCAAGGATATTCTTTAGTATCACGACCACAATTATCCATGCACTGCGGGCCAAGAATATTTGTGTATTCATTAATGGTCATGATTATGCCAACAACTATCCATCAATGCACTACGGGCCAATGAGGACTTTTACAACATCATTTATAACATTACGGTCATGATTACACCGAATAATCCCTGGTCATAATCATTCCAAGTCCATCTGTGCACTACAGGCCACAGATGACTTTCAATAAAATATAAACATGAGGATGATGACAATGATATAAGAATTCAATAAAACATGTTCAATAATTAATTTATCAAGCAACCAATAACGTCCAAACTGTCAACATGATACTGCTTTATAGAGTAAAATTCAAGAATGCTCAGAAGAATATTAACATGAAAAGATACTGGATGAAGCGCAAATATCAAGGATATTCCACTAATTTCATGGAGTATAGAAGTCAAAGTTTTAATCAACTGAGTATAATAAAGAATGGAATAACAAAAGAAATCACCATGCATGCGATAGATCGCATATGCAAAGTTATTCCAATGTAATAATAAATAATGAGAACGTGTCCCATAGAAAACGCATGCATGTGATATTCTAATGTAATAATAAAGAATGGAACTGTGTCCGGCGAAAACGCATGCATGTGGATATTCCTACGTAATAATAAAGACTGGAACCAGTCCCACAGAAAACGCATGTATGTGATATTCCAAATGTAATAATAAAGACCGGAATAATGTAAGAATTTCACCAAGTATAGGGTAGTCTCATGATACAAAGTTATTCCAATGTAATAATAAATAATGGAATAATGTAAGTTCTCTTCATGAATACAAAAGAAATAACACCCTTACTTTAGTAGGAGATTGAATACTACAAGAGGTGTAGTAATGTAATACTCTTCTTCTTTCTTATTCTTCTCTATACTTTCTCTCTCTATAGCTTGAATGAATTTGTGAAAAATAATGAAGAACTAGGCCTTTATTAATAGAAGATTTCTAGCTTAGCACTTGCAATGTGAAAAGGCAAGCGGCTTGACGACTGGTGATGAGAAAAGAAAAGTGGTTTGACACATGTAATGTGAAACACCAAGTGGTTTGACGCTTGTAATATGAAACACCAGGTGGTTTGATGCCTGTAATGTGAAACACCAAGTGGTTCGACGCCTGTAATGTGAAATGACAATTGGTTCGACGCCTGTAATATGAAACGGCAAGTGGTTTGACGTCTGGTAAATGTAATTACTATTGGCGAAAGAGACTCTTAGATGAAGACATATGAGCCCCCAGAGAATAACCAAATTTACCACAAACGTCTCATAATAGACTCTTTATATACATCAAGGATTGAATAAATATTACCACAAATCATTTTATTTTTAATCAACACATATTTAATCTTTCAACAATTATTAATCATTAATATTATAACTTGTCGCCTCAATTATTGATTTAATAATATAACATATTATACGTGATGATACGCGACAATAATTGAATCAATAATATAAGAGATATGATGCAAAGAATTATCGTAGCAATAATTGAGTATAACTAAGTGACTTCTCACGTAAGCATCAATAATCAATACCGTGCTACTACTATGCAACCACGCCAGACATCGCATACTTTTACTACTACCGGTAGTTTAATGCTTTTAACGGTAACACCTCCACCATTATTTTTATAAAAAATATTTTTGTCGTTTTCTCAATCCGACAATAATTCTGTTGTGGGGTCCACCAATGATTGTACCGTCATACGGATATTCCCCGAAAAAAAGAATATTTCTCGACCAATCGAATATTATACAACAACTTGCATATTTTGCAAAATTTATAAATATTACCCACAACTATAACATTATATCAAATCCACACCATAATATTTAAAAAATATTTTGAGAAATTTAAATCTTTATTCATAAAATTTGGGGTCTCACAATCTCCCCTCCTTATGAAATTTTGCCCTTGAAATTTACGTACGTACCTGGTATGCCGAACAAGTGAGGATACCTTGACTTCACTTCAAATTCTAACTCTTGAGGTATAACCTTTGAGCGTCGAATATGATCTTTCTTATCCAAGATGTTAACACGTATCTCCTCATACGTTAAATCTTCTGCTATCTCATCCGGTTCTAAATTAATAATGTGGTTCGGGTCATCCACATATTTACGTAACATCGATACGAATAAAATGTTTTGAACACGCAACATACTTGGCGGTAAAACGAGTCTATAGGCCACAGTTCCTACTTCATCGAGAATTTCAAATTGGCCAATTAAATCGAGGGTTGAGATTTCCTCTCTTCGTCGATTCTTACTTTTAGAATAACGCCCTCTTGAACCTTCTTCTTCACATTCATCAGCTCTGATTATGTAGCTTGAACGACTTTAACTTTATCGATTAAAGTCGATTCTAATCGTATATTTGTTATCTTCACGTGGGTTCGTATATTCGGACTTGTAACCGCATACGATCTTCTACTCAACACGTCAGCTACCACGTTTGCACTTTCACGATGATATTGCATGGTACGATCATAATCTTCAACAGCTCGAGCCAACGTCATTGGCGCATGTTACGTTCGTTTTAAGTAAAGAAATATTTGAGGGTTTTAGAAATGGGTTTTGTACCAGGGTCAATACAAAATTTGATTTCACGCTCTAGGGTAGGCTAAGAAGTCTCTAAGAATACGTCAGGAAATTTATTAAAAATAGAAATATCATTCAAAACTGTGACTCTCATCCAAGACTTGGATAGTACGTCACATTGATACCTATAAACTTGTCATCGACATTCACAATGTCTCTTACGGAAAGTCTGGCTTCAGTGCATTTCACACAAGGAAGTCAACAATGACTGGATCAGGGCTCTTTATTTATGGCTTGATATGACAATGATTGACTTTAGTGGTTTGGTTGCTTGAATTTGCATAACAGATTGGTTAGGAATATGAAAGTTAACAACATTACGAAAAGCATGATGAGTAGTTAACCAATCGATTCCTAAAATCGCATCAAAGGCAAGTATTTTCAAAGAGACAAGATCGACACGTAACGTGAAAGCGTTGATTTGAACAAGATTTATAAATAGTGGAGGTAACGAAGGTTTCTCCCAACTGAGTTTAAACAGATATATCAAAGTCTAACTTCTCTGGAATTAACTTCAAACATTGAACACAACTAGGTGAAATAAAAGAGTAAGTAGAACCGGTATCTTACACGGTATAGACTTCAAAAGAGTTTATGGCTAACATACCCATGATAATTTTATTCAGGTTCCTTGTCACGAAAAAAAACGCTCTCTCTTAAACTACCGGCTTTGACTTTTCTGGGACAGCCTTTGGTGCCTCCATCCTAGCTGAACTTATCTTCGGTGAACGACAAAATCGGGCTAAGTGACCTTCTCTTCCATAATTATAACATGTTTTGGACGGCATCACGCAGTTTATACTGATGTGTCCCTCTCCTCCGCATTTGAAACATATGATAGGTGGTCGTTCTCCTTCCTTAACAACTGGTGTCGGGTCTTTGACGTCTTTCCATCATTGTTGAATCTCCTCTTCTTGAAATGTCCATTCTTATTGTTTTGACCATGATTACCACCGAAGTGGTTACCATTTCTGGCATGTTGATTCCCTCCATGCTTATTGTCACCGTTTTGATGACTGTTATCACTGGTATTATCATTTTGTCGGCTGCTCTCTTTTGGTTGCATTGACTCGTTATCGTGTTCCACTAACTGAGCCCTATTTACAACACCTGAATACAAACATAGTTTATGAGAAATAAGATATTGATGTATCTCCGGCTTCAAACCTCTTAAAAACATCCACGTCATTCTCTCTTCATTATCAAGCAAGTGGGACACAAATCGGGACAACTCGATAAACTTGGCTTCGTACTGCGACACGGTCATGTTGTTTTGCTCCAACTTGATAAATTCCACCTCCTTCATGTGACGAAATGCTTTTGAAAGTACTTGTCATTGAATGCCTCTTGGAACTTCTCCCAAGACATCTTGAGTGCGCCAGTCGGGTACGCTTTTGATTCCCACCAGTGATCTGCCTCTTCATGTAACATAAAGGTGGCAAAGGGAACCTTTTGCTCCCCGGAGCATCCCAAGACATCAAATATCTTGGTGATCTGCTTTAACCACGTCTCCACCTTAAGTGGTTCTGGCTTTCCCAAAAACTCCGATGGTCCCAGCTCCTTGAATTGCTTAGCGGTGACCAACCGTGGGTTGTCATTGTTTCCTCCTGCATTATGAACAGGAGCTGCATCCGCCTGATGTTGCATGAATTCTAAAAATCTCCTAAACATACCGTCGTTCGTCAATTGGTCAGTGTTGTTGTTTACAGGAGGATTATCGCCATCCTGTTGCACATTGTCCTGATTATTGATCTGTGGAGAATCAACGGTCTCCTGTGCTCCATTGCTATTCTCAACATTCTCGGATGTCATTTTCAGATACTGCCACAAAATAAAGGTTAATTGACATGTAACATATTATCCTTATATTCTGACCGACCAATTAAATACCAAATAAACTTAGGTAGGATATATTAGCGAAGGAATTCCCCGTCTCTCCCCTCCTAGTTCTATTCTCACATCCTAGCCCAGGATCATATCCCTAAGCTTTGATACCAACTGTGACACCACCAAAATTAGGTATACATCACCCATCTTGAGTTGCCAGATACATGGTATAGAGTTCAAATACAACTTAACAATACAATTGTCGTGTACAATACGACAAAACATAAACTGTGAGTTTGAATACAAATATTGTCTACTAGAGAGTATACAAACTCAAAAGGAGTCCTCATTACAATTATTATCACACTATATCACAGAATAGTGAGGACTACTAATGCACCATCTAGGACCATCACTCCGTTCCCCGACTCGTCCCCAAATTATATTCTCATTTCAAGAGAATAAAGGAAAGAAAAGGGTGAGCTCAACTAGCCCAGTAAGAAATATTATGACTAAGATAATGCACAATAAATTATCATTAGCCTTAAACAGTGTTAAACTGATACAATATAACAAACATCAAGTTTAACTGCAGCGGAACAAACAATCCATTAAAAGAGTAAAGTAGAGAATAAAATCTACTATCTTTTATGATTTAAAAGGTTTTTCATCAATTTTATTGCTGCAACTCAGCTTAATAAATAATCCACATCATCGAATCACCCCTGCACTACGGCCAAGGATATTCTTTAGTATCACGACCACAATTATCCATGCTCTACGGGCCAAGAATATTTGTGTATTCATTAATGGTCATGATCATGACAACAACAGTCCATCAATACACTACGGGTCAATGAGGACTTTTACCACATTATTTGTAACATTACGGTCATGATTACACCGAATAATCCCTGGTCATAATCATACCAAGTCCATCTATGCACTACAAGCCACAGATGACTTTCAATAAAATATAAACATGAGGATTAAGACAATGATATAAGAATTCAATAAAACAAGTTCAATAATTAATTTATCCAGGAACCAATAACGTCCAAACTGTCAACATGATACTGCTTTGTAGAGTAAAATTCAAGAATGCCCAGAAGAATATTTCCATGAAAAGATACTGGATGAAGGGCAAATATCAAGGATATTCCACTAATTTCATGGAGTATAGAAGTCAAAGTTTTAACCAACTGAGTATAATAAAGAATGGAATAACAAAAGAAATCACCATGCATGCGATAGATCCGCATGCAGCAAAGTTATTCCAACAGATAATAAATAACGGAACCAATTCCCATAGAAACGCATGTATATGATATATTCCAATGTAATAATAAAGAATGGAACTAGGTCCCATGTAAAATGCATGCATACCACGATATTCCAATGTAATACTAAAGATCGAACCAGTCCCACAGAAAACGCATGCATGCATGAGATATTCCAATGTAATAATAAAGACCGGAATAATGTAAGAATTTCACCAAGTATAGGGTAGCAGCGTGATACAAAAGTTATTCCAATAGAATAATAAATAATGGAATAATGTAAGTTCTCTTCATGAATACAAAAGAAATAACACCCCTTACTTTAGTAGGAGATTGAATACTACAAAGAGTGTAGTAATGTAATACTCTTCTTCTTTCTCTCTTATTCTCTCTATACTTTCTCTCTCTATAGCTTGAATGAATTTGTGAAAAATAATGAAGAACTAGGCCTCTATTTATAGAAGATTTCTAGCTTAGCACTTGCAATGTGAAAAGGCAAGTGGCTTGACGACTGGTGATGAGAAAAGAAAAGTGGTTTGACACATGTAATGTGAAACACCAAGTGGTTTGACGCCTGTAATGTGAAACACCAAGTGGTTTGACGCCTGTAATGTGAAACGACAATTGGATCGATGTCTGTAATATGAAACGGTAAGTGGTTTGACGTCTGGTAAAGGTAATTACTATTGGCAAAAGAGACTCTTAGATGAAGACATATGAGCCCCCAGAGAATAACCAAACTTACCACAAATGTCTCATAACAGACTCTTTATATACATCAAGGATTGAATAAATATTACCATAAATCATTTTATTTTTAATCAACACATATTTAATCTTTCAACAATTATTAATTATTTATAACTTGTCGTCTCAATTATTGATTTAATACTATAACATATTATACGATGATAATCTTTGTGACAATAATTGAATCAATAATATAAGAGATATGATGCAAAGAATTATCGTGAAGCAATAATTGAGTATAACCGAGTGACTTCTCATGTAAGCATCAATAATCAATACCGTGCTACTATGCAACCACGCCAGACATCAGCATTTTTACTACCGGGTAGTTCAACAGTTTTAATGGTAACACCTCCGCCATTATTTTTATAAAAAATATTTTTGTCGTTATTTAAATATTTCGAGAAATTTAAATCTTTATTCATAAAATTTGGGGTCTCACATTACTTCCTTATTCGCAATCTCTATGTTCAAAGGAAAATTCAGTTCTTCACTAGACATTCCTAACCTCTTAGCAAATTCATCAGATATAAATGAGCAAGTAGCACCCGAATCGAATAATACATAAGCATTTATATCATTGATTGGGATAATACCTGACACCACATCCTTTGATTGCACAACATCTTGTACAGTCATGTTGAAGGTTCTGGCTGTGGGTTTGTTTGATGTTGTAGGTTCAGCAATGGCCCATGTACCTCCACTGTTACCTCCATCGCTTCTGGTTGTCTCTCCAGCCTTTTTCTTAGGGCATTCACGAGTAAAGTGATCCTTGGATCCGCACGTGAAGCACACATTCTTCTTAGGTTGAGTGCAATTTGGGGCGATGTGACCCTCTTGACCACAATTGAAACATACTCGTTTCCCTATCAAGCACGCGCCCTTATGAAACTTCCCGCATGTAACACATGCTTCAAACTTCTTGTTTTGCTAGTTACCCTACTGGTTTCCAGTACCCCCGTTTCCATTCCACTTCCTCTTCAAATTGTTGTTGTTTCAATTACTACCACCTCCATTCTTAATCTCCACCTCATTCTTCTTTTTCTTCTGTTCTTGGTTGATCTTTGTCACTGCCTCGCCTCCACCTTCGGCGATTATTGCTTTCTCCATCACTTCTATGAAAGTCTTCAATTGGAACAAGGAGACCCTACTATACAACCAGGGCTTCAGTCCTTGTTCAAATCTCTTCGACTTGCGTTCGTCCGTGCTGACTTGATATGGCGCAAACCTCGCCAACTCGTTGAATTTAGCGGCATACTCAGATACCGTCATCGTTCCCTACTTCAGTTTCAAAAATTGTACTTCTAGCTGACTCTTCGAACTCTCTGGGAAATAGGTCTCAAAAAATATCTCCTTAAACCTATCCCAGGTCATCACCCCTGGCCCTTCACGAGTTTTATTAGCCTGCCACTAATAACTAGCTTCTGCCTTCAACATGAATGTTGCGAAAGTAGTCTTTTGATTATCCCCTACCCTAGCGACATCGAACACCTTTTCTATCTACATAATCCAGGTTTGTGCCTCGATTGGATTCATAGACCCACGGAATTCAGGTGGTCCAACCGCCTTGAAATCCTTAAACGTTGTTCCTTGGTGCTGTGGTTGACTCTGCAACGCTCCTGTCAATAGCGTCACTAGTTGTTATACGGGTTTAACATCAACATTGTCGTTATTGGTTCCTTCAGTGGTTCTCTGTCGTGGTGGTTGATATCTGGGAGGCATTTTCTATTAAAAATACACTCATTAGATTATTATTCAACTCTTTTAAGTAATTGCTACTTAACTTTCCTCCACAAAAGAAATAGCCACATAATCACATAACACTTTGAATAAAATAACAACTTTTATTTATTCATAATTTCTTCGAAAATATAAAACAATAGTAGCACTGCTATTTACATTACTTTCTTGAACATCAAAAGTTTCAGGACAACATCATCATAATATCCCATCGGTTACATAACACTTGGGATTTACAATTTATTTAACATTTATTAATCGTGATAACAACTATGATGTT